>JAVIAB010000051.1:125863631-126463631 GCA_032433765.1 Megaustenia siamemsis | reverse complement strand
ATAATGTAGACTTTGAGGTCCACCACGGACAGTGTCAAAACCTTATAGGTTCATAAGAAGTTAGATAGAAACTGATTAGCAGTTTGTAGAGATAGTAATTCACAAGGAATACAGTCTGATTTGTAATCTGTATGTGTTAAATGAAGAATATTGCAATTGATGTTTAAATAATTGTAACGTTAATAAAGTCACGGAGAGCTGGACGATTTTCACCAGCCACCTAATATCTTAATAAATCACCAGTGAGTGTGTTGCTGATTCAATGTTTGCCAAGTATTGTTATGCCCAGATTAATCTTTCTCCAGTCAAGAGAACTGATAGAGATCGCAAGGCCAACAAGAACAATACAATCAACTATAAGACTTAATTGAACCTTCATTCTGTGGATTAAAAATTAATTATTCTTTATTTTTCTCCTGCCACCTGCACCGATAAACATTATTTATATATAATAAATGGTGCATGACCTCTATTCATGTAAGATATCCCCTCATGCTAACTCTGTAACCTGGAGCTCTCTTTATAGTTAACAAGTAACCTGCAGTCTCATCACTTTATAATAAGTTAATATACGCTTATAAGAGCCAAATAACCTTTTTCTCCTTTATAATAACCAGATAACCTTTTTCTCCTTTATAATAACCAGATAACCTTTTTCTCCTTTATAATAACCAGATAACCTTTTTCTCCTTTATAATAACCAGATAACCTTTTTCTCCTTTATAATAACCAGATAACCTTTTTCTCCTTTATAATAACCAGATAACCTTTTTCTCCTTTATAATAACCAGATAACCTCTTCGTTTGCAGTAGAGTCCAAGTAACCAGCAAACACACACCCCCCCCCCCAGTCCATAAAATAACATGTGGATAAATAAAATACATCGAAGACGATGGGGCTGGTTAGTACACACACTGCAGAAGCCAGCTGAGAGTATTACACAAAAGGCCCTTTTTTGGAATCCCAAGGAAAACGAAAGAGGAAGACCAAAATATTCTTGGAGAAGACTTATGGAAGCAGAGATCAAGATGATGGGGAAGACGTGGATTGATCTTAATAGAATGGCAAAAAACAGAACGTCTTGGAAAGTGTTTGTTGAAGACTTATACACCTTTGGGAGCTGAAAGGTAATAGAAGATGCACTTCACTATAGGTACTTTATAATTTATCAATCAATAACATAGTATATTATATGATCATACTCCCATATAACATATAGTTAATTATGTATGTAACAATAGCCCTATACAAATTATTTGGTACATGAACTGTGTTTTTTGTAACAAATTCTAGCCTGTTGGTTATATTGTTTTCTGTGCGTATTGAAAGATGCATGCATTGTTTATTCATCTATTTCTATTGATATCGACATGTTCCTGGTCCGGTAAATGAATTAATTTCTGGTTCCAAAGCTGTCAATTCTCTCTTGTCTGCGGCATGAATCTCCCCTTCACACTTACTGCTTTGACGTTAACACAGGCTGTTGTTGGCGTAGGTTTTAGCCAATGGGTCAATAAAAATTCATCTCTGGCCAGAATTTTCTGCGGCTGTGAGCTAACAGTGTGAATAATGTCTCTTCAGCTCTACCACAAGACCCACCCCCTCACCTTTCTCTACCCCCCCCCCCCCCAATTCTCCATGTTTTTTTTTCTGTTCCCAATTTTCACCTATTTCATATACCATCCCACGCCCCCATTTTAAGATTCTTGCCTCTCCCCTCCCTACGATCCAAGAGCGCCTCCCAGTTTGCCCCTAGGCTAGACTTTTAATTTGGTCTGTCCCGGAATAAATAAATATTGTGCCTAGATGGAATGTTTGGTTGTGTTTCTGTCTTTTTTAAAGCCGACTGGACAAATTCAGCTGGATCGGGTTATTTTGTTTTTGCTGAATTTTATTATCGCTGGATAACATCTCCCATCGCCGATTTTGAATTGATCCTTAACGATGGATAATGAAGAAGCGTTGAATCGACCACAATAATTTTGTAGGTTTCTGTATGTTTTCTGGCCTTTTTTTTTCTGTTTATCTTGTTTGAGTTCACCATTTAAGTTGGCGTAGATGCGTTGTGTGGCTAATTTGCGGCAAAGCCGCGGTATCAGTGTTTTTAGGTCCGGTACATTCGTTTTTAGGTCCGGTACATCCGTCTTCGACATGAGTAGATTTCCTTAGCAATTTTTTTTCACGGGCAGCCGCCACTTTTGGTCTACTGTGTAGAAATAAATATAAATGTTTATGAAAAGATAAATTCCATAAACTTTCAGTGATAAATATTTATATTGTGTTAATGAAAGTGATATAATGAAACAGAGTGGTAAATGAATAGTTGATTTCGTGGATTACTATGAATGTGTGAAAGTGTAGATCGTTAGGTTGGCTGGCTGTAGGTATATTGGGATAGAGAGAAAGGTTGGCACAGAAGTAATAAAGTGAGAGGTAGAGAGATAGCGTGATATAGGGATAAGAGAAGGTGATACAGAGAATTAGAGGAAACATGGTATAGAGAATTCCAGAAAACGGCACAGAATTAGTTGAAACGACGCAGAATTAGAGGGAGTCGCGCAGAATTAGCTAGGACATAAACGGAGGGTTAAAGGGAACGTGATACAGAGAATTAGAGGGAACATGACTTAGAGTATTGAAAAGAACATGGCACATAATTAGATAGAACATGATACTGAGAATTAGAGGGACATAATAAAGAATATTAGAGAGAACAATATGCAGATAATAAGAGGGAATGTGATACATAGATAAAAAGGGAACATGTCATACAAAATTAGAGGGAACACGATACAGAGAATTATACGAAATATGATACATTAGGGAACATGTCATACAAAATTAGAGGGAACACGATACAGAGAATTATGCGGAATATGACACATTTAATTAGATGGAACGTGATACAGAGAAACAGAGGGAACATACTATATGTATACATATATATATATATATATATATATATATATATATATATATATATCATATAGAGGGTACATAATGCAGAGAATTAGAGGAAACATAATAAAGAGCATTAAGGGAACGTGGTGCAGAGAATTAGATGGAACCTTGGTACCCATTTCTGCCAGCGACTGGGTCGACCGCAGGGATATCTATTTTTTCCCCAACCACGAGTACAATTCACGCTGCTTCCAGCGGATAGTATGAGGATGTGGTACAGATATTTACAGGGGACTTGGCCCACAGTGTTAGAGATAGCGTGAGACTGGCAAGAATGCGATGCATCGAGTAAGATGAACCTTGGCACTTGGAGATTTAGCGGCTGTACATATTTAGAGGGAATATGATGCATGCTTAGAGGAAGCATATCGTGGGGAAATAAGTGGAATGTGATATAGTAAGATACGTTTTATATATGTTATAAGGAGAAAGGTAATACAAATATACATATTATATATACACACACAGACACACATATATATAAATATAATGGGAGCCGCGATAGCTCAGTGATTAGTGAACTGGACTACAAAGTACAAGAGTTAGGGTTCGATCCCAACCGACGGCTTCCGGGTTCACTCAGCCTTTAATGGGTACCGGATATTTTTCTGGGAAATTAAAGCGGCACGGGCGTAATACCAACCACCTTACCCCAAAAATCATGTGTCGAAGGTCTGTAAAATTTATGGTCACTAACACCATATTCCCTATAAGCCACTTGGCGTGATGGGGTACTTATATATATATATTAACGCATATGCACACTAAAGAATAATAATCTAAAGAACTAAAGAAAAAATAGAGAGAAAGAATTGTGTGGATAAAAATAAGTGGAAGTGACAGAGTTTGAGAGATAAATAAAAACGTAGACAAAGAAAATACAATGCTTCTATTGATTGCCTGCAGACAGAAGGCCGTGCCAACTCGCTGCGAGAGGGCATCTCGTGAATACTCGTCTACGACAGAACCCAACCCATGCCTGTAATGAGCCACTTAGATGGCTTCAGTGAAAATACGGGCCTATTTTAGTGTTTGTTGTATTTCCTATTTATGCTGGTTTCTACAGTCATGTTCCTCTACGTTATCTGTATATGTCAACTTGTAGAATCTTGTTCATTAGCATTGTGTTGGCTAAATCTATTGACTGTTGCTGATGATCTTATCGGTTATCTGACTGCACTTTTGATCTTTGTTATGACGTAAGATATTTATATCCTGGGGAAAAGTATCATAGGCGAATGAAAAGTAATTTTTTTTTTAATGCAACGGTGTTAACAGCGCTGAATAATGTAAATGTATTTGTATTTTCTTTTGTTATTTTTTAAATATTTCAATTACCTACGAATTTCAAATTCGACCTTGCTTTACAATTAAATTATTATTAGTTCAACCTTACGTTTTTTCACTTTCTCAATCCATTCTTCCGTTTTATCTTCTTTCTCATCATCATGCTATTATCCTCGTCTTATTTTTGTTCTTTTCTTCGTTTGCGTGTTAACTTGCGACTTTCACATTGACAGTTTTGATTTAGACAGTCGCTAACACAGTGTTCTCTCAAGTACCTTATAATTTATAACAATTTGTGTGTGTGTGTGTGTGTGAGAGAGAGAGAGAGAGGGAGAGGAGAAAGAAGAGAGAGAGAGAGAGAGAGAGAGAGAGAGAGTTAGATTGTGTGTGTGTTTCAATTATATATCATCATCATCATCTTGTGCCAACACCGAGTCGAAGTTTAGCTACCACGGAGCGCCATTTCTCCTTGTCTCTTGCCTTGATGCACACTGCTCTAGGCTCTCCTGTCAATCTCTTAATGTTAATCAATGCATTCCAGCCTTTGTTTGCTTCTACATCGTGCACGATCTCTTCGAAGATGACTTTAATTTCAGCAAGTTGTATACGCTTTTGAGTGTCCCCTAAAATCTCATCTCTTTTGTTCTAATTGCCAGTTCAGCGCGAGTCCTCTTAGTCAAGGCAATAAACACCGAGCATTTTGTGTTGTCTTTTTGTAGAGATTCAAGAAAACACCATGAGAATGGCTGCTATAGTCACATTATAACGACGTGCCTATAAGTGTAGTTGGTCACTGCCTGTTGCACGCATATTCTAAGGGGTAAATACCAAAATGTATGATTGCAAATTATGCTAGTAGAAACATGTAAAAGAGAAAATATTGCAAAAGTAGGAACATACGATATATATATATATATATATATATATAATATAGAATCATGAAGAGATGATATATATATATATATGCCACCCTACAGTCGCTGATCAACAACCTGGATAAAGCATGCGACCTTTTTTCACTGTCAATTAATGTTCAGAAGACAGTAATACTAAATCAAGGTGACTTCAAACCTCTATCTATTACTCTAAAAGACTGCCCACTAGAATCAGTACAGAAATTTACATATCTTGGATCCACAGTTACGCAAACCATCTCTCTTGATGAAGAAATAAACTGTCGAATTGGTAAGGCAGCTACGACCTTCGGCAAACTCACAAAAAGGGCATGGAACAACACGAAACTAACTCAAAAGACTAAACTCTTAATATATCAAACATGTGTGCTTAGCACACTACTATATGGATCCGAAACCTGGACAACATACTCAAACCAGGAAAAAAGACTAAATGTCTTCACATGCGATGTCTCCGCAAAATAATGCACATCAAATGGCAGGACAAAATAACCAACTTAACTGTCCTGCAACGTGCTAAGACCCTAACAATCATGTCGATGCTCAGAAGTCGAAGGCTAAGATGGCTGGGGCATGTCCAACGGATGGAAGAAAAACGCATTCCTAGGCAAATACTATATGGCGAGCTAAAATACGGAAAACGACAAATCGGCAGACCTAAACTACGATGTAGAGATATCTGCAAATCATCTCTGAAAGACTTCTCCATCTGTGAAAACGACTGGCAACATCTGGCAAGTGATCGCACATCATGGAGAGCACGTATAAGGAACGGTATAACAACATTTGAGACTGTTCTAAGACAGGACTTAGAAGAGAAGAGACTCATGAAAAAGGATGGTAAACCCTGTGGACCAGCGAGCCTGACCTGTTCATTATGTGACCGCGTGTGTTTGTCAAACATTGGTAGAATTAGCCACGAGAGAAGCTGTTCGGCAAAAACAATACCTCAAAAAAATACGCAATAGCCTCCACTAGACCGTCTGACAAGACGAAAAGGGCCATATATATATATATATATATATATATATATATATATATATATATATATATATATATATATATATATATATATATATATATATAGAGAGAGAGAGAGAGAGAGAGAGAGTGAGAGTTATTGAATTATTAGCGGGTCATCATCATTTATGAACATGTCCATAGGTGTTCAGATCCCCTCCTCAGCAAGTCTCGAAGTGTCCAGCGATATATATATCATAATTGAGTGCCGTCTCCGCATCGAAGGTTGACTACCATGGAGCGTCATTCCGCTCTGTCTCTTGCTTTGATAGTGCAGGTTGTCACGGGCTGACTTGTCCATCTTTTGATATTACTCGTCCATGTTAGTCTTGGTCTGCCTCTTTTACCATGCATTTCACCTTCCAAGATTTATTTTAGTAGGTTGCTGCGTCTTTTAACATCCCCCAAAAATCTAATTTGTCTTGTTTGAATTGTGTTTAGTAGTTCTCTTTTCATTTTTAGTTATTGTTAGACTTCATCGTTTGCTTTCTTTTCTTTCATCCAAAACTTCCTATTCTTCTATTAATCCACATTTGAAAGGCTTCAATTTTATGTTCTGTTATCTTGACCAATGTCCATGTATCTGTACCATACAGGAATGTTGAGAAGATGTAACATGTTGCTATTGTTGGTTTATATACTCTTAGTCTCTCTGTCTGTATCTCTTTCTATCTCTCTCTCTCTCTCTCTCTCTCTCTCTCTGTATATATATATATATATATATATATATATATATATATATATATATATAGTCTCTGTGGCCTGGTGATTTGTGTGTGTACTAGCTTCCTGATCAACAGGATCTGGTTGTGATTCCCAGAAGGGGCGGATATTTTTTTTTTTCAAACGGATAAGGCTTCAGCGTTCACGCTGGGTCTAAAAATGGATACTAGAGATTTATATAGGAAGTAAACGCGGTCTGGCGTGATGCCGACCGCATGGAACAAAAATGTGCCGTGGCCATAGAAAAATATGTTCACTAATAGTATATTCCCCAAACGTCTAGTAAGACGCGGTGGAGACATTTACTTACATTCACTTGATATATATGAATATCTTCTTCTACTGTCCTCATTTGTCTTTCACCGTCGAGGGGAGATACAATTTCCGTTCTTTTGCTCTTCTGTTGGCCTTTCCTGCTGTTATGTTTCCTAGTGTTTCTAATACTCAATCAATTCATCTTTTTATGGTCGACCTTTGGGCCTGGTGTTCTCGCAATATAATCATGTGAAAATTAAGTAAATATATGACCTTTGGTGTCTTGACATACTGTCTGTGGTAAACAATCATGAATTACCAGTAGTTTGGTAACAAATTAGTGTCGTATGCCCAATGCTGTACAGACGATCACAGTGCAAAGCATAGGTTCTGAATTTAATTTCCATTAGACAGAGGAACGTAGAGGAACGCGCGGCCGTGCGGCGAAATCCACTATTTCGCTGGCTGAAAAGCGGGCGTACGGTGTTCGAAACTCCCAGAAGACAGAAATGATTTTTTCTATCGGGGGTGAAATAAAAATCTTGAGTCTCACGTCGTGGCGACTGCTTTGACTAAGCGGCCTTTATTCCTCCGGTCCTGTCGTGAGCCCCGCGCCATACACCAGCAATAGTAGTAACATGTGCCGTCAAGATTAAGACAGGACAGTAGCTTTTAGACCACGTTATTTAAGCTCGGCCTCGTTTCCTTGTTATTAGTGTAAATTGACATATTTATGTATGTTATTAAGTATGTAAAGTAAAGTAAGTAAAGAGCCCCCGTCACGCCAAGTGGCATATAGGGAATATGGTGTTAGTGACCATAAATTGTACAGACCCTCAACACATGATTTTTTGGGGTAATGTGGTTGATATTACGCCATTGCCGCTTTACTTTCCCAGAAAAAAAAATTCGGTACCCATTTAAGGCTGGGTGAACCCGGAAGCCGTCGGTTGGGATCGAACTCTACCCCTTGACCTTTGTAGTCCAGTTCACTAACCACTGAGCTATCGCGGCTCGTATGTTATTAAGATGTGATTTATTTGCTTATGAAATTTAAATGTTAACATTTCGTTCACCAGCAAATCAACTCATTATCGCAATGATTTTTGGTATTATTATTTCGCTATTTATTTATATCTATGACATTTCATTTCAAAAAGCGTCAAATATATTAATTGCATCTATTTTTCCCACGGAAGAAAATGTGTAAATTTGATGTAAATATCTGCCAAGATAAGCGCAAATGCTACAGTTTTTTTTCCAATTGTTGTGGTTGTGGCTGTGAGTACAGTGGTTGTGGCTGTGGGTGCAGTGGTTGTCCCTGTGAGTGCAGTGGATGTGGCTGTAGTGCAGTGGTTGTGGCTGTGAGTGCAGTGGTTGTGGCTGTGGGCGCAGCGTATTAATTCTTACATTGGGCCTACACGGGATATAAAGCACAGACCCTGATCTACGTAAAAGAAAATAAAATAGATACAAGAATGTAATCTTTATTTCCATAATTAGTTTTCATTCAAGAGAAAATAAGAATGAACCACGTCCTAAAAGTGTATATATCATCGATAATATGCAGAAGTTAAAGTAGATCATGTAGCAGACCGATATATATATATAAATATGGAGAAAAAAAATTGTGTACTTTTAAAGAAACGAACACACATTCTGACAGTTCGAAAATTTTTCAATATGTGTATCCGTCTAGTCTGGCGTTGATAGAACGACAGCTATATATATATATATATATATATATATGTGTGTGTGTGTGTGTGTGTGTGTGTGTGTGTGTGCGTGCGTGCGTGCGTGCGTGCGTGCGTGCGTGTGTGGTCTCTATTGGCAACGATCTCCCCGTCTTGCCAGAGAAACACAGAAAATAGGATAAATGCCGTTATAGATAGTTGTCGCTTATGTTGGAGATTGGAAAGTTTTTGGAAGGGCTAGAGAGTACAGGGGAGAACTAAACTCAACTGGGATTCCTCTTTCCTCTATCGGGAGAGGTGCATGTGTGTGTGTGATAATGTGGTTATATAGGGTGTTTATAAAGTCTCACTACACTTGGTATCTAGGTCAATTTGAAAAAAAATGTTTATGACGTCATCACAATATGTGCTCCCACTGTCAATTGTGCGATACACGCGGGTAGTTGTTCAAAGATTTATAGCAAGATTTCCTGATAAACAACCTCCTCATCGCATTACGGTTAGAAATTTGTTGAATAAGTTTATTGCTACTGGAAATGTGGAAGATGCTCCACGATCTGGTAGGCCTGCTATGAATGATGAAATATGTTTAGATATCTAAGACAGAATCCTTAAAAATCCAGACAAGTCATTAAGAAAACTGTCGCAACAAGTGAACTTACCATTGAGCACATATTGTGATGACGTCATAAACATTTTTTTTCAAATTGACCTAGATACCAAGTGTAGTGAGACTTTATAAACACCCTATATAACCGGGGGCGTTCTTTCCTCTTCTTGGACACCTTATAACTTAGAACGCTTATGACTTAGTTGAACCCGCTAATTGGACGATTTGGCGTTTGACTTAAACGCCTTAGATTGCGTTGCAGGCACTTAGATGGCCTGGAGGCGTCTTGCACGGGAACAGCTCGGCCTGGCCCCGGATCAGCCCTGGACCGAGTGCTGGATTGGACTCGGGATTCTGTAGCCCGGACACACACTTGTCCGTCTGTATTGATCGTGTACTCTGGCACTCCGCGCTGCTTCGTTGTTGCGACCGTCGTGTTCCCTTGGGCCTGGCGTGGTGGCCCTTCCCAGTCGTCGTTCTTCGCTTGGCACAGACAAATACAGATCGTATTCTAGGAAGCACTCAAGGAACACCATGTAAACACACACTCGAGGTTTAATGACTGAAAGTTAACCTCCCTCACAAGTTACACAATCACAATGACAGTATGTAAGTTATCTACCTTGCACACCTTGCCTGGTAACCACAAGGCGTCACCCTGTGTTGTCTAAGAATGGTAGTATTGCAACTGCACCACTCTTTCCAAGCACCAGACACCTGGTGACCTTATTATGTACCGACTCCCCACCTTTGGGCCCTTTTCAAGACAATGCGCGGTATCGTCCCGCTAGTTATCAGCAACTTCTCTGGTCTGACGATTCTCCCAATGTTAGGGGTGTGTGCCTGGAAGTGCACCCACGGTATTAAATTTGAAAGAGGTGATGGCTGTCTCACCTACCTTCACCTGAATAACTGTTGTCTCTGAATGTCACCACTATTTCAGAATAGTATCTTCATGGCTTCGCACTAAGTTGGCGATAGCTATCTCACACAACTCGTCTACACTGGTATGTTTTGGAGATTCATATCTCCTAAATATAGCCCCTCAGGGGCGAACATGACGCTGCGATTCTGTCTCGCTTACCGTCACCTCAAGTGTTCGTCCAGCTGAATTGCACACTGCACTATCATATCCTACATCTTATGGAGCATGACTCTGAGCCACTATTTCGCTCATAATTCCTCGATCGGTCGTTGTTGCCACACTGCACAACTGTCTTCTGCTTTCAGATTTCTTCTTAAGCATGAACTCTGTGAAACTATTTCGTTCATTGTCGCTAAATTGTTCGTTGCTGCTACCCTGCACAACTTTAATTTAACATCATATTTAGTCTCAAGCATGAACTCTGTGAACTATCTCGTTCACTGTCCCTAATTTGTTCGTTGCTGCTACACTGCACAATTATAATTTAACATCATATTTAGGCTCTCTAGTCTACACACAACTCTAAATAGCACTCACCGAGAATACGGTTACTTCTGCGCAACTGCAACACACTCAACTGACTCTACCATCCAGATGTGACCAACTAACCATGCTCACGGTACCAGTTGCCAATACCACAACTGTCCGCACTGAGCCATCGTTCTATCTCGAATGACCTTCTAACTTATCATTTTTTCTAACTTCTCCACTTCCAACCAATCATACCCCGTTTTACATTTTTGCCTCCTTCCTAACAGCGTCTTATTCTACCCGTGCTACACGATGCCTCTACTCTCTTTACTACTAATCACATTTCCCCGTGGACTCAATGATTCTATTTTAGTTCACCCTTCTCCCTCTTTCCTCACTTTCTACCCCACATTCCCATCGTGTCTTCCATTCTGTAACCACTGCTACAGTTATACAGGGTGACGACAAAAAGCACTCCTTGATTTCAAGTAGTTGCAACATGTACACTTATTAGAATATGCTGAAACATCGGTGTCTGTATCAACTCATAAAGTTTCATGTGGTATCAGTTATTATCATTGTCACATACACTGTCGGTGTACGACATAGTCGTTGCTCATTAAGCATCGATACGATAATCTAGCTCGGACCAGACTCTCTGCAACATATCTGCTGTGATCTAGTTGACAGCTTCAGTGATCCTTTCTTGAAGACTGTCCAGATTTGATTAAAAATTGTAGTTTCTGCTTCAACAAAATCTCATTCCACTCCTCGCACCACTAGAGGACAGCGAAATCCAAGATAGTGCTCACTCCCACCGTAGCGCAGACCAGAAAAAAAAAAACACCAGGTGGCCCCGGAGATCACCAGACCTTATTGTTTTCCGACTTTTTCCTCTGGAGGCACATAAAAGACAGATGTAGGTACCTCCACTATCTTCAGCAAACAAGGATGATTTGTAACATGCAATAAGATAACGTCTATGCATTTGGGAGAACCAGCACCCCAGTAATTTGTTCTACTATTCCTTGGCATTACGATTGTTTTGGCAGTGCTAATTTTGGCACAAGAAATACTAAGAATACTGGTAAGAGAGGCAAAGATAGAGCCATCGAATTCTTTAGTTAGATTAAGAAACCCACCCATAGTAGTAACGTGTTGCCAGGTTAACTGCGAGGCCTGTGTGGCGTTTGCGTGAAGTTGACGATAAGGAAGGTTAAAATGCTATAGTGTAGGTATCTACAACTACAGACAATTCCCACGTTGTGACCAATGAGCTTTTTCGGAGAAGGAATACTGCAGGTTAAAACAGAAAATTCAAACATTTTAGTTCGTTACATTTGTCTTCCCTCAAGAAGACGGTTGGCCGCAATGTGGGAATTGTCTGCTGTTGTGCATTTTAATGCTCCAAAGCTTAAACATACCGGCTAAAGGTTAGCCATTATTGTATGGAGCGAATGTTTAATATCCATCTCATTGGTTCATTATTGAAAACTGCATATTTCTTTAACTATATTTTTATGATCGAAAATAATTAAATGGAAAACAATTAATTAAAAGTAGTTTCAGTAGTAGTCTGCACATGGCAAGGTTCAGTCAATGTAATAACTGCCAAATAACTCACTCTTTTTCAGCAGCAGTTAATATTATTTCATTATGTCGATGGTGTTCGTTCACTAGAAAACTGTGAAGATGAAAGTGTTATTTTGTTTTATTTTTCACAATTTGTTTTGAAACATTCAGCGTGGTAAGCGTTATCATCAGCGTCTGTATTCTACGAGATATCACATGCTCACTCGAAGCCCGTTTATACTGAATAATGTCTGTTTTGTTTGTCAGTTTATGGGAGAAATAAAGTAATTTGGACTTATGGTAAGACGTGACACCGAGTTGAAGGTCATGTTTAGAGAAAATGTTAATTGATAGAGAGTAAAAGAATGACAGCGGCAGTCTGGATGGAAGATCACATGAAAATATAAAGGAATAACAATCTGTCAGGCTATTACGACAAGCTGGGGATTAGTTGAAGTCAGTCTTGAATGGCGAGATGGCTCGTGGCTGACGTTGATCTCATCAGTTCTCAAGAGGTCAATCTAAAATGTGGAGATGACTCAGGCATAAACTTGGTCTTATTTATTCTCACGAAGTCTAACTTGAATGTGAAGATGGCTCTTGTTTGAAGTTGTCTTTTTTCTTATATTACGAAGTCTAACTTGAATGTGGAGATGGCTCTTGTTTGAAGTTGTCTGTTTTTTTGTCCAACGAAGTCAAACTTGTATATGGAGATGGCTCTTGTTTGAAGTTATCTGTTTTCTTGTCCCACGAAGTCAAATTTGGGTGTGGAGATGGCTCTTGTTTGAAGTTGTCTGTTTTCTTGTCCAACGAAGTCAAACTTGTATATGGAGATGGCTCTTGTTTGAAGTTGTCTGTTTTCTTGTCCTACGAAGTTAAACTTGTATATGGAGATGGCTCTTGTTTGAAGTTGTCTGTTTTCTTGTCCAACGAAGTCAAACTTATATATGGAGATGGCTCTTGTTTGAAGTTGTCTGTTTTCTTGTCCTACGAAGTCAAACTTGTGTGTGGAGATGGCCTTCTCTGAAGTTGTCTATTTTCTTGTCTCACGAAGTCAGCCTTTGAATGTAAAGATGGCCCATGAATGAAGTTTGTCTATTTTTTTTTGTTGCAGCTCTAAAACAGTACATCAAGTACACCATTGCTATTGTGTGTCTTTAGTTTCTACCAAAGTTGGTCTTCTTTCACATGTATTATTAACACAACCATTTCTTCCTCTATTGTTATCAGTGACATAATAGCTCCATTTATGTTTTAATCTGTTGCGCTATTTATATAATTTTCTTTTGTGTGTATAATTCGAGCCAATAATTGTATGCGTGAGTTCATTTTCCTATTAAATCTTTATTCACTTTGCAGTTGATTACTTGTTTGTTATTTACCACGCTTCATGTCGTTTATGCATCAAATTTCTTTGTTACTAGTTCACGCCTTTACATTTACTGTTTAAAAAAAAATAATCTACACTATTTTTGTCTTTTTTTTGTCATTATTGCAGCCAGCATCCATCACTTATATCAAATATATTTGACATGTGTTTCGTTCATATAATTTATTTTATTATTCATAAGGTTTCATTGAGGCTTGCAGTATTGAATTCTGTCTATTTTGTGATATGTGTTTTATATGCGGTTTTATGTCAGTTCACTATAGCGTTCTTTCCGTTTCATATGTGACATGTACGCGAAGAAATCAGGCGTGGTTATAATTATCGTGGGCTGTGCCTGGGGATGTTGCTGATCAATTCCTTTCACAAACAGTTGTAAATTAAGGACTTCAATACTTCAAATACTAGTATATGAACCTAAATATTATTGCCCTACCAGATTTCCTCTTTATTATTTGCTCTGACTTTACTTCTAACATTTTTTCCTGCTATATGGAAAGACGGTAGATCAGGGGCTAATGTATTAGTATATTAAGAACAAGAGGTTCGCGAGTATTATACGACATGCCCTAATTTAGAATCGCCAGTGGAAAAGACAAAGAGGAAGACCAAAGTATTCTTGGAGAAGACAGATAGAAGCAGAGATGAAGATGTCGGAGAAGACATGGAATTATCTTAAAAGAATGGCAAGAAACAGAATGGCTTGGAAAGTGTTTGTTGAAGACCTATGCTTCACAGGGAGTGAAATGAAAGAAGAAGAAGAAAAAAGAGGTACAGTTTCATTACCTTTTAGATTGGTTTCTAGATGTTCCTTCTTCTTCTCCTCAATCTTCTGAACTCTGGTCGAAACATATGGCACCCACAAGAGATTTCCACCCAATCTGGTCTGGAGCAAGCATGGACAACTCGCATCGAGACCTGAAACCTCTTTCATTTCGCCATCTATGGTTCGTCGACAGATTTCTAGGTTCATCAAGCCATAAATGAGCTTTATTTAGGGATGAGAAAAAAACGACTTGATATAGTGCTGACCATATTATACCATTATTTAAAATGTGGGCACTCTCACTATTCATGTTCCTTAAACCCCACATTTTATACATGACTCGTTATTTTCTATTTTTTCTCCCCAACTTTCTTTCTTTTTTTCTTTCTTTCATTCTTTCTTTCTTTTTTTTCTTTCATTTCTTTCCTGTGGAAATGAATCTCAGATATTTATTTCTCAATAGGTCACTGTAGATTTTAGCTTGCTGTCTTTGCATTTCTTTATCATTCTATCACTCTTTTAGTCTTCTTCACTTGATCATACTTTCCCACCTTTTATTATACTATGTCTCTCTGTCTCTCTCTCTCTCTTTCGTATACTGTCCCCTCAATTTTTAAAGTACAGTAAAGTCTCGATTATGCGGTACTCAATAATCCGGAATTCTCAATTTAACGGACTTTTTTTTTTTTTAATTATTATAGGGAGAAAGCTTGAATCATGTTTTGTTCAGTTAAATTAAATGCCTTTATCCGGAAATCGAAAACGCTACAACACGGTTTGTGCGCTGCGCTTACTTCTACAGGCTCTATCATTACACAATATTGCGTTTACAATAGTGTATTTACAGTAATATACTTCAAATAGGAGCGAACATATTTTATTCAATCCAGACATTGTCTCCAAATATTCCAAGTAAAAGCGACAGACAGTCTATATCTTCACTTTTTCCCCCGACTAAATGTTTTTGTCGGGAAATCTTAGTCGTGCCAAAAACACTTATCTACATGATTTTACAAATTTGCTTAATTTTCTCATAGCCTGCTTTAGATCTAAAGTTGGTCATGAATTTGTCAAAAATATGGCGTTTGACAGTCTGACCGAACATTAGAAGCAGACGTATTGTTTGTGAAAATTGAAGAGCCCATAACTTTGATGATTATAAATCAAAGGTTGAGCAGCCGGCGTGCAGTGACATAGAGATGATGAGAAGAAAGGGGGAGGGGTTCAAAAATTACCGACTGGAAATTCAAAAAGAGTAAGATACAGAGTTTGACGTTAGTTTGTCTCAGACATTTGTGCAAGCTGAAATTCGTTCCATCAGTATAAATTATACATGATATGCTATAAACGCATGTGTGCATACTTTTTAACGGAATACATTTTTGTGTTAAATAATGGCCTCTGCGAGTGCAAACCACACCTCAATTTCCCGCAAAGGTAAACGCAAGCGAACTGTATTGACACTGAACCAGAAGATTGAAATCGCTAGTAGACTTGAAAAAGGCGTTAATCGCAACGTTTTGATGACTGAATTTGGCATAGCCTCTTCAACATTATATGACATACGAAATCAAAAAGATGAGTTGTTTAAGTTTGCGTCGGAGTCTGAAAGCAGCAACAATATACACCAGAGACGAAGTATGAAACGGCCAAAATTTGAAAAACTCGACGACGTCCTTTATGTGTGGTTTTTAGAAAGAAGAAGAAAAGGAATGCCAATATCAGGACCCATGTTGATAGAGAAAGCTAGTGAATGTCACACGAATTTAAATATTTCTGAGCATTGCAATTTTTCAATCATGTTTTTTCATAAATTTTGAGTTTGGTTTTCTTACTCTCGATTATCCAGAAAAATTCAATTATCCAGAATGGGTTCTTCCCCGAGCATTCCGGATAATCGAGACTTTACTGTACTATCACTATCTAATAATTTTTCTTTGAATACTTTTAAGTCAAAACACCTTGCAGATATATCTTCACATAGCTCTTTCACATTTGTCCTCCTTGCTGCCTTTGAAGGACATCCATCTAACTGTACAGGTAATTCGTCATTTTAAAAATTAAACACACATACATACACACATACATATGCACGCACGCACGCGAACGCACACACACACACACACACACGCAAACACATACATACACGCATACATATGCACGCACGCACACACACATACACACACACACGAGAGAGAGAGAGAGAGAGAGAGAGAGAGAGAGAGAGAGTTTTGTTAAGCTGAGGTACAACGTGTTTCAAACATCGAAGTCACTTTGTGCTGTTCCTTATGACATTGACCATCAAACTTCCACATTTATCTTTCTCTAACGTACGTTCGATCATATCTGTCGTTATTTATTGAATATACCATATTGAATATACCATATTGAATATACCATATTGAATATACCATATTGAATATACCATATATCTGCGTTTTACGTCACACTGAGTGCTGTTCCATGACCGTTGATGGAGATGTTTGCCGCAAGTTATTTACAATTTCCAACGCATTAATGTGGTGGGCTCCGTCAAGTCAGCCGAAGTTTTATCTCTTTGGGAAATTTGCACCATGTTTCGTTCGTTGTAGACTGCATTCACTAGAGTAATAATGAATCCCTGGGCGCAGCCATTTTGTGCGTTCTACGTCATCATAATGGTTCATTGTGCGTCCCAAAACTGACAATGCGCTGATCTTGCGATCTGTTGTTTGGTGTGCAACGAGGATAATCTGACGACGAATCTTTTTGTATGTTCGGAGTTGGAGTCAAACACGATATCCTAACATCATCAAGCGCTATACATTTAAATGCTATGGCGATCATCATTTTCAGGAGAACGTGAACTTCCGGGCAA
Source organism: Megaustenia siamemsis (assembly GCA_032433765.1). Lineage (NCBI taxonomy): Eukaryota > Metazoa > Mollusca > Gastropoda > Stylommatophora > Ariophantidae > Megaustenia > Megaustenia siamemsis. The sequence continues at coordinate 126,446,188 of JAVIAB010000051.1, read as the reverse complement.
TATGGTGGATAGGCGGCAGGAACCATGGATTGCTATGTCTGAAAAGTGTTCCTTTTTGCAGTTTCCTCATATTCCAAGTCCGGCTTGTTGCAGGAGCTACTGAGTTGAGTGCTCTGTGCACACCGTGAGCTGTGTGTTTCATCCGTTTTGATCATGTTCCGATATTCCAATTGTTTACGATGAATACTGATATCGTATGACAGTTAACAGTTGGCCGTGTTCACTTTCTGTGCGGTTTCGCCTTATGTCTTTTGGCGTGTGCTGAGACTGCTATGATGGGGACTACGGCTGCCTTTCTTTGTTTGGGAGATGAGTTAGTAATTCGGATGATTCCACTGGCACGGGCGGTTGAGCAATTATGGATTTTAATTCGTTTGCAGTGATACCGGGGCCTTCCATAACCAAATAACCATATTGGTAATCTTGTTAAGCATGTCTTTCTTAAACTTCCTCTTTGTCTTGTTATCCACAATTTCCCTGCGATGACAATCCAGCGTGCTGTATTCATGAGTTGTCCAAAAAATCGTGATTGTTTTCTTCCTCATAGAATTAGATAACGTTAGGACGACTGTATTGTAATGATTTGTAATCCTTGTAACGTTTTTGTTTTCAAGCATATCACGGAACCCATCGTCGATCGCTGTATGGATCCTTGTTACACCGTTTTTTCATTCTTACTAAAGTGATATTTCGTGTGCGAACGTGCACAATTTTCAACTTGTTCCTCATGTATGCATAGCTAAGATAACATAAATTGACTTCCGCATAAGTAACGCTGCTACCACTTTCCCCCGTATTTCTAGACGTGTTTGGCAAAACAGCAAACTGACAATTAAAACTAAGGTTGCAGTTTACAATGTCTGCATCATTAGTATCCTCATGTATGGCAGTGAATCGTGGATAACTTATTCAAAGCAGGAGAGAAGGCTAAATGCATTCCATATGCCATGTCTGTGCCGTTTTCTTGGTATCACCTGGAAGAAAAAAGTGACAAACGTGGAGGTCATGACTCGCACATGCGTCCCGGACATCTCTTTCTACACGCTGCTCAAACACCAACGCTGGCTTGACTAAGTAAAAAAGTACAAAGTAAAGAGCCCCGTCACGCCAAGTGGCGTATAGGGAATATGGTTTTAGTGACCATAAATTTTACAGACCTTCGGCACATGATTTTTGGGGTAAGTTGGTCGGTATTACGCCCGTGACGCTTTACTTTCCCAGAAAAAAATCCGGTACCCATTAAAGGCTAGGTGAACCCGGAAGCCGTCGGTTGGGATTGAACCTTACCTCTTGTCCTTTGTAGTCCAGTTTACTAACTACTGAGCTATCGCGGCTCCCGGCTAGCCTAATTACACAGTATAAAAGATGGCCGCATACCAAAATATCCTGTATGGTCAACTAGCAGATGACAAAAGAACTAGGGGGCGCCCAAAACGTCGATTTGTAGACGTGTGTAAACGTGACACGAAGACTCAGAACATAAACTCTGCAGCCTGTGAAGAAATAGCTTTAGACCTCAATCTTTGGAAACACACTCTAAAGCTCCAACTCAAACAAGAAGCAGACAGATTCATAGAAAAGGAGAATACACGGCGAAAGAAATGAAAAAAAAAACATTTCTAGGAGCGCTGAAAAATCCATAGTTAACTATGACCGACGATGGTTACTACTACTAATGAAGTTTATCATGCAGGATCTCAAGTCATTTCCTGTTTTATTTAGTTCTCATTTAAATCAGTGTTCTCTTGTGAAATTTTACAGTTAAGCGATAAGTTTGGTAAACGTTCGGGTTGAAGTTTTCTAGAGAAATAATTGAAATTAAAGATATGTACACGAACCCTAAATGACTGTGACCTCCAGGTTGGATACCATGGCCCTTGATGACATTTGTGGGAGCTCCTATAGAGCGGCAGTTAATAAATCATTTATTGAGGACAAGAGATAGTGTTCGATACCAATACGGCTCCTAGGCTTAACCGGCCTTAAATGTGGACTGCCTTTTTTTTGTCTGCCTATGAAAAGTGCAGGCTTTAGTGTAAAGACAGTATTTGCACCCCAATAAATTAGCCTAACCCTATATTTCCAATACGCCCTTGGACATGATGAAGCTCTTTATTATTCTTATATATATATAAGAATACTACTCTTACTTTACTTTTACTTTATATATATATATATATAAAGTAAAAGTAAAGTAAAGAGCCCCCGTCACGCCAAGTGACGTAAGTAGTAGCTGTGGCTGTGAACTCCACCTAAAAGTGCACGCACATGCACCGAAAGACAATAGATTTGGCACCGACTTTGCACGAAACATGCACCAAAACCGTGCCAAACAAAAAAAAAAAAAAAAAAATTTCGAATTCGCTATTTTTTCGAACATCATTATTTTTTTGGGAAATTTTTTTTTTTTTTTTTTTTGGGGGGTTCGTCAGTTTGTCGAAACGGTCTACTGTGTCTGAGAGATTAACTCAGGTAAATTCAAAAGAGACTCGCTGCTAATCGGCTTATCGAGCGGGGGTCGTGATATGCTCTCGCGGTGTGTTAGATGAAAATATTTGTGAAAGAGTATTTTAAAAGAGTATATTTGTGAAAGTAAAAATTCAGAATTATTTAAAAAAATATGTATTTGTGAAAGTAAAAAACTCAGAATTATTAAAAATAAAAATAAAAAAATAAATAAAAACAATAAAAAGTCTCCCTTCAGGATTCGAACACGAGGTCTCCTACGTGACAGGCCAGGCGACATGTAAAAAAAATGCTGACAAGCAATGACAATGAAGGCTAGTTGAATGTCGACTTCCGGTCACAAGACCGGAACATGACCGTGTCACATGAACCTTCCGGAACATGACCGCTCACATGATCGATGACGTTTAAGGTGACCTGTATCTGAGAGATTAACTCAGGTAAATTCAAAAGATCGTGGCGTCAAACAGTCCGGCTCAGGATATTTCAGTTAACCAACTCAGGTAAAACCCCGATTGAAAAGAAAACGGACTTATGTTAAAAATAATAAAATATAATGATGAAAAATCAATATTTTAAAAAACTTAAAATGAAGGGAAATTTAAAATTATAGGCGATCTCGTAACTGATTGGGTCGCGGATCTCACACTACAGTTTTTAGTGATCATGTGCCACCCTCAACAGTATCATCAACCCTTCATGTCCTACCATCATCATACCACACAAAGTTTCAAACTGATTATTATTCGCCGGCGGTGGGCATGTGATAATGGCGGATATTAGGCGACAGGAGGCGACATGTAAAAATAAATGCTGACAAGCAATGACGTTGAAGGGGTATTGTTAGGAAAAGGAAAATACGACTAGCTCGCGGGCGGGAACGAGTTGGTTGACACAGGTGTGTTATTGTAGTATCGCTAACATCATGTGCCAGGATAGCGGTTCTTGAGGAAAGATTATTGGTCGTGTGTGTTATCGCTACCAACATCATCATGTGTCGTGTAGTAAGGTGTGCTAATATTAAATAGTGACGCTCGCTCTTTCTCATTCAATGTAAAGCAAAACAAAATTCTATATTTCACAATTTTATTAATACATCATATATATATATTACTGTCCGGATGCTGATAATTTTAACCGTCTGGGTTTCCTACACAACCGCCCTCCATTTTGACAAAACCCTGATCAAAGCTGGAATAGGTAATCGGTGACTTTGCTGAAACATCCTGGGCATCCATACTGGCTGCCGGAGCTGTCGTCTGATTAACAAGAGTGAGGTCCCCTTGGTTAACAAAAAAGGGCGTGTAGTTGATGTTAGCATAAGCGTTTTCGAGACTGCCTTAACGCCATCTTTAGACAATGGAACTACCCCCTCTGCCTTCATGTCCTATCATCATCAAGCCACACAAAGTATCAACCCCTTCAAAAAAAAAAACATTTCTAGGAGCGCTGAAAAATCCATAGTTAACTATGACCGACGATGGTTACTACTACTAATGAAGTTTATCATGCAGGATCTCAAGTCATTTCCTGTTTTATTTAGTTCTCATTTAAATCAGTGTTCTCTTGTGAAATTTTACAGTTAAGCGATAAGTTTGGTAAACGTTCGGGTTGAAGTTTTCTAGAGAAATAATTGAAATTAAAGATATGTACACGAACCCTAAATGACTGTGACCTCCAGGTTGGATACCATGGCCCTTGATGACATTTGTGGGAGCTCCTATAGAGCGGCAGTTAATAAATCATTTATTGAGGACAAGAGATAGTGTTCGATACCAATACGGCTCCTAGGCTTAACCGGCCTTAAATGTGGACTGCCTTTTTTTTGTCTGCCTATGAAAAGTGCAGGCTTTAGTGTAAAGACAGTATTTGCACCCCAATAAATTAGCCTAACCCTATATTTCCAATACGCCCTTGGACATGATGAAGCTCTTTATTATTCTTATATATATATATAAGAATACTACTCTTACTTTACTTTTACTTTATATATATATATATATAAAGTAAAAGTAAAGTAAAGAGCCCCCGTCACGCCAAGTGACGTAAGTAGTAGCTGTGGCTGTGAACTCCACCTAAAAGTGCACGCACATGCACCGAAAGACAATAGATTTGGCACCGACTTTGCACGAAACATGCACCAAAACCGTGCCAAACAAAAAAAAAAAAAAAAAATTTCGAATTCGCTATTTTTTCGAACATCATTATTTTTTTGGGAAATTTTTTTTTTTTTTTTTTGGGGGGTTCGTCAGTTTGTCGAAACGGTCTACTGTGTCTGAGAGATTAACTCAGGTAAATTCAAAAGAGACTCGCTGCTAATCGGCTTATCGAGCGGGGGTCGTGATATGCTCTCGCGGTGTGTTAGATGAAAATATTTGTGAAAGAGTATTTTAAAAGAGTATATTTGTGAAAGTAAAAATTCAGAATTATTTAAAAAAATATGTATTTGTGAAAGTAAAAAACTCAGAATTATTAAAAATAAAAAATAAAAAAATAATAAAAACAATAAAAAGTCTCCCTTCAGGATTCGAACACGAGGTCTCCTACGTGACAGGCCAGGCGACATGTAAAAAAAATGCTGACAAGCAATGACAATGAAGGCTAGTTGAATGTCGACTTCCGGTCACAAGACCGGAACATGACCGTGTCACATGAACCTTCCGGAACATGACCGCTCACATGATCGATGACGTTTAAGGTGACCTGTATCTGAGAGATTAACTCAGGTAAATTCAAAAGATCGTGGCGTCAAACAGTCCGGCTCAGGATATTTCAGTTAACCAACTCAGGTAAAACCCCGATTGAAAAGAAAACGGACTTATGTTAAAAATAATAAAATATAATGATGAAAAATCAATATTTTAAAAAACTTAAAATGAAGGGAAATTTAAAATTATAGGCGATCTCGTAACTGATTGGGTCGCGGATCTCACACTACAGTTTTTAGTGATCATGTGCCACCCTCAACAGTATCATCAACCCTTCATGTCCTACCATCATCATACCACACAAAGTTTCAAACTGATTATTATTCGCCGGCGGTGGGCATGTGATAATGGCGGATATTAGGCGACAGGAGGCGACATGTAAAAATAAATGCTGACAAGCAATGACGTTGAAGGGGTATTGTTAGGAAAAGGAAAATACGACTAGCTCGCGGGCGGGAACGAGTTGGTTGACACAGGTGTGTTATTGTAGTATCGCTAACATCATGTGCCAGGATAGCGGTTCTTGAGGAAAGATTATTGGTCGTGTGTGTTATCGCTACCAACATCATCATGTGTCGTGTAGTAAGGTGTGCTAATATTAAATAGTGACGCTCGCTCTTTCTCATTCAATGTAAAGCAAAACAAAATTCTATATTTCACAATTTTATTAATACATCATATATATATATTACTGTCCGGATGCTGATAATTTTAACCGTCTGGGTTTCCTACACAACCGCCCTCCATTTTGACAAAACCCTGATCAAAGCTGGAATAGGTAATCGGTGACTTTGCTGAAACATCCTGGGCATCCATACTGGCTGCCGGAGCTGTCGTCTGATTAACAAGAGTGAGGTCCCCTTGGTTAACAAAAAAGGGCGTGTAGTTGATGTTAGCATAAGCGTTTTCGAGACTGCCTTAACGCCATCTTTAGACAATGGAACTACCCCCTCTGCCTTCATGTCCTATCATCATCAAGCCACACAAAGTATCAACCCCTTCATGGCCTATCATCATGTGCCACACAAAGTATCAACCCCTTCATGGCCTATCATCATCATGTGCCACCCTCAACACCATCACCCCTTCATGGCCTATCATCATCATGTGCCACCCTCAACACCATCATCCCTTCATGTCCTATCATCATCATGTGCCATCCTCAACAACAGTATCAACCCCTTCATGTCCTATCATCATCAAGCCACACAAAGTATCAACCCCTTCATGGCCTATCATCATGTGCCACACAAAGTATCAACCCCTTCATGGCCTATCATCATCATGTGCCACCCTCAACACCATCACCCCTTCATGGCATATCATCATCATGTGCCACCCTCAACACCATCATCCCTTCATGTCCTATCATCATCATGTGCCACCCTCAACACCATCATCAGCCCTTCAGGTCATATCATCAAGCCACACAAAGTATTCACCAGCGAAATTCTCTCTCTCTCTCTTTGTCTCTCTCACATTCATGGTAAACCAAAACTAAGTAGGCTCATACTCAAAAAGTCGACATAAAAATCCCAAAAGCTACTCACATAGTCATACTAGTTAGACACAACGAGCAGGAAGTTATATTCAAGGTCCAAAATATTGGACCAAATCACTAAGATTTTACCACCATAACACACAAATTTAGGGTCATATTAAAAAAAGTCGACCTTAAAACCATACAAATCTACTCCCATACTCATAAAAGTTAGACACATCAAACAGATAATTACTTCCAAACTCCAAAAAGTTAGACCAAATCACGCCACGATCGTTCTCTAACATTGCCACGATCGTGCTTTAACATTACCTCGAGCGTTCTCTAACATTGCCTTGATCGTTCTCTAAAATTGCCTCCAGCGTTCTCTAACATTGCCACGATCGTTCTTTAACATTGCCTCCAACGTTCTCTAACATTACCTCGAGCGTTCTCTAGCATTGCCTCCAGCGTTCTCTAACATTGCCACGATCGTTCTTTAACATTGCCTCCAGCGTTCTCTAACATTACCTCAGCGTTCTCTAACATTGCCTCGATCGTTCTCTAAAATTGCCTCGAGCGTTCTCTAACATTGCCACGATCGTTCTTTAACATTGCCTCCAGCGTTCTCTAACATTACCTTGAGCGTTCTCTAACATTGCCTCGATCGTTCTCTAACATTGCCTCGAGCGTTCTCTAACATTGCCACGATCGTTCTTTAACATTGCCTCCAACGTTCTCTAACATTCCCTTGCTCGTTCTCTAACATTTTCATTAGTTGGAGTCTTTGTGTTGCCTTCTTAGTGAGATTCTCTACGTGTTTCTTCAGGCTCAATTGTCAGTCTAGTTGTATTCCTAAAAATCTACTTCCATACTTATACTAGTTAGACACATCGATCAGATAGTTACATCCAAACTCCAAAAAGTTAGACCAAATCACGCCTCGATCGTTCTCTAACATTGCGGAACTTGTGTCCCTCATATGCTATTTCAAAAGTTGTCTTTGTCAATTCAAAAGCTGTCTTTGTCAATTCAAAAGTTGTCGTTGGCAATTCAAAAGTTGTCTTCGTCAATTTAAAAGTCGTCATCTGTACGGCAGAAAACAAGGCGGGAATGTCAGAAACCAAGGAGGGAAGGTCAGAAACCTAGGAGGCAAGGTCAGAAACCTAGGAGGCAAGGTCAGAAACCTAGGAGGCAAGGTCAGAAACCTAGGAGGCATCGACCTAAAAATCCCAAAAAGCTACTCACATAGTCGTAATAGTTAGACACAACGAATAGGAAGTTATATTCTAGGTCCAAAATGTTAGACCAAATCACAACGAACCACGAACCACAACCCCACGAACCATGGACTTAACGAACCATCAACTAACGAACCATGGACTTAACAAAGACAGCGTCGAGGAGAGATATAATTTGCGGTCTCTTGCTCTTCTGTTCGCCTCTGCTGCTGGTATGTTTCCTAGCGCTTCTAATTGTACATCGACCCATCCTTTTTCGTGGTCGACAGTTGGGTCTGGTGTTCTCACAACATTTTGCTGAAGGCTCGTTGTGTTTTTGATCTGTCTGCCCTGTCACCTAGCCAAACTATTTTATCTGTTGTTTCCTTATATATTCTATGATGGGGGCTATTCCTAGCTTTCTTCTCAGTTCTTCATTTCTGAGCTTATCTCTCAGACTGTTTCCTGTCATTCGTCTAACACATTTCATCTCTGAGATCACACAAATTTAGGCACATACTCAAAAAGTCGACCTCAAAACCATAAAAATCTACTCCCACATTCATCTAAAAGTTTCACCAAAACCGCACCAGATTTGTAACGTGCAAAAACATGCACAAGTTTACTTAAAAATCACTTTTATGATTGATACGCCCCTTACGAAGGCTGATTGTTACGCCCCTTACGAAGGTGCATTGTGCCAAACTGGTTCGCAGATTTTTAGTAGATTTTTAGGAATACAACTAGACTGACAATTGAGCCTGAAGAAACACGTAGAGAATCTCACTAAGAAGGCAACACAAAGACTCCAACTAATGAAAATGTTAGAGAACGAGCAAGGGAATGTTAGAGAACGTTGGAGGCAATGTTAAAGAACGATCGTGGCAATGTTAGAGAACGCTCGAGGCAATGTTAGAGAACGATCGAGGCAATGTTAGAGAACGCTGAGGTAATGTTAGAGAACGCTGGAGGCAATGTTAAAGAACGATCGTGGCAATGTTAGAGAACGCTGGAGGCAATGCTAGAGAACGCTCGAGGTAATGTTAGAGAACGTTGGAGGCAATGTTAAAGAACGATCGTGGCAATGTTAGAGAACGCTGGAGGCAATTTTAGAGAACGATCGAGGCAATGTTAGAGAACGCTCGAGGTAATGTTAAAGAACGATCGTGGCAATGTTAGAGAACGATCGAGGCGTGATTTGGTCTAACTTTTTGGAGTTTGGAAGTAATTATCTGTTTGATGTGTCTAACTTTTATGAGTATGGGAGTATATTTGTATGGTTTTAAGGTCGACTTTATTTAATATGACCCTAAATTTGTGTGTTATGGTGGTAAAATCTTAGTGATTTGGTCCAATATTTTGGACCTTGAATATAACTTCCTGCTCGTTGTGTCTAACTAGTATGACTATGTGAGTAGCTTTTGGGATTTTTAGGTCGACTTTTTGAGTATGAGCCTACTTAGTTTTGGTTTACCATGAATGTGAGAGAGACAGAGAGAGAGAGAATTTCCCTGGTTGATACTTTGTGTGGCTTGATGATATGACCTGAAGGGCTGATGATGGTGTTGAGGGTGGCACATGATGATGATAGGACATGAAGGGATGATGGTGTTGAGGGTGGCACATGATGATGATAGGCCATGAAGGGGTGATGGTGTTGAGGGTGGCACATGATGATGATAGGCCATGAAGGGGTTGATACTTTGTGTGGCACATGATGATAGGCCATGAAGGGGTTGATACTTTGTGTGGCTTGATGATGATAGGACATGAAGGGATGATGGTGTTGAGGGTGGCACATGATGATGATAGGACATGAAGGGATGATGGTGTTGAGGGTGGCACATGATGATGATAGGACATGAAGGGATGATGGTGTTGAGGGTGGCACATGATGATGATAGGCCATGAAGGGGTGATGGCGTTGAGGGTGGCACATGATGATGATAGGCCATGAAGGGGTTGATACTTTGTGTGGCACATGATGATAGGCCATGAAGGGGTTGATACTTTGTGTGGCTTGATGATGATAGGACATGAAGGCAGAGGGGGTAGTTCCATTGTCTAAAGATGGCGTTAAGGCAGTCTCGAAAACGCTTATGCTAACATCAACTACACGCCCTTTTTTGTTAACCAAGGGGACCTCACTCTTGTTAATCAGACGACAGCTTCGGCAGCCAGTATGGATGCCCAGGATGATTCAGCAAAGTCACCGATTACCTATTCCAGCTTTGATAAAGGTTTTGTCAAAATGTAAGGCGGTTGTGTAGGAAACCCAGACGGTTAAAATTATCAGCATCCGGACAGTAATATATATATTATGTATTAATAAAATTGTGAAATATAGAATTTTGTTTTGCTTTACATTGAATGAGAAAGAGCGAGCGTCACTATTTAATATTAGCACACCTTACTACACGACACATGATGATGTTGGTAGCGATAACACACACGACCAATAATCTTTCCTCAAGAACCGCTATCCTGGCACATGATGTTAGCGATACTACAATAACACACCTGTGTCAACCAACTCGTTCCCGCCCGCGAGCTAGTCGTATTTTCCTTTTCCTAACAATACCCCTTCAACGTCATTGCTTGTCAGCATTTTTTTTTACATGTCGCCTCCTGTCGTCTAATATCCGCCATTCTCACATGCCCACCGCCGGCGAATAATAATCGGTTTGAAACTTTGTGTGGTATGATGATGATAGGACATGAAGGGTTGATGATACTGTTGAGGGTGGCACATGATCACTAAAAACTGTAGTGTGAGATCCGCGACCCAATCAGTTACGAGATCGCCTATAATTTTAAATTTCTCTTCATTTTAAGTTTTTTAAAATATTGATTTTTCATCATTATATTTTATTATTTTTAACATAAGTCCGTTTTCTTTTCAATCGGGGTTTTACCTGAGTTGGTTAACTGAAATATCCTGAGCCGGACTGATTGACGCCACGATCTTTTGAATTTACCTGAGTTAATCTCTCAGATACAGGTCACCTTAAACGTCATCGATCATGTGAGCGGTCATGTTCCGGAAGGTTCATGTGACACGGTCATGTTCCGGTCTTGTGACCGGAAGTCGACATTCAACTAGCCTTCATTGTCATTGCTTGTCAGCATTTTTTTTACATGTCGCCTGGCCTGTCACGTAGGAGACCTCGTGTTCGAATCCTGAAGGGAGACTTTTTATTGTTTTTATTTATTTTTTTATTTTTTATTTTTAATAATTCTGAGTTTTTTACTTTCACAAATACATATTTTTTAAATAATTCTGAATTTTTACTTTCACAAATATACTCTTTTAAAATACTCTTTCACAAATATTTTCATCTAACACACCGCGAGAGCATATCACGACCCCCGCTCGATAAGCCGATTAGCAGCGAGTCTCTTTTGAATTTACCTGAGTTAATCTCTCAAACACAGTAGACCGTTTCGACAAACTGACGAACCCAAAAAAAAAAAAAAAAAAAAAAAAATTTCCCCCAAAAAAATAATGATGTTCGAAAAAATAGCGAATTCGAAAAAATTCGAATTTTTTTTTTTTTTGGCACGGTTTTGGTGCATGTTTCGTGCAAAGTCGGTGCCAAATCTATTGTCTTTCGGTGCATGTGCGTGCACTTTTAGCGTGAGTTCACAGCCACAGCTACTACTGACGTATTGTTAGAGACCATAAATTTTACAGACCTTCAGCACTTTTCTTGAGGCAATATGGTCGAATATAACGGCCGTGCCACTTTCTATCTATCTATTGTCCTTTCGAGCCGACGACGGCACATAGGGCAGAACCACAATCTCAAAAACAGAAACCTTGCGTGCCAAAGTGGCACATATTGCAGAGATCGCTGCTTCTATAATATATATATTTGTTTCCATAACAATACTTTTTTACAATGACAGCTTGTCAAGCCATCGATCAACCTCATTAGTCGCCTCTTACGACATGCCTGGAAGGTCACAGTGTCACTATTCTTTACTTCCCTCATAATGACCCCGGTAACACACGGGATCGTGCCACTTTACTTTCCCAGAAAAAAATCCGGTACCCATTTAAGGCTGGGTGAACCCGGAAGCCCTCGTTTGGGATGAAACCCTACCTCTTGTCCTTTGCTGTCCATTTCACTGACCACTGAGCTATCGCGGCTATATATATATATATATATATATATATATATATATAGAATACCTTGATTGAGTATCTTTAATGCATATCAATTTTGTTCTATACGTGTTAAACTATAGACATTAAATATAAATCTATCAAAGAACAACAAGCTATAAAAATGAGATATTCGTTTGAAATCTTGGCCATCTCATACAGGGACCACAGAGAAAAGGGAGTATTAATAAACATCATCGTAATCAATATATATCTTCAATAGGAGGAAAAAAGAAAACATGCTGCTACAGGCCTGACCAAAAACGATTTCATTTGAAGACGTGGAAGGCGTAGTAGACACAAACTAAATATTTGATTAAAGGTTTCAAAATGTGGACAAAGGAAGCATTCGAACAAAGCCATAAAGTTGCACTTTGCGGGGAAAAACGGAGACAGGTTGTGAGCGACTTTTCATTTTTGAGATCCTTCAAAGATCTGTCATAGGAACTCAAGGATATCTCAGACAGACAAACGGACAGACGGACGGATGGGCGGACGGACGGACAGACGGACTGGCGATGCTCTATACATATTCTGAACATTCTTTATTTGATTCGAATGCTTGTGGTTCATCATCTTCTAGTGGAAAATGTAGACTCAATAGATATAAGAAGAAATTCAGGGGACTGTGTGGGCTAGAGATAAGATTCGGCCTTTAGGTGGTGGGAGTTTGTATCTTTGAAACTGGTTTCTTCGTATCATTACGCTCCTCTAGTCTCCAGGTAGTGAGATCCGATGTCCAACTCTTTGGAAAAATGGCGAAAAGCAGGAGGTCCGTGTGCACTTGCGCACGTTAAAGAACCTTTGGCATGTGAAAGATCGAAAAGAGTAGACCAAAAATGACTTCTGCCCAAGCAAAAGTGTAAAACGAATATACCCATGCTGAAGACGGATGTACCGGGTCAAAAGGCGCAGACACCTACTCATACGTGTCCACGCTTTATTTGACGTAAACTTGCTACACAACGCATCTCGCCTGCATGAATGCTAAAAAGGAAGAAGTGGAAGGCAAGCACCCCATGCTTCAGAACTTTACATAATTTTACACACATTTTTTAGGTTATTGACCTAAACACTACATTCCTCTGGACGCTGGAATGCATAAGGAGCAGATAAGACAATGTAGAGCTTGTAAGCATTTCCTTCAATTTTGGAAACAACAGCTTTCTATTCACACAATTGTTCTCTAACTTGATACCTCAAAACCGATTCGTTGTGAAGATTTCACGAATCACCAAAGATCGACGCCTTGAACTATCTTGTCGAGACGAATAAGACCCCCCCCCCTCCCCCACACACGCGCGCACACACACACACATGCACACACACGCATGCACACACACACACACACATGTATTTAATTGGATATTCTATAGCATTAATAATGTGCAAATATTTTCTATTTCTGTGGCACTTGGTCTTTTAGCAGTCCCATCGTGCCCTCGCCACGTCCACATATGTCAACAGCTTCAGAATCCTGTGCCATCGTATAAAGAGTTTCCAGGATTTGTCTATGGCATGAGATGTCTGGGCTGTCAGCTCTAACAAGAAGATGACGTGCTGTGGTGTTTGCATCTGTGTTGAAAGAGAGCTTCATAGAGTATCCTCTGCATTTTCCCAATTTCAATTTCACAAGGTTGCTGCTAATGCCTGAAAAATTATAATTGAATATTTTATTGACAGTATGAAACGCATATATATATATATATATATATATTTATGAGACTGAATACGTTAGTCGAATAATCTGCAATAATCATCATCAAGTACCGGGCCTACTGGCGTAGGTGATCATGTCTCTCCACAACTTTCGATCTCGGCAGCTATTTATCATTTCTGTTGTTGACCTTCTGCCAAGCCATTGTCTTAAGCTGTCTGTTATTTTTTTCTCTTTGCTTCCCTCTTTCTCTTCGTCCCTCAATTTTTTCCAGTTGCTACAATATATTCCACTTGTTCTATTCTCATTACATGGCCAAAAAATGATGATTGTTTCTTCCTAATATTGGAAATTAGCTCTCTTTTTGCTTTGACCTCTCTCAAAACATCTTCATTACTCTTCTTAGCTGTCCATGGTACTCTCAACATTCTTCTGTAAAACCACATTTCTACAGACTCCAGTGATATTCTTGTCTGTTGTCCTATTGTCCATGATTCGCATCCATATGTTAAAACTGGCTCTATATAACATTTAAGAACTCTTTTTCTTGTTTAATCTGCAATAATAATCTCTTCTAATCTGATATCCAGTTACCTTACGATTACAACATATAGATACAAATTCACGTGCACATACACTTAGATATTTGTCAAGAATTCTTGTACATATCGCTGGGAGTATCCAGTACTTGGGAGCAAGACTCGTACTCGGGCTGTCTGATTTCATCTGTTCTGATCTATCGAACAGATAATGAGATCGTGTTCCGAGACTCTCTCCTGATGGTTATTTATACAGGAAGCGTGTAGAATGAGAGCAAGAACGTCTCCTTTCAAGCATTGAACGGGACCCATCGTCGATCTCTGTATGGATCAGTGTCTGCACTGTTTCTTCATTCTTACTCAAGTGATTTTTCGTGTGAGAATGTCCCCAATTTTCCACATATTCCCTCAAAAATACATTGCTAAAATAACATTTCAGCTTTAAGTATGTGCTTAAGTGCATTTAGTTATTTGACCATTTTTTTTCTTATATTTTCTGTTAATGCTAACAGTGTTTAGGAGTAAACATTTCTTTTTAATAAATAGGTTTAATTTAGTTCAACCGCGAATGCTCGTGTCGTCTTCACATTCGTTATTTTACTGCAAAAGACGATCACTCCGCCTCAACGTCAATCGCTAAATGTAGTTATAGTCGGTTATGTCGTGACTTTGCAGCAGCCTGCGATGTCCGAGTGTTTCAGACAAATATGCAGCAGTCTGCGGTATCCAAGTGTTTCAGACATATATGCAGCAGTCTGCGGTGTCCAAGTGTTTCAGACATATATGCAGCAGTCTGCGATGTCCAAGTGTTTCAGACATATATACAGCAGTCTGCGGTGTCCAAGTGTTTCAGACATATATGCAGCAGTCTGCGGTGTCCAAGTGTTTCAGACATATATGCAGCAGTCTGCGGTATCCAAGTGTTTCAGACATATATGCAGCAGTCTGCGGTGTCCAAGTGTTTCAGACAAATATACAGCAGTCTGCGGTGTCCAAGTGTTTCAGACATATATGCAGCAGTCTGCGGTGTCCAAGTGTTTCAGACATATATGCAGCAGTCTGCGGTGTCCAAGTGTTTCAGACATATATGCAGCAGTCTGCGGTGTCCAAGTGTTTCAGACATATATGCAGCAGTCTGCGGTATCCAAGTGTTTCAGACATATATGCAGCAGTCTGCGGTGTCCAAGTGTTTCAGACAAATATGGAGCAGTCTGCGGTGTCCAAGTGTTTCAGACAAATATGGAGCAGTCTGCGGTGTCCAAGTGTTTCAGACATATATGCAGCAGTCTGCAGTGTCCAAGTGTTTCAGACAAATATGCAGCAGTTTGCGGTGTCCAAGTGTTTCAGACAAATATGCAGCATTCTATATATTCAATAATACAGACATATGCACCTACTCAAGACTACACAGATGAACAAATAGAGGCATACTATGAAGACCTAAATAAAGTTATGAAGCAAGTGAAATCTTCAGACATCTTGATTGTAATGGGTGACATGAACGCTAAAGTAGGAAAAGGTAGATATAAGACAATTATAGGAAATCATGGTTTAGGAAAAAGAAATGACAGAGGAGAAAGATTAATACAATTCTGTGAAGAAAACAGGCTGATAATATGTAACACCTACTTTGAGCAAGAGAAAAGGAAACTATACACATGGAAAAGCCCTGGAGATAGGAAGAGGAATCAAATAGATTACATAATGATAAAAGAAAGGTTCCGTAACAGCGTAAAGAAAGCCAAAACCTACCCAGGAGCAGATATTAATTCTGATCACAATCCTGTAATGATTAAAATGAAAATCAAACTAAAGAGAAACAAGCAAAAATCTGATTCATCAACAAACCCACTCGACATAACAGCTTTAAATCAAAAAGATATTAAAGATACCTATACAATACAAGTAAAGAACACATACCAGACGCTGCTAGAGGAAGGAATTGAACAATACAGAAGAGAAAATCCTGATGAAAAAGTAACAACCAAATGGCAATGCATAAAGAAAAGCATACAAAAAGCCTGCGACACCTTACCCAAAAGAGAAAAGAACAAAAACCAAAAATGGATAACTAACACCATCTTAGAAAAAATGGAAGAAAGGAGACAAGCGAAGAACACTGCCCAATACAATAAAATAGATAATGAGATACGCAAAATGTGCAAAAAGGCAAAAGAAGACTGGCTCAGCCAAAAATGTAGAGAAATAGAAACTATGGAAAGCAAACAAGACCTAAGAGGAATGCACACAGAAATAAAGAGAATGACTAATAAAAATAAAAAAGCCACAGAAGGTGGATGCATTGCAGACAAAAAAGGAAAAATGCTAACAGACAATAAGGATATCATAGATAGATGGCAGGAATATATAACAGAACTATTTCATGATCAAAGGGACAAGAAACCAGTTATAAAATGTACATCAGGCTATAAAATCTTAAAATCTGAGGTGGAAAAAGCTATAAAAACAATGAAAAGGGGAAAAGCAGCAGGACCTGAAAGCATACAGATAGAGATGATACAGGCACTTGAAGATTTTGGCATTGAAGTGATTACAGACATATGCAACGACATATACCACACAGGATACATACCAAATGAACTAAAAACATCAACTTTCATTGCATTGCCTAAAAAGAATGGTGCAGTTGAATGCAGTGACTTTAGAACAATAAGCCTAATGAGCCATGTTACAAAAATCTTGCTAAAAGTTATACAAGGAAGGATTCAGAATAAAATCAATACTGAATTAGATGAGCAGCAATTTGGATTTAGGAAAAATAGCGGGACAAAAGAAGCCATATTCTGCATGAGAACATTAATCGAAAAATACACAGAAGTAAACAAACCAATATATGCCTGCTTCATAGACTACACCAAAGCTTTTGATAGAGTACACCACAAACAACTTATAGAATGCCTAAAAGAGATACATCTAGATGACATGGATATACGACTAATATGCAATCTATACTGGGAGCAAACAGCAATAATAAAATATAACAAAGAGTTCTCTACACCCATTGATATAAAAAGAGGAGTAAGACAAGGATGCATCCTATCACCAAGCTTGTTCAATCTATACACTGAGCAAATCTTTAAAAACATCATAGAGATGCCAGGCCTACAAATTAATGGAAAGATAATCAATAACCTAAGATATGCTGACGATACTGTACTACTAGCAGAAAATCCTAAAGACCTACAACAATTACTTAATGAAATAAACACGACAAGCAAAAAATATGGACTAGATATGAATATCAAAAAGACTAAAACTATGATCATAAACAAAGAAAATACTCAAACCCCACAAGTGGATATCAAAATTGAAGGAATAGACCTTGAGACAGTTCAGAACTATAACTACCTTGGACATACTATAACCAGTGATGGAAAATGTACAACTGAAATAAACAAAAGAATAGGAATGGCAAAAAGTAATTTTAATGTCATGAAGGACATACTAATATCAAAACAAATAACACCAGAGCTAAAACTAAGAATAGCAAAATGTTACATCTTCTCAATATTCCTATATGGTGCTGAAACATGGACATTAGACAAGAAAACAGAACAGAGAATTGAAGCCTTTGAAATGTGGATATATAGAAGAATAGGTAGAATTGGATGGAAGGAAAAGAAAACAAATGACAAAGTCTTAAAACAACTAAAAATGAAAAGAGAACTTCTGAACACAATTAGAACAAGACAAATGCGATTCTTAGGCCATGTTAAAAGACACAACAGCCTACTGAAAGTGATCCTGGAGGGGAAAATACAAGGTAAAAGAGGCAGAGGCAGACCAAGATTAACATGGACGAGTAACATCAAAAGATGGACAAATCAACCGATGACAACCTGCACCATCAAAGCAAGAGATAGAGCAAAATGGCGCTCCATGGTAGCCAACCTTCGTTGCGGAGACGGCACTCAATGATGATGATGCAGCATTCTGCGGTGTCCAAGTGTTTCAGACAAATATGCAGCATTCTGCGGTGTCCAAGTGTTTCAGACAAATATGCAGCATTCTGCGGTGTCCAAGTGTTTCACACAAATATGCATTGAAATTTATCGCGAACATTTTTCCTGGTTTGACTTCCAGGGAAATAGAGAAATACAGAAAAAGAGAGATCGCGGTCGGCAAAGAGAGAAAGTACTGGATAGCTGGGTGTCATGGCATGGAAAACAGTCAACAGAACTGATACGATGCATGGTAGATAGGAGATTGTTGAAGGACATGATCGTTTACGCCAACCGGTATGGCACAATATAATGATGTGATTTTGATAGTTTGACTTCCCTCTTTGAGTTTTATTCTCGTGTCCATACGTTTGTTATATTGACATAGCCACCGTGGATGGTGCAGTATGACCTCAACCTAATCTTGGTCACTGATCGTTGACTGAAGCGATCAGCTTTGCGTCGATGACAACTTTAAGTAAATCTGCGACCTGACGAACTGCCTCTTTCATTATCTAAGTCATATTGTTAGGTCTACAGAGCTAGTTTTAATTTAGCCTTAGTTCATCTTCATCGGACAACTTTATAGTGCTCAGACTCCCTCCTCAGCACCCACCCCAGTGTGAAGCACACCCGCCACCTACTATCGAAAGCACTGAACATGGCGTCAGTTAGATGCACGAACTCCGCAGCACCCGCGAACGCTTTAAACCCAGCCTCATTAGTTGCCTCTTGCAACATGCGTGGCAGGTAACAATGGGTCTTCTTGTTTTCTCTCTTCACCGTGTTCAGGGTAGCAACCGGGTGAAAAAAAAAAAAACTACATAAAGTTGATTAATGAAAACCTAAATAATTGTATACATTCTTTCTTCTTCATTCGCCATGCGATTATATGTCTCCGTAGGTCGCTTCTTTTAGCTACTTTAAGCTGACATAAATGTGCTGATTTGTTATTTAGAGCAGAATGTAATATCTGAACTCAGCACATGCCACTTTAGTGTGGCTTTTTTGGGGGCACCAAGTTGCCTTTTTTCTCAACCCCTACATTCTTGACAGTACTGGTTATTTTGCTTCCAAAGCCACTGTGGAAAGTGACATTTAATCTTGACAGTTAGGCGTGTATACATAGAACAATACTGATATACTACCTGTGCTGTGGCTGCTATATGGGGACTGCAGCTGCCTTTCTTTGTTTGGATCCTTTAATGAGATGAGTTTTAATTCGGATGATTCCATTGGCACGGGCGCTTGAGCAATTATGCATTTTAATTCGTTTGCAGTGATACCGGGGCCTTCGAGTAACTATAACTATAGTTAGGCCTCTTTGGCAAACATATAGAACCATGTTATTGATACTGTGGGAGATACTAACAACATACGGAGTAAGCCAACATCTAACCAACCTTATTAAAAGCCTCTACGTCAACAGCAGCTGCAGGGTCAGAACAGCAGCAGGCTACACAGACCACTTCGAAGTTAGATCAGGCGTAAGCCAGGGGTGCGTACTATCCCCCCTACTGTTTATAACATACATGGACCATATATGCAAGCTAGCCAACCCATCAGAGACAGAGGAGATCAACGAGCTTGTATTTGCAGACGATCAGGCACTAATACATGAAACAATAGAAGACCTACAAGAACACTTAAACAAACTCAACATCTCAGGCACAAAATACAACATGAAAATCAACATCAACAAAACAGAAGTCATGAATGTTGCCAAAAACAAACAGAACATCAACATAACTATAGAAGGCAGACAACTAAAACAAGTAGAGGAATTCAAATACCTAGGAAGTCTAATGACAAACGATAATTCTCAATCAGCAGAGATAGAATTAAGATGCAACAAAGCTTGTAAAATCATCGGACAGTTATCACCACTATTGTCCAACAAGGAAATAACTCTGGAGGCAAAACGAGCACTATACAATACAATCTTCATCCCAACGTTGTGCTACCAATGCCAGACCTGGACCTTAGATGCAAGAACAATAAGAAAAATAACCTCTACAGAGATGAAATGTGTTAGACGAATGACAGGAAACAGTCTGAGAGATAAGATCAGAAATGAAGAACTGAGAAAAAAGCTAGGAATAGCCCCCGCCATAGAATATATAAGGAAACAAAAGAAAAAAAATGGTTTGGCCACGTGACAAGGCAGAAAGAACAAAACAGAACACAACGAGCCTTCAACAAACGTTTTGAGAACACCAGACCCAATGGTCGACCACGAAAAGATGGGTCTATGGAATATTAGAAGCACTAGAAAACATAACAGCAGGAGAGGCGAACAGAAGAGTAAAAGACCGCAAATTATATCTCCCCTCGACGCTGAAAGGCAGATGAGGAAGGGAAGAAGAAGAAAAAGAAGAGGAAGAGTTATTGACACAAATAGCTACAGGTACTTTGCTGTGATTATGAACCATAACCACATTTAATTCTTCATTGTTGGTGAATTATTTTCTAATGAGCAACGGTTGCTTATGTTCATGTGAGAATAGGTGGCGAACTTTTAATAAAAGTCACAGCTGTTGCTTTTTATTTCCAGAAATTCTAATATAAAATAAAAGATTTTGTTCATTATATGTGGCTAAACTTAATAGAAGCTAAATAAACATCACATTACTTTTTTATAACATAAATAAGTCTTGTCAAGAAAGAAAAAAAAATGTATGCTTAGAAAAGATAACAATAGTGTCATCTATGGGGGAAAGGAGCGATAAACATCGGAGCCCAAAGGAGTGAAAGGACGTTAGCGGGATAAAGGGCTGGGAAATTCTCCGAGAAAACCTTTAGCTGGCAATACTGGGAAACTAGTGTTGTGTAATTAGACCCGGAAAGGGGAGTAATAATCTTGTAAAACATTGGGTACAAAGACGTTAACTGATTGGTAGGACTGCGGTATGTAGGGTTTCGAGGGGCTGTAGTGGTGTTCTTCAGTCCGTGTATTTGTTCCGTGTTAAAGTGAGATCGGCGATAGCTGATAGGCTAGTGCAAGTCCTGAAGTGCTGGCTGCAATGGGAAAAAGCGCTGTAGTTATTGCTGACACGTAGGGGAGTTTGCGTGCAGATGGTATACAGGTAATTATGTTCTAATTCTGTGACTTGTGAATGAATTAACATTTTTTAAAATGAGAATTGCGCAACCTCAGCCACACTGTCTCTTCGTTCATGCTGAGGAAACTGGAGTGGGAGCAAATATTGCATTGGTTGTCGAAGCAATTGTTCCGAGGGTAAAGACTATGATATTGTTGTTTGTTTGTCGTTAGGGTCATCATCACTGCACACCGGACAGATCCATAGATGCTCCGATATCTCCCCTCGAGAATCTCTGACAATCCTAGGAGAATCCTGGCCCACGTGCACGAACTCCGTCGCACGGCCTGGGATCCACGTTGTGAGTAGGTTTTTGCTGACAATTTTTTTCCCGCTGAGAGGCCATATTTATGTTCTACTTTTTCAACTTTAATTGTGACTATGATGATGGTTGTACTCTAGTAATATTAGAGCTGCATTTAGGCTTTGTGGTTGGTAGCTGTGATTGGTAGCTGTGATTGGTAGCTATGGCTGTTAGAAGAGCTATCGGTAATGGGTAATTATAGGTAGTGTTGTGAGACGAAGGCCTTAAAGCTGCGTGGTTTAAGCTTTTGGAGAATCACTATATGATGGATAGTGCTGAAGATATAGTACAGTGTATGGCATTAGCATGATATGTGATTTCTAGAACACCGAAGTTAGGAGTTATACATTTTGTGTAAACTTTACATTTATAAAAAAATAATAGACATGTCCACAACTAAAGGGGCCAGCATGTGAAGAGCAGTTGTATTTTACAGGTATTCAACAAATATTTTTTAATGGGCAGCTGTGACAATGTCTCTTCATGTTGATTTGTATGCCTTTCATCCGAGATTTACGATTCTGTTATGAAATTAGGATTTCTTAGGATTCTATTTTCTTAATTGATGTGGAAAACACAGGCTGGCTCACGACATTCGTGTGAGTTGTCCACAGCGTGATGAGTTGTCTACAGCGTGATGAGTTGTCCACAGCGGGTTGAATTGTCTTCACCGTGATGAGTTGTCCACAGCGGTGTGAGTTGTCCACAGCGGGTGAGTTGTCCACAACGGGGTGAGTTGTCCACAGCGGGGTGAGCTGTCCACAGCGGGGTGAGTTGTCCACAGCGGGATGAGTTGTCCACAGCGGTGTGAGTTGTCCACAGCGGGTGAGTTGTCCACAACGGGGTGAGTTGTCCACAGCGGGGTGAGCTGTCCACAGCGGGGTGAGTTGTCCACAGCGGGATGAGTTGTCCACAGCGGGGTGAGTTGTCCACAGCGGGGTGAGTTGTCCACAGCGGGGTGAGTTGTCCACAGCGGAATGAGTTGTCCACAGCGGGATGAGTTGTCCACAGCGGGGTGAGTTGTCCACAGCGGGGTGAGTTGTCCACAGCGGGGTGAGTGTTCCACAGCGGAATGAGTTGTCCACAGCGGGATGAGTTGTCCACAGCGGGATGAGTTGTCCACAACGGGGTGAGTTGTCCACAGCGGGGTGAGTTGTCCACAGCGGGATGAGTTGTCCACAGCGGGATGAGTTGTCCACAGCGGAATGAGTTGTCTACACCGTGATGGGTTGTCCACAGCGGGATGAGTTGTCCACAGCGGGGTGAGTTGTCCACAGCGGGTTGAGTTGTCCACAGCGGGATGAGTTGTCCACAGCGGGGTGAGTTGTCCATAGCGGAATGAGTTGTCCACAGCGGGATGAGTTGTCCACAGCGGGGTGAGTTGTCCACAGCGGGGTGAGTTGTCCACAGCGGGGTGAGTTGTCCACAGCGGAATGAGTTGTCCACAGCGGGATGAGTTGTCCACAGCGGGATGAGTTGTCCACAGCGGGATGAGTTGTCCACAACGGGGTCAGTTGTCCACAGCGGGATGAGTTGTCCACAGCGGAATGAGTTGTCCATACCCTAGTCAGCTGTCCATAGACGGGTCAGTTTAGTTGGACAAGACTTCACCTCTCTATTTGCTCTTCTATCATCAGTGTCCGAGTCTGTGTCAAACAGACAGTCTGGCTGAAAATATGAGAGTCGCCGTAGTCCTCACATAAATTTGGGTTCCCTTCATATAAAAGACCAAGCATATCACTTACCTCTGTTATGTTTAAGATAGAACGTATCCAGCATATGTCGGAAAATCAAGAAATCGTTCCTACACGCTACATCACGTTCCTAGATCTAAGAGCTAACGGCTTCTATCGATTATGTGGCATTAAATCAAAGTCGTTATTACATTTATGCCACTCAGCCGTAAATATATATATAGGGAGCAAATAGACGACGAGGTAAAATAAAAATACAATTTTCCTACCTTTGAACTTTGCACAGTGGCAAATGATGATATTTTTGTAATGAGTATTATGATTTCTGTAAAGGTATCACTTTTGTCTTCAATTTAAGCAACACTGTTGATCGATTGGCGTCTGGTCGATGGACGTTTGATCTAATGAATAATTGATTCGAGGATATAGATTTGAATTGCTTTGAATATATATATATATATATATATATATATATATATATATATATATATATATATATACATATATGAACAGAGATATATATGAATTTAAATAGTGAAAGGACAACTTGTTGAATTTATTGTTTGTGCTAATATTGATACAAAACGTGTGCATTGAGCTTTATTAAAGTCACTTCATTTTTTTTTTTAAAGTCAAATTAAATTAGCAAATGTATTTTTAACAGTCCGATAGAAGTTGCATTTTGTGTGTGCTGATAGTTATTATTGTTAATAGATCGCCACATGAAATATTATTTGTGCCCGAGAGTTGTTATCATTGTTATATAATGTAAACATAAAATGGTACTGAGCAGCTAGACTAACAGAAAGACAAGACAAATTACTACGTTTCGGCAAAAGCATTCCTCAGGCATATCGTACAAACTATACACATTAGACACACAATTCTAAGTCACAAAACACAGCGACACAGCTTTATAAAAATGACGGAAAGAAAGGCGAAAAGGACGTTGGCCAGGATTAGAGTGGTTAAAAGATTAATATACAATAGGGCGGGTATGATTTAATTAGACTAAAGGAAATAAACTATTAAATATGTGAAAATGGAAAAAAAAATTCAAGGAGGTGCTCCATAAGGCACGCAGAAAACGCGATAAAAGTAAAAAGAGAGAGAGAGAGAGATGATAGGGGTGGCAAGGGGAAAGTAGAGCTAGAGAGATAATAGAGATATCGCAGGGAGGAATAAAAAGGTTATTATTGTTGTTAACAGTTGAACATAGTGTAACATTATTTGTACTCAGAGTTATTATTGTTAACATATCAACACAGGGACTAATGTTTGTACTGAGAGAAGTTATCCGTTTTGACACACCGTTAGTGTGTACTGTTATTTAAATTTAGATGTTGACAGTTGATTAGAGGGATCACCAGAGAATGCCGTCAGGACACTGCCAAATATTAAACAACGAGATATGTATCTGCTCTATCATATATTCATATTTGAATACAAATAGTTCATTTTATTTTTTTAAAAATAGTTTCATGTTGAAATTTTAGAAGTGTAATAATTCTGTTATAATATAAAATTTAATTTTAAAAATAAAAACTTCTCCATATGTGAATATGACTGGGAGGGAACATCTGGCAAGTGATCTCACATCATGGAGAGCATGTATAAGGAACGGTGTAACATCATTTGAGACTGTGCTAAGGCAAAACTTAGAAGAGAAAAGACTCATGAACAAGGATGGAATATCCTGTGGACCATTGGGCCTGACTTCTTAATTCTGTGACCGCGTGTGTTTGTCAAACATTGGTAGAATTAGACACGAGAGAAGCTGTTCGACAAAAACAAAACCTCAAAAATACACAATAGCCTCTACTACACCGTCTGACAAGACGATATGGACCATATAATATTAAATTTGGAGCCGCGATAGCTCACTCAGGATAAAATCACTAACATAGCATTAAGGAAATGTACCAGTCAAACACCAATGGATAAAGAGATACAGCGAAGACGATGGCGCTGGATAGGACACACACTACGGAAGCCAACTGAGAGTATTTACACAACAGGCCCTTTTTTGGAATCCTCAGGGGAAAATACAAAGAGGAAGACCAAGGAATTCTTGGAGAAGACAGATAGAAGCAGAGATGAAGATGATGGGGAAGACATGGAATGCTTTTAAAAGAATGGCAAAAAACAGAACGACTTGGAAAGTGTTTGTTGAAGACCTATGCTCCACTGGGAGCTAAAAAGGTAGAAGAGGAAGAGGAAGAAGATAGCTCACTGGTTAGTGATCTGGACTACAAAGGACAAGAGGCTTCGGGTTCGATCCTGATCGACAGCTTTCGGGTTCGATCAGCCTTACATAGATACCGGATTTTTTTTTCTGGGAAAGTAAAGCGGAACGGGCGTAATACCGACCACATTGCCCCAAAAATCATGTACCGAAGGTCTATACAAATGATGGTCACTAACACCATATTCCTTATACGCCACTTGGCGTGACGGGGCTCTCTACTTAAAAAAAAAAAATATTACAATGTATATACATTATGTTCATTGGATAAGGCAAATACATTGTTTTTATCTAATGCAATTAATTATTTTTGTTAAAAGTCGGATGTGTGTGTTAAACCGTTATATCAAACATTTCAACAATTACCAAATAAACGAGCACAACAAAATCCGGATTCATTTTGGCCAAATGTCTGCTCTGCTACATGTATTTTTATTACTCGTTGTGCCAAATGTTTGTTGGCTCAGTATTCTTTGGTCACCTCTAGTTACATGAGACAAGGGTCTCCCATTTTTAAGTATCACAAACTTATTTAAAGATGAATAGCACACATATATGATATATATAAAAGACTAAATACTATATGGGGACACGAGTAGAGCTGTCATGAACATGTGAAACAAAATACAGTTGTATCTAGCAATATATTTCGCCGTAGAATATATAAAGAAACAACAGATACAATGGTTTAACTACGTGACAAGGCAGAAATATCAAAACTCAACACAACGAGCCTTCAATAAACGGATCGAGAACACCAGACCCAAGGGTCGACCACGATAAAGATGGATTGACGGAAAATTATAAAACTGGGAAACATAACTGCAGCAGAGGCGAACATAAGAGCAAAAGACCGCACATTATATCTCAACTCGACGCTGAAAAGTAAATGAGGAATGAAAGTAAAAGAAGAAATATCCGTTATTTTCCACACCAGCGTTTGACTTTCGTGTTTATATTTCTTTGCTTATTTTAGAAGAGTATTTACCTGTCACATTGATCGTTGTATATGTTTTTTTGTTTTGTAACTGGTGAAGGATTTTGCTGAAACGCCATTGTTTGTCTCGTCACATTATTTATTTAAAGAAGTTAGTACAGATGAAAAATCTATAATTATTTTGAAATATTAAAATTAAAATAGAATCACGCAATGTGAACTGTATGCATTTAAACTATTTAAAAGCAGACACAGTGTTTGTAATGTAGTCCTAAGCCATCATTTGCGAGTTTGTAACTTAAGTTGTGGCGAACATGTACGGAAATAGATAGGTAAAGCCAGAAAAGCCACACGTAATGTCTACATTGCCAGATATCGATTTACTTCAGTGAGCTTGGGCGGCTAAGATCAAAGTTTTGTATCTACTCGGAGGAGTGGCTAATACATCTTGCAGTCACTTTGACGTGAGAACTGATTGAAAACGTGTTTTATTCCTGACTGAACACGGCTACGGCCAGCAGAGATAGGTCATGTTTTCTCTACCGACCTGGTCGTAGAAGACGATTAAGGTCGATTAGGCGCGGTACCAGCTGCGCCATCCCGTGATGGCCTATATTAGGTTGCATCCAGAACTAAAATCGGATCAAATTAAGGAAGCCATCAGGAATGACAGCACGGCCTTTCCTGTGGAAGAACTGGCCAGCACAGAAGAACTGATAACTGTGATTCTCATCGTATATTCAGTAACACACTGCGGTGATGCTCTAGTACTGAAATGAGCTCATAATTAATTTAATTTAATTCCTTCTTTCCTTCCTTTCTTCCTTTTTGAATGCGGTGGGGAAGGAAATATAAATTAAACCAAGCAACAAATTTGAAGAGACTTTATATATCTAGGGGTAATTTTCTTTTCATAAAAAATTGCCGTAGGAAAACACATTAATAGATGCTGTCCCAATCAGAGTTGTTGACGATAATGCAATCACAATTCTCTGCTGAGGTGATTCAGAATCGGATGATTAGACCAATCTGAAATCCGAAGTGACAGCTGAAATCATAAAACAAGGATGAATTGATTGTTAACTGTTGATGAAAACGAGATTTCAAGACATTTTCACGGTTTCTGGTCACCCCTGGATGCCTTCATGCATCCTCCTCGCCCCGCTTTATGTTTGCCTCTGTTTTTCTGCTAATAGCCATTTTGGTCGAAACGTTGGTTGTTGATCATATATCCGTAGAGCCGTAGAGATGTAACATACTATATATATATATATTTTTTTTTTTCCCTGAAAGCCCCTGCAGGGTCGGCGGCATATTAAAAGACCAAAATCAAGCATTGACCTCCTAATCGGTCTCCCCTAATAATAGCTGACGTAAGTTAGGATCACCGTGTACCCCATGGTGGTGGCTCTTACTGATATAGAAGTGCTGATATTACTGGACCTCTAGGCATGACAAGTCACAGTTATCCAGCCACAGTCTTCCATCATCTCTTCCAATTAAAGCCGGAAAAGCCAGTACGACACGCCACACTCTGTGATTCAAAGGACTTCTAGTCGTATCACCTCGTGGCTATACTTCAACAACAGCAACACAATATATATAACAGTAGATACCGTTTGGGTGATGAATTATACAAAAAAAGTATCAATGACGTTTTTTTTAGTCCCTAATAAATTGACGGAGAAAACGATTGCGCTGTGCCTTGAGGCTCATATTGTACAGTGAAGCGATTTTCGCATCTAGAGACACGTCCTTGATTCAGAACTGTAATGCTTTGTTTCTGAGAAGACCCATTGTTACGTGAGAAAGGTGTTCATACATTTGCATAGTCAGTCACCCCACACTGCATCTTATTTAGTGTTTAGTCCTATAGCACAGTTTACTCCTGCGGTTTATAAAACAAAATGTCCTGACTGCTGCTGCCATTAATCAAATCACAAAACATTATTGCGTTTCTTTTTACAATTTCTTAACAAAAAAGAAAACAATGACAAGAACAAGTCTAGTCTCTAAAATAGAGCACAACATGGTGAACGTACTACTGATATTTTATCATACCGTTGTGTAGTCAGTTAAACTGTTTGAGAATCGCTGATTCTGCACAGTATTTTGTTGAAGATCGATGTTGAGCTTCACCTTAAAGGAAGAATATTTATCTTAATTTTTAAGAAAATTGGGAGAGTGAAGCAGGGAAAACCCCTAATTTGTGAGACTGGTCTCAAACAATTGAAGAGCAATAGATGTGTCTGAAGCGGGCTCAGTGAAGATGGAACGCCGGGTAGTAGTCAAGGGATTTCCCCAAACATACACTTTATAAATTAATTCATTATCGTCGGGTGCCACGTTTGTAAGCAATGACGGTCGTGTCTATTTCCTGTCTTTCTTGCCATGAATGAACTTTTTTATCATTATTACCTCCCATGTCATGTCTCCATTTTATCAAGATATTATTTCCTTTCCTGAATAAATTAATCTTCGTTTTTAATCTACCTTTTTATGGCTATAATTGCTCGTATCTTATTTCCTGTTTAGTAATTTTAAAGACGTTTTATTTAGGCTAACTATCATCAAGTGTCATCAGAGATCGTGCTTCTCTGTCGCCACCTATTGTTTTAAATAGACTCAGTGTTGTTTATGTTGCTTCCTCACGCCATATAGCAGTTTATCGACGCGGTTCTTTTCATCATGTTCTCCTTTCTTGTTTATGATATCCCTTTCTAACGTTTGAAATTAGCTCATGTCTCTTTATGTGGTCAATAAACGCATCTAAACAATTCATATTAGGCTGACTTTATGGTATAAAAATGGGTTTATATTAAGTATATTTGTAAAAATCAGCTTACTTTTATGAGGAATTCTGCGTTATATACATATAGCTGATGTTATATGAAGTATACGTTGTTCTACAAATTAGCTTTATAGACCAGAAAGACGCTTTAGATTCAACAAAAGCGTGGCCAAACACTGTTAGTCAAATGTAATTAGCCGTTCGAATAAAGAGAGTATTTTATATAGGAGTATAAATATGGTAATACCGTTATTTATATAACATATTTTTCTTTGATACAAGCAAAAAGACAACTTAAACAAAATAGACGTTAATGATTGCAGAAGTGATGCAGATAAAATATAGATTAGGAGTAAACAATATTTCATGATAAAATGTATACTTCATATAAGGAAGGTAGTCACCAAGAAATGAGATGTACGAAAAATGTGCTTGGAGTAACAAGGGGAGACGTAATTATAAATGATATAATATGATAAATAGTAGGCATAGAACCAATCCTAAACTACTTGCAGAAACAACACATAAAATGGTTTGTTCATTTAGAAATAATGTCCTACAATTCCTTTACATATAAGGTATAATTTAAAAGAGTTGAAGGGAGAAGAGCCACCTTACCATATATGGCATAATTTGAAAGAGGAGAAACGAGAAGAACCATCTTACCATATGTGGCGTAAATTGAAAGAGAAGAGAAAAGGGCCACCTTACCATATAAGGCATATTTTAAAAGAGGAGAAGCGAAAAAAACCATCTTACCATATGTGGCGTAATTTGAAAGAGAAGAGAGAAGGGCCATCTTACTATATGGCATCAGTTTAAATTGAAAAGAGAAGAGCCATATTACCATAAATGGCATAATTTGAAAGAGAAGAGTCATCTTTCCATATATGGCATGATTTGAAAGAGAAGGAAGAAGAACCACTTTTCCATATAAGGCATACTTTGAAAGAGAAGGAAGAATCACTTTACCATATAATGCATAATTCAAAAGAGGAGACGAGAGAAGAGCCACCCTACCATATAAGGCATAATTTAAAAGAGTAGATGGGAGAAGAGCCTCATTACCATATAAGGCATAATTTAAAAGAGTTGATGGGAGAAGAGCCTCATTACCATATAAGGCATAATTTAAAAGAGTTGATGGGAGAAGAGCCACCTTACCATATAAGGCATAATTTAAAAGAGTTGATGGGAGAAAAGCCACCTTACCATATAATGCATAATTTAAAAGAGTTGATGGGAGAAGAGCCACATTACCATATAAGGCATAATTCAAAAGAGGAGACGAGAGAAGAGCCACCTTACCAAATAAGGCATAATTTAAAAGAGCTGATGGGAGAAGAGCCACCTTACCAAATAAGGCATAATTTAAAAGAGCTGATGGGCGAAGAGCCACATTACTAAATAAGGCATAATTTAAAAGAGGAAATGTCAGGAAAGCCAGACACAGGTAACAAAGTAAGATGGACTAACAACACGAAATTACCACAATTTAAATTGATGATAATTGAAGCTGCCAATAGGACTAGAATCAGAACGTAGTTAGTAGTAGAGGTGCAACTTTATGACGGGTAAATGTGTTCTTTTGAAGGCACATATTTCCTTATATAAATAGTGTACCCGCCCATCGAGGCACGATTTTGGTATATAAATAGTCTATCCTAACATGTTCAGAATTTTTTCCTTACATGAGAGTCTAGCCGAACATTTTTTTTTCCGGTCGGGGCGGTCGGGGTGACCTCTCGTCGATCTCTCGTGTCGGTATGGTGACCTCTCGTGGTGGGGGAAATGGGATGTGGTGACCTGTTGTGAAGGGGTCTCATGAAATATGTCGTCTGTGGGGTGACATAGCTTTCACATTCTTTCTTTGTGCATTCGCTCAAATATCTTATAGTTATTCAAGAAAACGTTTAATGTATACCTAAAATTTCTTTGCATCTAATGCTAACATGTCGACAACAATGTAGTCAGTACTTGGCCGTTACACACACACACAGGCCTTTGTATGTACACGAAGGCACGTTAATGAGTTTAGCAGGTACATACATTAGACCTCAAGACAACTTTTAATATATACCTAAAGTTTATACCTTTGTAGCTAATGATAACATCTTACTCAGTGCTGGGCCAACTAGTAGTTACGGGCTCGCTAATGTGTTTAACACGTGGAAGTATCAGCAGCATGAGATTTATTAATGTCCAAATTGACCGCTTGTCTGTAAAACGGATACAGGCGCGTTAATCACTTTAACAGGTACCCCCGTCAAAGACAATCTATCTATCTTTCGTTCGCCTGAAGTATTGTCTATATCTGCAATGTCGTTTCCTGTATAAATTTTACTGTCTTTTGTAATTCTTGCAGTGGCCCATATAGTTTTGTCTGTAGTGTTGTATCTATGGGCCAATGGATTTTCCTCAGTCTACTATATTCAGTGCAGTCTTGAAGTATGTGTTCAGCAGTCTGGGGTGCCTGTCCACATGTACAAGTAGTTGATGTGCCGATCTTGAATTTTGTATACATGTGACTATGGAGTCGATTGTGTCCTGTTCTTAGGCGTATAATGATAACTTGTTCATATCTATTCATATTATGAAAGGCATCCTGATTTGGGGCTTGTGGTCCTCTGATTGATTTGATTATCTGTTTCTTATGATGGTATGTAACTGGTGTATCTAGTTGTGTGCCTGTTGAACCTTCCTTTGCCAACTGATCTGCTTTCTCATTTCCTGGTATTCCACAGTGAGACGGGATCCACTGCAGGGCAACCCTGTGGTGCTTGCAGAGTTCAGTCAATAAGGTCTGCAGATGGGGTAATTTTCTGGATTGTAGTGCCTGGAGTACTGATCTTGCATCTGTCAAAAACACTACAGGCTGTGGGCTAAGATTACTGTTCAGCAGTTTTTCTATTGCCAACTTTATTGCTTGTATTTCTGCATCATAATTGTGACAATATTTCCCTGTTGCTATTTTATCCATATCCCTAGTGTTATTTGGGTACTCTATATATGCACCTGCTCCCCCATTCTTTACTGCATTCTGTGCTGATCCATCTGTGTACACACGAATCCATAGGTCTTGTGGGTATTCTTCATCCAGGAAACTGAGAGCTATTGTTTTTCGCTGTAGACTATTTTGTTCCTCTTTGTCAACTATTCCTTTCACTTCTGTCCGTATTTGAACTGATAATCCTGATTCATCTGTCCAGGGAGTCTGTTCTGGTATGGGCAGAAGGGGTTTAACAACTCTTGGCATGTCTGGTGTTCGTCTACTAATACGCTTGGCTTGGTGGATAAAGCTGCTTCTCTTAAGTCGTCCCAATGCAAGATTTTGGAATCTGTCCTTCATTGGATGTCTCGGCATGCATACACATTTTTCTGCCTGTATCAGCACCTTTGTGTCCCTCCGTTCTCTCAGTGCTGGTATCCTCCACAATTTCTCCATCTCCAATATTGGTGTTGATTTCATTGCTCCTGTGATGACCCTAAGTGCCTGGTTTTGTACTTTATCCAGTTCTTGCAATGTGGTGTTTGATGCTGAGCACCATGCGGATGATCCATATTCTAAATGTGGGCGTATACTCTGTTGGTAAACTTTACTGAGTATTTTCCCACTCGCACCCCATGTGGTTCCACACAACTTTCTTAGAATAGCCAATTTTCTCCTTGCTTTTTGGGTTGCCTTATTTATCTGCTGTTTCCAAGATAGTTTGTTATCAAATGTAACTCCGAGATATGTAGCTTGTATGTCTTCTTTCACAGGCTCATTGTTTATGTAGATGGCTCCTGCTTTTGTTTTGGGGAGAGTGTGAAAAGTGTAGTACTGCATTTGTCTGTATTGATGCTGATACACCATCTATTTGTCCATGAATTCAGTGCATTCATAGCTCTTTGTAGCAATTTGGAGGCCACTGTTGCATACTCCTCTGTGCACCACATTACCAAGTCATCTGCATACATTGCCACTTTGATGCCATGTGGTAGTTCAGTAACTAGGTCATTGATGTAGATCAGAAAAAGTGTTGGAGATAGTACCCCTCCTTGTGGAACGCCCTGGCGCAATAAGACCTTCTTACTCTTAAGACCATCCAGTTGCACTCTGGCTCTCCTGTTATGCAGGTATGCTTTGACCCATTTGTACATCCTGCCATTTACTCCATAATTTCTCAGTTTCTTCAGAAGCCCTTCCTTCCATACCTTATCAAATGCTTTCTTTAGGTCTATCCATGCTGCTAGTACCAGTTTCTTTTCTTGAAACGCATCTTCGATTTCCTGGGAAAGATAGGTTGCTTGATCTTCGGTAGAGTAACACTGTCTAAAGCCTGCTTGTTGTGGGACAAGGAGATTTTCACTTTCCAGGTACCACTGCAGTCTGAGATTGATTATACGTTCCATTGTTTTACACAAACAGCTTGTAAGGCTGATTGGTCTATAGCTGGATGTCATTGAACTATCTTTTCCTGGCTTTAGTAATGGTATCATAATTGCTTCTCTCCATGCCTGTGGCACTCTACCTGTGATCCAGCAAATGTTGTAGATCTGCAGTAGTTTTGCTTTAGCTGCAGTTCCCAAGTTCTTAATCATTTCATTGGACACTCCATCATTGCCTGGTGACTTTTTCATTTTTAATTTGGATATTGCCAGCTCTAGCTCTCTTTGTGTAATGGGTGTTTCCATGACTTCATGTGTGGTCTCTTCTTGTCTTGCATTTTGTTGTTTTAGACGGGTCTCTTGTCGTTTTTCTAGGCTAATTTCAATATTATTGTCATTTGCAAAGGAGTCTGCAAAGTAATTTGCTGCATGTTTACCTGTTAGAATGTTTCCATCCTTCTTCAGTGTAATTTTGGTGTTCCTTTCTGTACCCTCATCATTCAGCTGTTTTACAAGCTTCCACACTTTTCTTGTGTCTCGTTCAAGATTCAAGGACTCTGTTTTCTCTTTCCAGCTTCTCCGTCTGGCTTGTAGTTTAGCCCGTTGAAATTTGGCTTTAGCATGCTGGTAGTTGTTGTGGTGTTCTTGGCAAGGGTTATTTTCTGCTTGCTTTCGAGATGTTTCCATGTCATTGTGCAGTTCCTCTAGTTCACTACTCCAGTATGGTTTGTAGTGTTTCCGTGCCCCTCTAGGTATTGTTTCACTGGCAGCTTGTATTATTAGTCTACTGAATTCATCAACTATTTTGTTGATGTCTCTATCTGTATTTATATCTTTAGTCAGTACACTGGTGTAGTGTTGATACATTTTCCAGTCTGCCTTTTTGTAATTCCATCTGGAGAGAGTGCTGCTCTCCCTGATGGCCTCATTTTGCACCACTAAAAAGACTGGTCGGTGGTCGCTGCCTCCAAGTTGTTTCCCAACAATTCGTGTGATATTCCAATCCAGGTCTGGTGAATGGAAAGCAAGGTCTGGTGTAGATGTGGTATGCCATGATCTGGAGTAGAATGTTGGTGGATCTGTTGCCTGGTTTAATAGTATAAGCCCATTGTCATCCTGCCAATGACAATGTTTCTCTGTGAAATTTTTCGCTTGAGTAACGTAAACCAGCCTAGTCGTCTAAGTCGACTGCGCTAATGAGTTTATCAGCTGATCAGTAAAGACTTGTTACTAGACGAAATTTAACGGATGAGCATCTACACACCAGTCTCTGAGAGACTGACCACAGGGCCACGCTAATGAGTTTATTAGCTGTCTAGTGTTGTAGTTGTTGTAGTTGTAGTAGTAGTAGTGGAAGTTGTAGTAGTAGTTGTTGTAGTAGTTGTGGAAGTTGTAGGGATAGTAGTAGTAGAAGTAGAAGTAGTTGTGGTAGTAGTAGTTGTAGTAGTAGTAGTAGTAGTAGTAGTAGTAGTGGAAGTTGTAGTGGTAGTAGTAGTAGTAGAAGTAGTTTGTGGTAGTAGTAGTTGTAGTAGTAGTTGTTGTAGCAGTAGTAGTAGTGGAAGTTGTAGTGGTAGTAGTAGTAGAAGTAGTTTGTGGTAGTAGTAGTTGTAGTAGTAGTTGTAGTTGTTGTAGTAGTAGTGGAAGTTGTAGTAGTAGTTGTTGTAGTAGTTGTGGAAGTTGTAGGGATAGTAGAAGTAGAAGTAGTTGTGGTAGTGGTATTTGTAGTAGTAGTTGTTGTAGTTGTTGTAGTAGTAGTAGTTGAAGTTGCAGTAGTTGTTGTTGTAGTAGTTGTGGAAGTTGTAGGGATAGTAGTAGTAGAATTAGAAGTAGTTGTGGTGGTAGTAGTAGTTGTAGTAGTAGTTATAGTAGTAGTAATAGTAGTAGTAATAGTAGTAGTAGTAGTAGTAGTAGTAGTAGTAGTGGAAGTTGTAGTAGTAGTAGTTATAGTAGAAGTAGTTTGTGGTAGTAGTAGTTGTAGTAGTAGTTTTTGTAGCAGTAGTAGTAGTAGTGGAAGTTGTAGTGGTAGTAGTAGTAGAAGTAGTTTGTGGTAGTAGTAGTTGTAGTAGTAGTAGAAGTAGTTGTGGTAGTAGTAGTTGTAGTAGTTGTTGTTGTCGTAGTAGTAGTGGAAGTTGTAGTGGTAGTAGGAATAGAAGTAGTTTGTGGTAGTAGTAGTTGTAGTAGTAGTTGTTGTAGCAGTAGTAGTAGTAGTAGTAGTAGAAGTAGTTGTGGTAGTAGTTGTTGTAGTAGTAGTTGTTGTTGTAGTAGTAGCAGTAGTAGAAGTAGTTGTGGTAGTAGTTGTTGTAGTAGTAGTTGTTGTAGCAGTAGTAGTAGTAGTAGTAGAAGTAGTTGTGGTAGTAGTTGTTGTAGTAGTAGTTGTTGTAGCAGTAGTAGTAGTAGTAGTAGAAGTAGTTGTGGTAGTAGTTGTTGTAGTAGTAGTTGTTGTAGCAGTAGTAGTAGTAGAAGTAGTTGTGGTAGTAGTTGTTGTTGTAGCAGTAGTAGTAGTAGTAGTAGTAGTAGTAGTAGAAGTAGTTGTGGTAGTAGTTGTTGTAGTAGTAGTTGTTGTAGCAGTAGTAGTAGTAGTAGTTGTAGTAGCAGTAGTAGTAGTAGTAGTTGTTGTAGTAGTAGTTGTTGTAGTAGTAGTGGAAGTAGTTTGTGGTAGTAGTTGTAGTTGTAGAACTAGTGTGACTTTCAACATACAACTTACTCAGTGCTTGGCCAACTAATGGCCAAGATCGTGCTATATAGTGAGTTTAACAGCTGACCGGTAATGGAATTTCAGGGGCGTAATCTACTTGAGGGGTTCTGCGATTAACTTTGTGGGCTTTGTGACTAATCATTTTGCTGAATTGAAAAGATGAATGGTAGAATGGAATTTATGTGGAAATACACATGAGTCTAGACCATCCTCATCATCGACTTTCAGCGACAAAACCACCTAGAAGAATACAAGAAGTATTAAGATGAAGCTTAAACGGTGACATTAAAGTAGAAAAATCTCTCTTTCTCTCTCTCTCTCTCTCTCTCTCTCTCTCTCTCGTAGACATGCTCCTACCATTCCATCATCCCTCCTCTCTCTCTGTCTCCTAGCTTTCCCTCCTCCCTCCATTGTAACACTTTCTCATTCTCGCAATGTATCTCTATCATCTTCCTCCCCTCCTTCTCCTAGACTTCTCTCTCGCTCGCTCTCTCTCTCTCTCTCTTCTTGTCTTCTCACCGAACATTCCATCATCCCGCCTCTCTCTGTCTCCTAACCTTCCGTCCTCCCTCCATTGTAACACATTGATATCATTGAATATCAATCACAACAAGGCTTAAAATGACTACTTTCTTTTGTATTACCATGGGATGAATTTTGAATTATAGTGAGACGACTTTTGTATAGCAATGGACAACTTTTGAATTAGCATGCGAGGGACAAAAGTTCCGATAGGCGAGCATGTCCTTTCACAATCTTCTATCTACAGTTCATCGTATCAAGTCTGTTGTTGACTGTTTTTCATGCTATATCATTGTAGCAGTCATAGGTGTCATGTCATTGTAGCAGTCACAGGTGTCATGTCATTGTAGCAGTCACAGGGGTCATGTCGTTGTAGCAGTCACAGGTGTCATGTCGTTGTAGCAGTCACATGTGTCATGTCGCTGTATCAGACACGTATGCCATGTCATTGTAGCAGTCACAGGTGTCATGTGGTTGTAGAAGTCACATGTGTCATGTCGCTGTATCAGACACGTATGTCATGTCGTTGTATGAGACACAGATGGCATGTCATATGAGACACAGATGCCATGTCATTATATGAGACAAAGATCTCATGTTATTGTATAAGACACAGGTGTCATGCCATGTCATTCTATGAAACACTGGCGACATGCCATTGTATCAGACACAACACATTCCATTATGACACAAAGTATGACAATTCCTTCCGAATCATATGGTGATATATATTCATATACGGAGCGCAGGTTCTGTCTTTTCATAACCTGGATTTGTCTGCGAGAGGTCGATCGTTTATCCTTTTTTGTTGAGAGGAATGAATATTGCCAAAAGCCAACGCTAGGGAATACTGCCAACTCAGCTAACTATGCTTGATTCTGCTTCGGACCATATATTGTTCTTTGTTTTTTTCTGTTGTTGATTATTCGTCATTTTTTCAGAGTGCTGTAAACATAAGCTCTTCCTCTGAAATGATTCTCCCTTGACACTCGATTATGTACATGAGGAAGTAAAGAGGGAATCATAAATTTACATTGCAGGTAGAATATTATATTAATAAAGACTGTCAGAGGTTACAGTTTATATTTACTATTAAATACATGCTTTCTATAAATAAAGAGACGGTTATAGATAACAAATATCAAAGGTTAAAAGTGTGTTATAAAGAAAAAAGTAATGAGATTCGTCACGTAATGTGGCTTATAGGAAATATAGTGTTAGGGTTCATAATGTGTACAGACCTTCGGCACATGATTTTTGTGGGGGTAATGTGGTTAGTATTACGCCGTGCCACTTTACTTTCCTAGAAAAGAAAAGCCTGTAACCATTTAAGGTTGGGTGAACCTGGAAGCCGTCGATCAGGATCTGGTCCTTTGTAGTCCAGTTTACTAACCACTGAGCTATCGCGGCTCCCAGTGTACGGTATTGTTAATGTATGTTTATTTTAATCAAGAAGACGTTATAGGCAGGTACATTTTTCCAATTTACTGTTACAGTTTGCAGATAAAATGCACCTTTAGAAAAAAACATTATAAGCAAAATATATGTTTTTCAGCTAATATACTTTATAGGTGAAATAAACGTTATGGGGGATCCGTTATACTTTTTTTTAAAGATCCAATAGTTTGTTTTTTATCCTCATCTGATTTGCATTTAATATATAACATAAATGTGTACACGTATACTTCATATTACTTTTTCAGTACTATTATTGTCTACATTGATCCCTGACTCATTCAGCAGACTATACAATAACCTATATTTTTAACATACATATATGTATATATATATATATATATATATATATCTTTTTCTTCTTCTACCTTTTTCGCTCCC
Organism: Megaustenia siamemsis; assembly: GCA_032433765.1. Classification (NCBI taxonomy): domain Eukaryota; kingdom Metazoa; phylum Mollusca; class Gastropoda; order Stylommatophora; family Ariophantidae; genus Megaustenia; species Megaustenia siamemsis. Next base: position 126,407,492 of record JAVIAB010000051.1, on the reverse strand, counting down.
AGTGGAGCATAGGTCTTCAACAAACACTTTCCAAGTCGTTCTGTTTTGCTATTCTTTTAAGATCATTCCATGTCTTCCCCATCATCTTCATCTCTGCTTCTATCTGTCTTCTCCAAGAATTCCTTGGTCTTCCTCTTTGTCTTTTCCCCTGGGGATTCCAAAAAAGGGCCTGTTGTGTAATACTCTCAGTTGGCTTCCGTAGTGTGTGTCCTATCCAGCGCCATCGTCTTCGCTGTATCTCTTTATCCACTGGTGTTTGACTTGGTACATTTCCATAAATCTATGTTAGTGATTTTGTCCTGCCATTTCCACCCTTTTATCCTGCGTAATCATCCATTAATGAAAGTCTGTATCTTCGTGATTGTCAATTTTGTTGTTCTCCATGTTTCACAGCCATATAGTAGGACCGCCTTAACATTTGAGTTGAAAATTTTTATTTTAGTATTTAATCTAATTTCTTTGGATTTCCATATGTTTCCCAATGCAATGAAAGCTCCTCTTGCTTTTAATATCCTTATATTATTTTGGTTTCATTTTCTGTTCCTCCCTCTTTATCTACATTACTGCCCAGATATATGTAAGATTGTACATCTAATAGAGGTAATTCTCCTAGTTTTATTTAGTTATTGCCAACTGTATTAATTCGCATAATGTTGGTCTTATCTCTATTAATCTTCAGTCCTAGCTGTTGTGATCTCTCATCAAGTATGCTCATTTTATCCTGCATCTGTTGATGGCTGTGTGATAGGAGAGCTATGTCATCAGCAAAGTCTAAATCATCAAGTTGTTTGGTCAGTGACCACTGGATTCCATTTCTGTTGTTTTGAGTTATTTTCATAATCCAATCTATGGCCAGTAGAAAGAGAAATGGAGACAGAAGGCATCCCTGCCTTACTCCTGTTCTTATTTCAAATGCTTCTGTAATCTGTCCTTCATGCACCACCCTACATTTTGTTCCTTTATACATTGTGTTTATCAGGTTAATAAACTTTATGGGGATTCCGTAATGACTTAGCAACTTCCAAAGTATTCTTCTTTCTAAACTATCAAATGCCTTTTCGTAATCTATGAATCCAATATAAAGTGGGGATTTTAGTTCTAAACTTTGTTCAACTATATATATATATATATATACACACACAGAGAATCTTTAAGAAGAATTAAATGTGGAGTTAACATTTAAGTTACATGAAATATATCTTTATTGTATAAGAGAGGTGAGATATACGATTCATTTTTAATCAGAAGAAATAAATAACATCTAATATGTAAAATAAATAAAATGGAATTTTTATAGCGTATCAAATTCTCTGCTAGGAAAAACTCACTAGTTTTGTGAAACAACTTTCTTATAAGAAATTACTCTGACTAGAAACAACCAGTTCCTTGCAAGTAGGTTAAGGAAAGTTAAGAGTTAGTCACCAATCCGAAAAATGCAACGTTTCACAATACATATGTTTGATAAGTGTAGATGTACTGAAACGCCAGGTAGAAAACACAATGCAACTCAAAAAACAATGTATATATATATATATATGTAAGATGAAGCATACACGGTAGGATTGATATAGATATGTTGTATATGCTAGACTTTGTCTTTAGATTTGGACCATCGCCGCTAAATTCATTGACACTTCTATCACTTTCCTGATAAATCAGGAAGACCTCAGTTCCGTCCACTAACTTCGCAGCACCCGAGATAACCCTCCAGGGTAATTGCAGACAGCCGTTAATTATAGGGAAGATGGTGGGGACTTTCATTTCATTCTTCTTCCTTTTTTAATAATTAAATTTGATTCGAGCTGTCGACAAACAGTCGGCTCTTTTCAATTTTCAACCGCCAAAGGCTGTTTTTGCATGCTCAGCTGGAACCTTTTTTTTTTTAAACATCGGTCTGGAACTATCAACATCAAGGAAAGGCTACCACTACACCAAATGGCAATGGTAGAAGGTGCCAAAAGTGCGGGAATCAGAACTGTGTATCTCCTTTGACAGGCGACAGTGAAGAAGAAGGAAGGGGAGGAAAATAAAGAGGAAGAAGAAGAAGAAAGGAATTTAGAACTGGGTGTTCGACTTACATGATTTAGATCAGGATTCAGTGAAGCAAAAAAAATGCAGTGACGGTCAAATATTATTTGAAACTACCTTATCTGATTGTAAGGCGAATGCCTACGCTACAGTAATCCGCATGAATATCTATGAGTTACGGCGTCCATGAGTTTAAGACAATGACAGAATAAAAGATTATATATATTAGTAGGCTTCGTATAGAAGGAAGAATAGAAACAAGAAAAAGAGTTCTTAAATGTTATGTAGAGCCAGTCTTAACATATGGATGAGAATCATGGACAATAGGACAACATACAAGAAAATCACTGGAGTCTGTAGAAATGTGGTTTTACAGAAGAATGTTGAGAGTACCATGGACAGCTAAGAAGAGTAATGAAGAGGTTCTGAGAGAGGTAAAAACAAAAAGAGAGCTAAATTTCCAATATTAGGAAGAAACAATCATCATTTTTTGGCCATGTAATGAGAAGAGAAGAACTGGAATATATTGTAACAACTGGAACAATTGAGGGACGAAGAGATAGAGCGAAGCAAAGAGAAAAAATAACAGACAGCTTAAGAGAATGGTTTTGCAGAATGTCAACAACAGAAATGATAAATAGCTGCCGAGAACTAAAGTTTGTGGATAGACATGATCACCTACGTCAGTAGGCCTGGTACTTGATGATGATGATGAGCCTTCGCCACTTATAATTGACTATGAATTTTACAGCGCCCCTAGAAATGTTTTTTTGTTCTTTTCTTTCGCCGTGTAATCTCTTTTTCTCTGAATCTGTCTGCTTCTTGCTTGAGTTGGAGCTTTAGAGTGCTTCCAAAGATTGCGGTCTGCAGCTATTTCTTCACAGGCTGCAGATGTATGTGTGTGCTTGCGTGTGTGTGTGTGTGCTCGCGCACACATAATATTTTAGTACCTAACTAATAACCAAAGAAAGTTGGAAAGTATAATACAATAATAACTATTCAATATTCATTTACAAGAGTACAAATCCCCGGGGCATTTAAAATAAAATGTGAAAGAGAGATGGAGAGAGAAGTAGATGAAGTGGTGAGATGGGAGGAGACTATAATGAAGGTTGAAAGGGCTTAAGACGACGTAATTAAAGAAACAGAGAGTAGAACAAGCAACAATTAGAGATCCATGTATTGTTTGAACAGGTCAAGCATCAGGTCGATCGTGCAGTTAATGCCTTTGTTTGACCCTTTCCTGGCACATCATTATCAGTACTTGTCCGCACTCTCTCACTGGTCTGGTTACAATGACAACGGGGTAAAAGAGAGGGAAAAAGAATCTCTTGGTATTGCCACATCGGGATTGTTAAGCCCACACAAGAAGTTGATTCTACGGGTTATGCAAGCCTTTTGTACCTTGCATTAGATGTTTAGCGGCTTCGAAACGACGTTTTATTTAAGCTCAAAGATAAGGGACAGTGGTATTAGGCGTGTAATATATGAAAATAGAAATAAACACGTTTAATTCCAGCAGAAATGAACGGGCACACGATATTTGTACAATTGGCAATAGTTCATTCTGTTTATCTTTGAAAAGAAATGTTAAGAAGAGTAGCTGTTTAATCACTACTCTTCGTCTTCTACCTTTTAAACTCCCAGTGGAGCATTGGTATTCAACAAACACTTTCCAAGTTTGTTCTGTTTTTTGCCTTTCTTTTAAGATCATCCCATGTCTTCCCCATTATCTTCATCTCTGCTTCTATCTGTCTTCTCCAAGAATTCCTTGGTCTTCCTCTTTGTCTTTTCCCCTGGGGATTCCAAAAAAAGGGTCTGTTGTGTAATACTCTCAGTTGGCTTCCGCAGAACTACTTTAATCACTACTACTTTCACTTAAATAGTAGACGTTTACAAAATACTCTATTATATCTTTTTTCCCCCTCATATTTTCTCTCTCTTACTGTTGTGTCAACGTTTATTTGACATTGTAAGTGGTAAATGTTAACAGCCAGCGAGAAAAGTTCAATTACGAAAACACGTTTCGTTTGCTTGTTTGTTGCTAGGATCGTCATCACTGCACACCGAACTAATTCATATCTATCTATCGACCTATCCAGTCATAACCGGCCCATAGGGCACGGGCTCATATACTCTTTCCGTGTCGAAACCGGCCCATAGGGCACGGGCTCATATACTCTTTCCGTGTCGAAATTTTCTTCTCTAGCAGTCTCAATCCTTGCAAAGATCTTTTATAAAATCTCGCCATTTGTCTCTGTTCTGTGCAATCATCTCGATTTCATCGAGTGAGCCGATTCCTGCTGCCTTTGCCTCCCTGATCAATGTTCTTCTCAGTGTTTCTCTCGGTCGGCCTCTTTTCTTCCTACCTTTTGTTTCCCTCTTCAGGACTCGCTTTGCATTCGGTTATTATATCTCATCACATGCCCAATATATTTCCAACGTCTTTTCTTGATTACTGATAATATTTGTGGATGATTAGCGATTCCGTTAGTTTGCTCGTTTATTTTTAATTGTTTCATATGTTCTCCATTATCCCACTAGAGATTTTCTAGAAAATCTAAGGAGGTTCCTTGCCTAAGTGCACGAACTCCGTAGTACGACCCGGTATCCACTATGTGGATAGGTGTTTTGCTGACAATTTTACCGGGCAGCGGTCATATTTATGTCCTACTTTCGATTTTATCTGCCATGGAATCTCTAAAGTGTGCGAGTGCACATGGGACTTGTTTATTGAAGTTATTCGAGAGAATCAAACTACCCAAGATAACAGGGGGAAGTAAAGTCGTAAAGAAACCACGGGTTAACTTTTCCTATTTTTGTAAAATCAAAATGGTTGTACTGGTTATGGTGGTAACGATCAAGATGGTTATACTGGTTATGGCGGTAACGATCAAGATGATTATACTGGTTATGGTAGTAACAATCAAGGTGGTTATACTGGTTATGGTGGTAACGGTCAAGATGGTTATACTGGTTATGGTGGTAACGGTCAAGATGATTATACTGGTTATGGTAGTAACAATCAAGGTGGTTATACTGGTTATGGTGGTAACGGTCAAGATGGTTATACTGGTTATGGTGGTAACGATCAAGATGATTATACTGGTTATGGTAGTAACAATCAAGGTGGTTATACTGGTCATGGTGGTAACGGTCAAGATGGTTATACTGGTTATGGTGGTAACGATCAAGATGGTTATGCTGGTTATGGTGGTAACGATCAAGATGGTTATACTGGTTATGGTGGTAACGATCAAGATGGTTATGCTGGTTATGGTGGTAACGATCAAGATGGTTATACTGGTCATAATCAAAATTATGATAATGGTGATCTTAATGACTTTGATGATAATATTAGTTGGTTATAATGCTTATAGCCATAATGGTGATGGCGGTGAAGATATTGATAATCATTATGACTATAATAATTCCAGTCCTATGATAGCCATAATTACTTATTATGACCATGGCGTGAATAGTGATGACAATGATGGTGATGATCATGATGATACTTTAGAAGATTATGATAAGAAGTTACGATGATAATTGATAAAACTTATGAAGATGATGACAGTGGTCGTGATTATGACTAAGTTAATGTTGATGATAGTTATCACCCTAATGATAAAGACAATGATGTCAATGATAACAGTGATGATGACAGTGGATGAATTTGATAATGTTGATGTGGGTATGCAGCGCAAAGTGTATATGAAGTTGTGCTTCTGTTTGATCGAGTTGAGCTACCTGGCGCCATTATCATTTAGATAGAGAAGCTAGAGGGAAAGAGCTCCGTAAACATCTCAGTATCATCTTTACTTTCATTGCTTCCAGCAACGCGAATTATCTTTGATGAATTAAACACAAGTTGTGAGTCCCAAGAGCGCAAGTGAATAGCACAGTTGTGACGGTTCTTCAGTACTTCGAATGTTCAAGAACCAATATCGCTGGCATGAATCGGTGGTCCAAAATAAAATCGTCATCATCTTTGAGTGTCGTCTCCGCATCGAAAGTTGGCCACCATGGATCGCTAACCGTCCGTCCGTCCGTCCGTCCGTCCGTCCGTCCGTCCGTCCGTCCGTCCGTCCGTCCGTCCGTCCATCCATCCATCCATCCATCCATCCATCCATCCATCTATCTATTCTGTCTGTCTGTCTACCTGCCTGTCTACCCATCCATCCATCCATCCATCCATTCAATCTATTGTCCTTTCGAGCCGAAGACGGCACATAGAGCAGAACCACAATCTCAAAAAACAGATACCTTGCGTGCCAAAGTGGCACATATTGCAGAGATCACTGCCCTAAAATATATGGCGCTGTTTCCATAACAGTACCTTTTTATGTCAAGCCATCGATCAAACTCCTTAGTCGTCTCTTACGACATGCCTGGAAGGTCACAGTGTCACTTTTCTTTACCTCCCTCATAATGAGGCCCCGGTAACACACAGGAACTTTTAGTATGCTGCTGTGTCTTTTGACATGCCCCAAAAATCTCATTTGTCTTGTTTCAATTGTGTTTTTTAGTTCTCTTTTCATTTTTTAGTTTTTTAAAGACTTCATGGTTTGTTTTCTTTTCTTTCCATACAATTTTCCCTATAATTCTATAATTCTAAAAGTCCAGAAGGCTTCAATTTTCTTTTCAGTTTTCTTATCTAATGTCCATGTTAATGTCCATTTTACAGGAATATTGAGAATCTATAAAAATGTTGCTATTCTTAGTTTTAGCACTGGTGTGTTATTTGTTTTGATGTTAGTATATATTTCAAAGCACTAAAACTACTTTTTCCCATTCTTATTGTTTTGTTTATTTCATTTGTACATTTTACATCACTGGTTATAGTATGTCCAAGGTAGTTGTAGCTCCGAACTGTCTCCAGGTCTATTCCTTTAACTTTGATATCCACTTGTAGGTTTTGAACATTATCTTTGTTTATGATCATAGTTCTAGTTTTTTGATATTCTTATTTAATCCATATTTTTTGCTTGTCATGTTTATTTCATTAAGTAATTGCTGTAGATCTTTAGGATTTTCTGCTAGTAGTACAGTATCATCAGCAATAAAAATAAAATAAAAAGACCAATTAAAAGAAAAATAATTAATAGGCTTATACAGCCTGGTAGACCCAACGTTATTAGCTCTGTGAAGGCTAAAAGTGATCAATGACTCATATCTGACGAATGCATTATTCAGGATAAGTGAATTATATATGATTAAGATCTTACACCATCTCCATGTGATGGTTCTAGAAACAAAACTAGCTAGTCTGGCAAATAAGAACGGGCCAGATATAGAAGGCAGCCCAGTAATCAAAATGTCTTGCTTATAACCGTTATGGTGAGCCGAAATGTTCATGTTTCATAGCTTGTTGTAAATAGCACAAGGCATCTGTCCAATTTAACGTCTCTTTTTTTTAAGGGTCGGGGATGAAGAGTAGATATAAGTAGCCGGAAGAACACATAAATATTTATTCGTATCAGCGATAAAGGTGATTGGCTGGATTCAGTGGATTCAGGTGTGTCGAAGGTGGGAATTGTTTCGGAAGACCACAAATGAGTGTATATTGGATATTGACGTGTCAGTTTGTGAAAATTAGGCCTTCAGACTGTAGTAATTTTAAAATACTACGTCATACGATTATGAAAGACAACCTGTAAGAAGTCTTTAGATATAAGCAACACCCAGCTAGCTTCTGAGACCATCAGTGTGTGGGCATACAGCTGTTGAAAGCGAGTACCGGAGACCATCAGTGTGTGGGCATACAGCTGTTGAAAGCGAGTTTCTGAGACCATCAGTGTGTGGGCATACAGCTGTTGAAAGCGAGTATCTGAGACCATCAGTGTGTGGGCATACAGCTGTTGAAAGCGAGTATCGGAGACTATCTGTGTGTGTGTGACATACATGTGTTGAAAGCGAATATCTGAGACCATCAGTGTGTGGACATACAGCTGTTGAAAGCGAGTAACTGAGACCATCAGTGTGTGGGCATACATCTGTTGAAAGCGAGTACCTGAGACCATCAGTGTGTGGGCATACAGCTGTTGAAAACTAGTATCTGAGACCATCAGTGTGTGGGCATACAGCTGTTGAAAGCGAGTACCTGAGACCATCCGTGTGTGGACATACATGTGTTGAAAGCGAGTATCTGAGACCATCAGTGTGTGGGCATACAGCTGTTGAAAGCGAGTATCGGAGACTATCTGTGTGTGGGTACACAGCTGTTGGAAGCGAGTGTCTAAGGCCATCAGTGTGCATACAACTGTTCAAAGCCAGTATCACAACTAAATTTACACAGAGCCTAGTCATATCATTTCTACATATAATGACTGGGCAGTAGAGAATGTGTCAATATTTTTCCTTTCTATTTGTTTGCTTCTTTATTCTTCTTCAAATTATGTGGGTTTTGTTCATTGCAGGTGATATCGAATGTGATTATTTACACTTGCGTCAATGTCATCGGCGTCTACTTTCACTATCCAATGGAGGTTCAGCAGCGAAGAGCATTCCTGGAGACTAGGAACTGTATAAGTGTCAGGCTTGCCACGCAGAAGGAGAACCAGAAGCAGGTAAGACGTCAGCACAACGGACGGGCGACAAGATTGAATAATAAGAATCTTGACCATCGTACCAGACCTGCTTTATGCTTTGACCTTTCCTTGATGTGCCTTGTATGTATGAGGCGCCGGTCCATCTTCATGGCTGTTTCCACATTTTGTCGAAGAATAATATATCATGTGCTTCTTCTGCTCTCTGTTCTATCTCTATCTCTCTCTCTCTCTCTCTCTCTCTCTCTCTCTCTCTCTCTCTCTCTCTCTCTCTCTCTCTCTCTCTTTCTCTGTGTGTAATGGATTATACACATATTTTTTCTAGCATAATCACTTACTTCCACTCTTCATTCAAGATGTTAGTCATAGTCATACACAAGGGTAGGTATCAACAGCAATCACAATCTCTGCATTTAAACATCAAACTAGAAGGTTTCATAAATCTAATATAAATGCAAAGATAGATTTTCATCGCATCTTTTAATGTGATCTTCAGAAAACATTTAATTTCCACAAACACATTCGATTAGCATCCTTATCAAGCATAATACACACTTCAGATGCCCAAATAGACGATATTGAAAACAACTGGGATTTTATCAGACTTTGTAAAACGCTGCAGCAAAACAGGTGGTGACACACATACAGATAAGAATAAATTAATAAACGAGAACATGTACGTGAAAATCGAAGATAAGAAACTGGCCAAACTGAAGCTTCTGGCAACAAAACTTACATCTTCATATGATACAAACAAGATACTATACTCTCTTCTAGATAAAGAAGTGGAGGCCAGTGCATAAAAAGACAAACAGTATTTCATCAGCAACTTAACTGCAAAAGCTGAAATAGCAGAAAGATTAAGAAACAGCACAACGCAACACCACACCATGAAGCAGCTATGCGACCATCCTCCCTCAGTCAAAAAAGGCAGCTTCGGGTCTGACTCCGTGGTCTGACTGACTGGTTTTGGTCAGTAAATAACGTGGAAACGGGTTCTGGACCGTGCGACTGAGTGAGTCTAGGCCATCCACAGCATCGACGTTCAGCGACTATATTAATATTTGGAGTCGTCAGTTGCTGGACACTTCGAGACTTGCTAAGGAGGAGATCTGAGCACCTATGTTCATTATCTGAGTGCAATGATGATGTCCAGCTAATAACTGAAACAAGTAAAATGGTTTGTTCATCTGGAAACAATACCAGTAGAATATATACCATACACAATCGCCAATCAACCATTAATATCTTCAGTAATCAAGAAAAGATGATGGTCATATGTTGGACATGAGGAGATGAGGAGAGATAATAACCGAATAGCAAAGTAAGCCCTCATGTGGGAAACAACAGGTAAGAGGAAAGAGGCCGACCCAGAGAGGCACTGAGAAGAACATTGATCAGAGAGGCAAGAGAAGCAGGAATCGGCTCCCCTAATGAGATAGATTTGTTTGCAGAGAACAGAGACAAGTGGCGAGATTTGATAAAAGATCTTTAAAAGTATTGAAAACTGCTAGAATAAAAAATGTAGATACGAGAAAAAGTATCTGAGTCTATGCCCTATGGGCCCCGGCTACGGCTTGAAAGGTCAATATATAGATATACTATAGAAAACATACTCTATAGAAGGAGATGGAAGAAGAGCTTGTAGTAGATCCTGAGTAAGATCGACTTAAAACATCCGAGAAACACTACAACAATAACAATTGAGAATGGTCGGAACTGCCAGAAGGGAAAGAGCTAGCACTTTATTCTCTCTTGAAACCCATAGGAGTATATGAGGAAGTGAAGAGAGTGAGGGGGTGGGTGGTCTTGAAGAAGATGAAATTGTGTCTCTCATAGATACATCATGGGAAAAATTCACACTTTAAAATATTAAAATCCATTTTAAAAATAATTAATAACAAAGCACATGGACGTGATGAAATCTGAGGAGAAATGCGAAAAGCAGCAGACTATACCACTCTATAATAATGACTAAAGTTAGTTAACAAAGTCTCGTAAAATATTAAAGTTCGTGTTCTCCATAACAGTGAAAATGGAATCATAATAAAGATCACTAATAAAGGAGACCTGTCACATTGTAACAACCGGCTTGGAATTAATTTATTATCAGTGTCAGGACAACTTTTGAGGCATGTTGTTAGAAAGTTTAAAGAGCAAGAAGTTGCAGGACGAAAAACTTGGAGAAGAACAAGCTTGCTCTAAACATCGATCATTCATCTGCCACATTCGTAGACTAAGAACACAATCATAGAGGAAATGTAATACCAACCACCACTCATTATCAACTAGCTACATATGATAGCTTACACCAGCCTGCACTTAGGAAAATACCCAGAATAAGTAAACATTATAAAAGCTTTCTACTCTGTTGTGTTAGAACAGACAGCAACATCAACTCTACTGGTTTCCTGCTGAGACTGGAGTGAAGCAAGACTGTGGCGTGTCGTCAATGTTATTCCCAAATAGTAGTTGTTGTGCGGAGGGTGCAAGCTACGGGGCATTAAATGGTAAACGTCTAGTATAGTCCGCTAAATTATTTCAGCAAAATAGTGATCCCCCCCCCCCCCCCCCCGTAAATGATGTCACAATATAACTGCAGTGGGTCTCAAGTAGCTCTGAAATAAAGTTGAGAGTCATAAATTAGACCGCTTCGGAATTCAAGTGCCACTTCTTTTTTTTTAATAATTAAGCGTAGACAGAAATGAAAAAGCTAGGAATAGCCCCCGCCATAGAACATATAAAGAAACAACATATACAATGTTTTGGCCACATGACAAGGCAGAGTGATCAAAACACAACACAACGAGCCTTCAATAAGCGTTGCAAGAACACCAGACCCAAGGGTCGACCACGAGAAAGAAGGATCGATAGAATATAAGAAGCACTAGGAAACATAACAGCAGCAGAAGCGAACAGAAAAGCAAAAAACCGCAAATTATATATCTCCTCGACGCTGAAAGGAAAATGAGGAAGGAAAGCAGAAGAAGCATATATGATTAGTTGATGTAACTTTGTATGTTCTTGTGTGGGCTCCCTTGATGAAATATGCCCTAATTTTAAGATCAGTGCTAACTAATTTGTGATCATTAGGACATGAAGATTTAGAACAGATATTGGTGATAAGATATAACACTAACTGAGAGTCACTATCTCTACGTCGCAAATATTTTCTGCCAATGGCTACTTTCCCTCCTCCCCCGTGAGTCAATCTTTAACGCTGAAATAGCATTAGAGGATAATGAGGATGAACGATACTGTTGTAAAATTCTGCCGCAAATGGGCGCTACGACTGTGAGCAAGCTGTGTGAGAAACATATAACTTTACCCTCGCGTTGTTTCTCTTTCTCTACAATTAGGGGTCTTCTGGTAACAGATTGAGAACCACTGAAGAAATAACGTTTACCCATGGGGACACTACTCTTCTGAACTTTCCGAACTGAAATAATTTATCGGACTATAACTTCCTTCCTTCCTTCCTTCCTTCCTTCCTTCTTCCTTCCTTCCTTCCTTCCTTCCTTCCTTCCTTCCTTCCTTCCTTCCTTCCTTCCTTCCTTCCTTCCTTCCTTCCTTCCTTCCTTCCTTCCTTCCTTCCTTCCTTCCTTCCTTCCTTCCTTCCTTCCTTCCTTCCTTCCTTCCTTCCTTCTTCCTTCCTTCCTTCCTTCCTTCCTTCCTTCCTTCCTTCCTTCCTTCCTTCCTTCCTTCCTTCCTTCCTTCCTTCCTTCCTTCCTTCCTTCCTTCCTTCCTTCCTTCCTTCCTTCCTTCCTTCCTTCCTTCCTTCCTTCCTTCCTTCCTTCCTTCCTTCCTTCCTTCCTTCCTTCCTTCCTTCCTTCCTTCCTTCCTTCCTTCCTTCCTTCCTTCCTTCCTTCCTTCCTTCCTTCCTTCCTTCCTTCCTTCCTTCCTTCCTTCCTTCCTTCCTTCCTTCCTTCCTTCCTTCCTTCCTTCCTTCCTTCCTTCCTTCCTTCCTTCCTTCCTTCCTTCCTTCCTTCCTTCCTTCCTTCCTTCCTTCCTTCCTTCCTTCCTTCCTTCCTTCCTTCCTTCCTTCCTTCCTTCCTTCCTTCCTTCCTTCCTTCCTTCCTTCCTTCCTTCCTTCCTTCCTTCCTTCCTTCCTTCCTTCCTTCCTTCCTTCCTTCCTTCCTTCCTTCCTTCCTTCTTCCTTCCTTCCTTCCTTCCTTCCTTCCTTCCTTCCTTCCTTCCTTCCTTCCTTCCTTCCTTCCTTCCTTCCTTCCTTCCTTCCTTCCTTCCTTCCTTCCTTCCTTCCTTCCTTCCTTCCTTCCTTCCTTCCTTCCTTCCTTCCTTCCTCCTTCCTTCCTTCCTTCCTTCCTTCTTTCCTTCCTTCCCTCCCTCCCTGCCTGCCTGCCTCCCTTATTCTTCTATGAGTATTTCTACCGTTATCTGTTTTTGTATATTAGTTTCTTTTTTGCCATAAATTGGGGACTAAAAAATGCATATGTGTATGGTTTAGTTAATTATCTATCATTATATTACTGTCTTAGTCAGTCGAATTTCATTCCCTACAATTTTGTGTGTGACTAATAGTCTATTTATTTCTTTGGCTGCACTTTATCTTTTTATTTGTCGTATACTCATACCATTGTGACTATCATTTCTTTCTGTCTAGTTATGTGGCGTATTTCGCGGTGTCTATCTCTATCCTTTTGTCTTTCTGTTCTTTGCTTCTCTATTGACCATATCTGTAAGCTTCAAATGCAATATTTCCGTTTATTCTTAGGTTATCTGCATCACTTTTTTGCCCCTTATCTTTGGGCGTATAACTGAGTCAATCCGATTTTTTCTTTGGTTTCTACATCTCTTTAAACCATAAATATGTTGTGTTGCTACTAAGATAACACCCAGTATATCATACTCTCCTTTCATTTCCTGCTTATCTGTCTATTTTTATTTGTAACATAGTCTCTCTCTCTCTCTCTCTCTCTTCTAAAACCACCCTTATATGTTTCCCACAAATAAACAAACATATAACGACTCTTGTATCATTCATGCAGCCACATTGTATGAAAGCAAACATCGATTGGTCTATCAAACAGCGCCATTCTATATTCATTCATTTATTAGGATATCCCCTCTTCTTTCGGGTAATATTATCATGCGTGAGCCAACAAGACAAGAAGAGACCAAATTGATAATATGAAAATGCCATGTCCTAATTATAAGAGACCTGGATTGATGAGAATACACTGGCGACCGACTTGGTACGGGGAGATAATATTGTCTGAATGGCCTGGCAGACTGGTGTTGTATCCCGACATTTATGTTTCTCGTAAAGCAATATTTCTGTTGAGTTGGTGTGTAAAGCGTATATATATATAAAGGTATGAGAGTTTGCATTAGAAGAATGAATTATAATATATTATAGAAATGCTGTTGTTAAATAATGAGAAATAAACGTGAATATGGTTATGGTTATTCGAAGGCCCGGTATCACTGCAAACGAATTAAAATCCATACTTGCTCAACTGACGGTGCAAGTGGAATCATCCGAATTAAAACTCATCTCATTGAATGATCCAATCAAAGAAAGGCAGCTGCAGTCCCCTTCATAGCAGCTACAGCACACGGCAAAAGACATGAGGCGAAGCGGCACCGAAAGCGAACGCGCCGAACTGTCCTTCGTCATAGGAAATCATCATTCATCGTAAGCAATCGCAATATCGAAACACGATCCGGATGGAAAACAGAGAAGCTTTGGCAGCAAGCCGGACTTGGAATATGAGGAAACTGCAACAAGGAACATTTTCAGACTGAGCCTCGACGGTTCCTGCTGCTTATCCGCCATATTGACTGGAAACCTAAAAAAAAATGGTGAATATAAGGTAACGGAACACTGTATCGCGAGAGTGTTATTAGCGTATTTTTGAGAGCACTGGCTTGACGAGAGATTGAACTCGACCTAACCAAAAACATGACTACCTGCTACACTGAGTTGATGAAGAAAATAACAGCCAAGAGGTGGCAGATTCACCTTCAGGTACTGCGGCTTAGACGGTGAATGTGTGAGAATTGTCAGCGAGCGAAGGAAGCTATAACCGTAAAATATCAACTAGAATAGTGCAAACCTACAGCAGCTCTTTGCAAGACTAAAACATATTGGGATCAATAAGAACATTAATCGTGGCTCTAATATAACACCGATGTACACCTGGTATTACCAGTTTTTCTACACACCAGCGAAACAAGGGCCCTTGAAGTAGAGTTACATAATAAAATACAAGATATAGAGATAAAATACTAGTCGTACGATTTTGAGAATCTATTATTTATGTCGTATCACAAAGGAAACAGTTTGCAGATGGATGCAACATGTAATCTAAGTACATAATGATCTTGTGACTATTGTGAAGAAACGCAAAATGAATTGACTTGGCCACGTGTCTTGATCATCTGGCTTGGCAAAGACCATTCTGCGAGGGACTGTGAAAGGAAGGGAGAAGAAGAGGTAGGCAGTGAAATAGACGAGGAGATAATATCAAAGAATGGACAAGCAGAGTCACACATAATAACTGAAGATAGAGATCAATGGAAAGAGTTGATGAAATCTATCAGCATTGCCCCAATGACGCCATAGACTTTGGGAAATAGAAGAAGAATTAATGGCTGAAGATGAAAGATGAAAAATATAGCTTTTGCTATTTGTGAATGTCTAGATGCAATGAAGAAGAAGAGTGGGGAAAAGTTCAATCCACAACTTAGCTCAATTAGTAGAGGTCGCTCGCCTCGACTGTCACAGGTTGTATCCTAGCCAGCTACAAATTATATTATTGTAAGGGAATTTTGTTGTTGTTTTCTTGTATTTCGTTTATTCGTTCGCTGCATGTATATATATATATATATATATATATTTCAATCTTCTTTAACATTAAAAATAATGCATGGGAATAGTTTCTTTTCTTTTTGTTTTTCTTTATTTGTTCATTGAATGTAGGGCTTTCTATATATATATATATATATATGTGTGTGTGTAAACACACACACACACACACATCGAATAGAGAATAGATCATCTTAGTTTCAGAACGTTTCTACAGTTGACATTGACACATCATTTGCATGGTGGACCTGATTCAGCGTTGTATTCTTGTTGTCTAGTTGGTGCGCTTGTGGTGATTTATGCAGGTCATCACCTCGCCTAAACTCTGCTTGTGTACCACACTGCAAACGAAGGATGTGCTCACGGGCTGTGATCGGGTGGACGGGTGTTCATACCTGGGATATCGCATATGTGTGACTCTTCCAGAGGCTGCAGTTTCTCCTCAAAATCTACTTTGCAGTGACCATCAACAAGCTCCATACGCAGTCGCTAATGTGACAGGCATTGACTTGGGAGACTGCTTCTCACATCATTTGTGAAGTAAAAATGTGCTTTTTCTTTGCCAACGCAGCTGTGCTTATGTGATTGGAACTTGTCTAGAGGAAAAAGTGTGGCGTTCCTAAGTGTCTCTCACATTAGGGGTGACTAATTCAGACACAATAACCTTTATCATCGTTATCATCATTTGCCATGCCGGTTCTATTCTATTCTATTCTATTCTATTCATGGAATCAGTTTCATTGCAAACGAGGCATCCCCATATCCGCTCCCCCACCATTCCCAGCATTTCTCAAAGCCCTTCCCAGAATTTCTATACAGACTGATTGTTCGGTAAGGTGTTGATTATGGTTACATCTGCTTTTCCCACTAAGCACTCCAGATTGACCAGATCCCATGTCCATCTTTAAACTCCTCAGTTACTCAATATATACATCATTGCCTCACCCATTATCCTCTTCTTCTCTTAAAGAATGAAGTACAAACTTGGCTATGTCCTTTTTGTCCAGAGTAAGGCCAGAGCTGTCAGCGAGCGTGTTGGCTGTTTCATTACCCTGTCCTGGACAGTACTCCCAGATTAACGCGCTCACTTTAGAGTCGTCCAGGAGCTGCATCCACACCTGCCGCAGATAGTGACTGTCAATCTTCTGTAGCATTTGCGAGTCAGTCGTCTAAGGCAGGGTGATCCATGTTCTGTGTAACCACAACAATGTTAATGCTGCTGTTGCGGTTTGCGGACAATATGTCCTTTCTCAACTCTCTATCCATAGTGTATAGTATTAATTCTATTATTGACTGTTTACCACGCCACGACACCAAGCTGTCTAGTATCTTTTTCATGCTTCCATGATCTCTATTTTCTTTTATATTGTGCTGGTTGCAACTAGATATTCAAACTTTCAAACTCCTCTTCTCTTGATTTGTTCGAAAAATGTCAATTGTTTCTTTCTGATGCTTTTATGAGCACTCTTTTTGTGTTGGCCTCTAGGAGAATTTCCTCATTGGTCATTTAAATGTCAAAGGAGCTCTCAACATGCTTCTAAGAAATAAATGATACCTCTATTCGTTTTTTCGGTTGTTTGTCTGCTGTCCGTGATTCTCTTCCATGTGTCACAGTTGGCTCTATATAGCACCTATGAACTCTCTTTCTCACTTCTATCGATATAATCTTGTTGCATAAGATGTTTTTCATTTTCTGAAATGCTACTTTGGGCTGTGCTAACAAAATTATTATATTCTCAAATATTATTATTTGAAGGATAGATGCTGCTATATATCTAGTTTATCCTTTAAGTAAGTTCTCACATAATGTATCATGTTCTGCGGTTGTTTGATGAAGAGTAATTTAACCACAGTCAAAATGAATGGTTCAAAAACAAGTTGGGACAAAATTGTGTTCCGGCTTGAAAGGTTCCCGGGATCTACCCAGTCTCTTTGATGCGTATCAGGGAATATATATCAGGCGTATATATTCTGGGAAGGAAAGGCAATGAGGAAGGGATTGGCCAGTGCAACTCATAAAACTGAGGCTTAGTACAATGAAGTCACTAACATCTAGGCACTCAACGGCAATTGTTACTGTACTACCTTTACCCATTTACAAAAATTCGTTAGGAATCAGAGGTACACCGCTAGTATTATTTTACTATTTATTTATGAGGGGTTAAGGTAAAGAAATGATAATGAATGCATACAAATGCGAAGCTGCAGTAAAGCTAAATGTGAGGTTGAATTGAAAAAAAAGTTGAAACAAATGGTATGATAAAAGCTTTACGTGATTGATAGATCACACAGATTTGAACGACGTTTCGACTCAATAGGCCCTCAGCTGGAACAAATAAACAACACGCACACACAGATATGTAAGTAAATAAAACTAATCCTACATAGCTAACTAGTAATGAAACATCTGTTACATCTATGTGTGTGTATAGATGTATTTGTGGGTCCTTAGATACTTTTAGACATTGTCAGTATCTTTGCAGTCGAGGTAACCTAGACTGCGTTCCCCCCACTGGCATATTTTTAGAACCCTGTACACGGTCTTAATCAGCAGGGTATAATTACAGCTACACCCGTGTGACTCTCTCGTTCCCATTCTGACCACGGTTCACGACACAGGGAAGAATTTTTTTCTTTTCTGAAACCAGTTTCGATTATTTTGTTTTGGATGTTTCATTACTAGTTAGCTATGTAGGATTAGTTTTATTTACTTACACATCCGTGTGTGCGTGTTGTTTGTTTGTTCCAGCTGAAAGCTTATTGAGCCGAAACGTCGTTCAAATCTGTGTCGTGTATCAATCACGTAAAGCTTTTACCACACCATGTTTTTTTTTCTTTTAATCCCCCCCCCTTCTTATTTTTATGACTAGTTTTAGTTTAATAGAGCTCTGAGCAACGTCATAATTTGAAGTCTGGTCTGCTCAACAGCACAGCTTCCTACAGAGACGTGAAAGGTAATAACATCCAGAAAGAGAACTGATGCCCTCTATAAATACTGGCCTTTTCATTATGAAAGGGGGACTAGTTTGTCTCGAGGCAAGGCGTCTGCATTGAGACAAAGAGGTTGTGGGTTCAAATCCCGGCTACACGGGTTGGGATTTTTATCTATGATTTCTCTCTGCGGCAACCACCCCTGGTCTCAGCAGCGAGGCCAGCTCGAAACGCCAATTACTCATCGACGAAAAAAATATGAGTACCTCCGAATTCGGAATTTTCTGCCTGTACGACGAGGGACCCCTGTGCACATGGCTGCCAGGGAAAAATGGATTAACACGCAAAATTCAGTTCCTAGTCTCTAGGGACTTCGTCAGAGGTCAAAGCTGGCGAACAAAAAAAAAATCCTGTGTAAATATAACGTCACAACTCACCCATTTTGCATTTCACAGAATTGCCTGTACCTTATTGTGTACACCCTAGACTGGTTATTATCACAGACGGACTCCATTACTTAACTTAGATTCTGCATTCATTTTTGAAGTATTTGATGCATGTTGCCATACAAGATGCCATTGATTAACTGAAATCGTGCCTCTTGTTTTGTTCAATTAGCTTTAGTGATCGTTTGAATTGCTGTACATTAGTGGATTAATTCGCACTGTTTCGTTCAGTGTGTGTGAGTTTAATATTTGTTTCCATTCTGTTTGAATTGCTGTACATTAGTGGATTAATTCGCACTGTTTCGTTCAGTGTGTGTGAGTTTAATATTTGTTTCCATTCTGTTTGAATTGCTGTACATTAGTGGATTAATTCGCACTGTTTCATGTGTGTGAGTTTAATATTTGTTTCCATTCTGTTTGAATTGCTGTACATTAGTGGATTAATTCGCACTGTTTCGTGTGTGTGAGTTTAATATTTGTTTCCATTCTATTTGAATTTCTGTACATTAATGGATTAATTCGCACTGTTTCATGTGTGTGAGTTTAATATTTGTTTCCATTCTATTTGAATTTCTGTACATTAATGGATTAATTCGCACTGTTTCATGTGTGTGAGTTTAATATTTGTTTCCATTCTGTTTGAATTTCTTAGTGAAAAGAAAAAGTAATGTTGGAAACATCTAACCTTTCGAGCTACAGTTTTTAAATGTGTGTCTTTGCTAGATAAGAAGCTAAATAATAAATAAGATGATTTATTACCAGGTTAATGTCAAGCTATTCTTGTTTATCTTGTATTGCATTGTCCGTGCTCCCTCTGCTCAAATTAAAACAGCGGAAGTAAAACGTCTTGTTAGTTAGTTACCTAATTAGTCGTCGAATTATCCTCATCGCACATCGATAAATGATGTCCATAAGCGCATAGATCTCCCCAGAAAATCCCCGCAGTGTGAAATGATAAACTGGTCAATAAATCCTCCGCCGTTCTCGTCCTTGCTCTCCTAAACGTAATCATCATCCATATTTACTAGAATATCCAGGAGAAGCACCAGGACTGCAGATCCACGAACAGCATCGAAATCTGTTTAATCTCGTCCTTGTTCCGAGCGCACGACCGTGTTAAGGATATACAACCGTTCATCATTATGACGTAGAACATACATCATAGTCAACAATAGATGTTTTATGGGATTTGATTGATTCATTCTAAAGACCGCAGCCCGGATGCACGAACACCGTAGCACCAGCGTGGAATCCTAAAAGTGGAACTGTCGATTGACTTGGCACAGTGATCTATAGTCTGGAACTTAAAGTAATCGGCGCCGACCAAATTCAACGACGGTTATTGAATAGCTCTCAATGCCATGACGTAAAATCGCTTATCGGCTTCATGACGGGGAAAAGTCGTATTCACACCACCTGATTCGCCAAGAAAGGTTGCTGCCAGACGCATGCACTCCGTAGCATCGGCGCGAATCCGATAAATCTACATTTGGTTGACTTTAACATTGATCCACATTAGAGAGCAGAAATTAATCAGTCTCCAAACGCACATCCTGCAGTGGTCGATAAAACACAAACTCTTTTCCAACATCGTGAAACAGGAAGTCCATGATACAAGTTTCATGACACAAACATTGTTGGTTCTATTCCTGACAGTTACATTCTGGCGTTCTCAATTTAAACACAATTATAGCTTCGTATCTGACATGTAGAGTTAATAAAGTACTGCTATGGATGTCACACTTAACTCTTTCCGTACGTTTAGCCGCACAGTGCGTCACTCTGAGTTTGATTAGTGTAAACCGTCATCGAAACATACTCTTTTTACATGTCTTGTATCATCATGGTTTTGGTGAAATCTAATTCCTTTTTTTCAAATTATCTAAAATGTCAGATATAATATGTTAAGTGTTAGATAAATATAAACATGTACATTGATGTTTATAAACATGAAAAATGTTGTCTCTAAAATCCCAACCGCTGAATTCATAAAAACCTTCCGTACTAAAAGAGTTAAAAAAAAATAATAATGTAATCAAATATGTCATTTCTAATGCACGAGGAGCATAACGAGCTTGTGTGAGTTTCTACTACACTCGATGGATAGTGAATATTTCGTCGATTAATCGTTCATCGTTTGTTTTCTGGGCAGCTCCTGTTCCTTGTTCATTCCGAGTGTTAATGCTATTTTTCGAATATTGTGTGGCGGTGATAACCTTTTCTTGTACGTCCAAAATATTTTATTGATGCTGGTTCAAGTAGATTTAGTAATCTATGAAATAAGAGCCAATTACTACCCTAATGTTTATTTCTCCCCACTTGTTTTATTTTCAATTAAAACACGCGATGTTATATTTATATTATATATTTATTTATAAACGTACACACACAAATATACACACAAAAATACACTCTACATACACACACACATATACACACACACATGCACATACTTAAATTCAGACACAAATGATTTTTGTTGAGAACACAGTAATCAGAAATTTTGAAAAAAATATCACATATTTTGCATTATTCTAGGCCTCTATCATGGATTTAGTAAGGAACATGGCTTTAAAATCGCAATCGAGTGTGTTTCCATAACGGTAAAGAAATAGATGTAAAGGGAATAATTAACGAGGTGAGGAGTACAAAAATGCAACGTTTCTGCAGGCGAAACAAAATCGTCGAAAAATTATCAGTGCAGATTCAGCTAAAATATCCCTGCAAGGCGTAAGCCTATACGGGAGGCATATTAAACCACAGCCATCAGTGGCATTTATGTGATCCAAAAGATGAAATCTCAAGTTGCTGTAACATAATGATCGCTTTCCCCTGCCTGGTTCCCATATAAATGCCATACAGTCGCTGCATGACGTCTCTAGGGACACGGGCAGTTAGTACACATCGATCCTGGAAATGAGAAATGAATACCGTTTGGCAGACAATGTTCCTTCTTAATTCTGTGTGGCGTATTAACAGATTCCACGTTTGAACAATATATGCCGTTTATTTCTGGATATCAAGCACAGCCATTCGTTTCAGGGTTGAAGTTGCACTTTAGTTGGGCTCTTCTATAAAGTGACAACGTTTGTATGTGCAAGATGTCAAGACACTGTTATACGTTAGTTAATTGTATTAATGTATTGTAAAACGTAATATCGCCATAAAAAAAAAAATAAATAGGTTTCAGATAGAGATACTTCCTTTAATTTGCTCCCTCCCAAATGTCTGATATTTTCTTCACACAGAAGTACCACGACATTTACAATACATAAACGATATTTGTTACCAAAACGCCAGTTCGAAGAGCTCTTGCACAAGCGGCCATTGATTCTGAAGGGGAAGATAACTAATTGTTGTAGCCATTTTTTGTTATTACTTCTGTAGCAGAAAGAAGTCTGAACATCAAAAAGATTCCATAATAGTAAGATTTATTGAGGAAGTGTTTGAGCTAGTCAAGTAAACAGGGACTGTTGCTTCCGTAGGTCAGCTCTCCTGACCTCTCTGTTCGCGCAGTGAAGCTTGAGATGCGTCAGACTTGATGATGTCATCGAGCATCAGTTAGTATCTTCAAGTCATCCCTCACAAACTCTTCCTTGCAAAGTTACGAATGTTTCTATCGTCATCATCATGTGCTATGCCGGTTGGCGTAGGCGATTATGTCCTTCCACAATTTTATATCCGAAGTGCATCGTATCAGTTCTGTTGTTGCCTGTTTTCCGTGTCACGACACCAAGCTATCTAGCATTTTCTCTGTTGTAGTCCGAGATTTCTCTTTCCCTGTATTTTGTCAGTTCCAAGTATTCCAACGTTCCTCTTCTCATGACGTGACCGAAAAATGTCGATTGTTCTTTCTGATGTGTTTGGGAGCTCCCTTTTTTTGTGTTGGCCACTACGAGAGTGTCCTCGTTGGTCCTTTTAGCTGTCCGGCAAGCTAAAACTATTTTTCTGAGAAATTACATCTCCAATTATCCTTTCAATTGTTTATCTTCTGTCCATGATTCTTTTTCATAGGTCAGAATTGGTTCTATATAGCACCGATGAACTCTCTTTCTCACTTCGACTGCCATAGGCTTGTTGAGTAAGACGTTTTTCATTTTATGAAATGATATTTTTGCCTCCACTATTCTGCTTTTTATTTCTGTGATGCATCTTCTGTTTGGTGTTGTTATTGTTCCCACAGATTTTACGTCTGGATTTGTTTCAGATTTGTCCTTTTTATTTTTATGCTGCATAATAGTGATGACTGTTTCTTCGTTGTGACGATTACTTCCATTTTCTAACTATTCAGACTGAGATCTTTCTTATTGCTTTCTTTCACTTTTATGCCTATCATTTATTGTTGTCCATTCTCCTCCGTCTATGCTATTAAAACTGTGTCATCCTCATATACAGATTGCTTGCGTTGTGACTGTTAACTCCAGTTCCCTTTTTTTGTCTATTATTGATCTCATAATATTTTCGCTGTAAATTGAGAACAAATATGGCGACAGAAAACAGCATTGTTTCTCTAGTCTTGTGATAAACTTATAAACACAGTGAATTAATCAACACGGTCATTTGTACAGAAAATTGGACTTCATTTAACAATTGTGTAGCTGATTATCTCAGTATATTTTATTTGATATCTGCAACAAACAGTTACAATTCTGATAGAAAGTTCTCAATATTTAATTAATTTTATATTATTTACAGTTTAATAATCAGATGTTTATAGAAAAAAAAATAAAGAAAATATGTGTATTGTCGTTTACTTTGTAGAATAAAGCAAACGATTTCCTCATCACATTTAAAAAAAGTATTTATTATTGTATAACTTATATTAAACCAAAATATGAGCATGCAAGCACATACACATACTAAGCTGGAATATGAGCATGCAAGCATATACACATACTAAGCTAGAATATGAGCATGCAAGTACATACATATACTATGTTAGAATACGAGTATGCAAGCACACACACATACTATGTTAGAATATGGACATGCAAGCACATACACATACGAAGCCAGAAAATGAGCATGTAAGTACATACGCATACTAAGCCAGAATATGCGCATGCAAGTACATACACATACTAAGCTAGAATATGATCATGCAAGCACATACACATACTAAGCTAGAATATGATCATGCAAGCACATACACATACTAAGCTAGAATATGATCATGCAAGCACATACACATACTAAACTAGAATATGATCATGCAAGCACATGCACATACTAAGCTAGAATATGATCATGCAAGCACATGCACATACTAAGCTAGAATATGATCATGCCAGCACATACACATTCTAAGCTAGAATATGATCATGCAAGCACATGCACATACTAAACTAGAATATGATCATGCAAGCACATGCACATACTAAACTAGAATATGATCATGCAAGCACATACACATGCTAAACTAGAATATGATCATGCAAGCACATACACATACTAAACTAGAATATGATCATGCCAGCACTTACACATACTAAGCTAGAATATGATCATGCAAGCACATACACATGCTAAACTAGAATATGAGCATGCCAGCACATACACATGCTAAACTAGAATATGATCATGCAAGCACATACACATGCTAAACTAGAATATGATCATGCAAGCACATACACATGCTAAACTAGAATATGAGCATGCCAGCACATACACATGCTAAACTAGAAAATGAGCATGCCAGCACTTACACATACTAAGCTAGAATATGATCATGCAAGCACATACACATGCTAAACTAGAATATGAGCATGCCAGCACATACACATGCTAAACTAGAATATGATCATGCAAGCACATACACATGCTAAACTAGAATATGATCATGCAAGCACATACACATGCTAAACTAGAATATGATCATGCCAGCACATACACATGCTAAACTAGAATATGATCATGCAAGCACATACACATACTAAACTAGAATATGAGCATGCCAGCACATACACATGCTAAACTAGAATATGATCATGCCAGCACATACACATGCTAAACTAGAATATGATCATGCCAGCACATACACATACTAAACTAGAATATGATCATGCAAGCACATACACATACTAAACTAGAATATGATCATGCCAGCACATACACATGCTAAACTAGAATATGATTATGCAAGCACATACACATACTAAACTAGAATATGAGCATGCCAGCACATACACATGCTAAACTAGAATATGATCATGCAAGCACATACACATGCTAAACTAGAATATGATCATGCCAGCACATACACATACTAAACTAGAATATGAGCATGCCAGCACATACACATACTAAACTAGAATATGAGCATTAAAACGTGTATCTGATACACCTGTCCGTATAAAATAACTAAAGCACCAACAGTAAAAGCTCATGCATTACATTGATATTAATATTATTCAAATTTCATTTGTTGTGTGGTTTCAAATCAATACTCCGGTATTTGTGTTTACTTGGACTGTTGCGTAAGGAAATCGATTTTTTTTTTTAGTCAGACTAAATTGATGCAAATGTATCTGCGAAAGATCCTCTTATGTTAAATATACATTACCGAGAAAATGTACGGGGCATGAGTGACTGAAACGAAATACCACAGACGTTCTGATCACCATTAATAATGCTTGTTTTCAGCGGAAAAGATATTGACTAAAAGTGGAATCTTCGTTTCTACCACTTGTATCGCTTTCGAGTGTTAATGAAGATTCTATGTCTCTTTTTCTGGTGGACTCAACCTTTGTCTTTTGTTGATGTTGGGTTTCCTTGAGGATGTCCCTCATTTTTCGTTATTTCTTTTACGTATGTATGCGATGTAAATCAACATTTTTTTCTTGCACATCATGAGAACCGGAAAGTTGGTGTTCTTGATTATATCTCGCAGGATACAGGGAAAGTGAGATCGTGGACGACAAGGAGAGAAGATACTAGACCGCCTGGTGTCATGACATGGAAAATAGTAAACAATAGAATTGGTACAATGCACTGCATATAGAAAATTGTGGAAGAATATTATCGCCTTCGTCAACCGGTGTAGCACATGATGATGATACGTGGCAGTGGTTCACAAACATGTGACATCAGCGGCTCCTGCTCCCAGCTGATCATACACCGGTGGCGGCCTCATGGCAGTTACGATGTGCAAATGATAATTATGATTCCTTGATAGGATGTATGCAATGATAAATAATATCAGAATTAACACTATCCTCTAGAAATGCTTAAATTAGTAAACATATTAAGCTTATGCGGATGTTGTCATTTTGTGATTTCTAACCACTGAGAAGGCTCACGATAATATTCCTGAAACGGGCGCTATGATGACGATAGAAACATTCGTAACTTTGACAAGGAAGAGTTTGTGAGAAATGACTTGGAAACACTGACTGATGCTCGATGACATCATCAAATATGACGTAAAACAAGCTTCACTCAGCGAAAAAGTCACGCGAACAGGGGATGTCACGAGAGCTGTTCTACATATGAAACACTCCTCCTTTATTTGACTAGCTCAAACACTTCCTCATTAAATGTTAGTATTATGGAATCGTTTTGATGATCAAACTTCTTTCTGCTACAGAAGTAATAATAAAAAATGATAAATGGCGACAGAGTTACATCATCCGGTAGAGACTCATTTATTACTAAAAATGTTGAGCTAATATGGATGTTATGTTATTTTATAATTTCTCAAGTCACTGAGTAGCCGCACGGTAATATCCTCCCACTGCTCTATGGTAAGGAGAAGATTACGAGAAAGCAATCAATACTTCTTAGTTAAGTATTGTTAGGCAAAGGAGCCGCGATAGCTCATTGGTTAGTGATCTGGACTACAAAGGACAAGGGTAGGGTTCGTCCCAAACGTCGGCTTCCGGGTTCACCCAGCCTTAAATGGGTACCGGATTTTTTTCTGGGAAAGTGAAGCGTCACGGGCATAATACCGACCACATTACCCTAAAAAAATTATGGTGCCGAAGGTCTGTAAAATGTATGGTCACTAACACCATATTCCCTATACGCTACTTGGCGTGACGGGGGGTCTTTACTTTTATCTTTACTATTGTTAGGCAGCCTCTCAAAATGCGTACCAGAGATTTTTCTGGGAAGTAAAGGCGGCCTGGTGTGATACCAACCGCATCACCCACAAATGTGCCTTTGTTATAGAAAAATATGATCACTAACGCCACATTCCCATTATGCCTAGCAAGACAGGGGAGGGAACCTTTACATTTTTTGAATTGTTAGGGAAGGACTGGGATATTTTATGACAACTGGAAAACGTTCGGCGAAGAAGAGGTGAAGGGAAACAGAGTGAAAAAATACAAGAAGACTTGAGCGAAGGGCACGGTGTGAAGTCAACAACTAAATTAATAAACAAATGTAAAAAGAGAAAGTTCCAAGTTTGGCAAGTGATTGAAAGTGAAAGGAATATTTCTTGTCAAGATAGTCAAACCGTTTTACTTTATATATATGTTAAGGATTGATTCTATGTCAATTATTCCTCTTGCGATCTCATTCCATTTCTGATTTTCTTCCTTTCTGTCAACTCAGTTGATTTTCTCAAACATCTAATTTCTGATTTCCTTTCATCCTATCACTTCAGTTATTTCCTGAAACATCTCATTTCTTATTTCCTTTCATCCTATCACTTCAGTTGATTTTTTTCAAAAATCTCATTTCTGATTTCCTTTCATCCTATCACTTCAGTTATTTTTTCAAAAATCTCATTTCTGATTTCCTTTCATCCTATCACTTCAGTTATTTCCTGAAACATGTCATTTCTGATTTCCTTTCATCCTATCACTTCAGTTGATTTTCTCAAATATCTCATTTCTGATTATCTTCCTTCCTGTCACATCAGTTGATCTTCCCATACATATCATTTCAGTTGATCTTCCCATACATATCATTTCAGTTGATCTTCCTATACATATCATTTCAGTTGATCTTCCCATACATATCATTTCAGTTGATCTTCCTATACATATCATTTCAGTTGATCTTCCCATACATATCATTTCAGTTGATCTTCCTATATATATCATTTCAGTTGATCTTCCCATACATATCATTTCAGTTGATCTTCCTATACATATAATTTCAGTTGATCTTCCCATACATATAATTTCAGTTGATCTTCCCATACATATCATTTCAGTTGATCTTCCCATACATATAATTTCAGTTGATCTTCCCATACATATCATTTCAGTTGATCTTCCCATACATATCATTTCAGTTGATCTTCCTATACATATAATTTCAGTTGATCTTCCCATACATATCATTTCAGTTGTGGTTATTTAAATTTGTGGCCTCGCGAAAGTCGCCCTTGGCACTTAAAACATCATGCGGAGCCGAATACGCTTTGCTGAGATTGTTTATGTTAATTTTGGCATGTTTCGTCCTGTATGAAATAAACTCTATGACACATTATATAGCTTGCCTTACTGCATAGAAATTCAGTATCTTTTGTTGATTTTATTATCTTTGCAAAATATTCTTCTTACATTCAAGAAAAACATTATATGTTTTGTTTGTTAGCGCTGTAATACTACATTAGCGTACTTACATATTCTCTGTTGCAATAATTTCTTTTTAGTGATGGTTTTAATTATATTTAAGTTTACATTCGCGATTCATGAACTTTATTTAGAATTTTAGAGAAGGTTATCATTTCTTTTGTGTAGTCCTGTTCTATTCTTGCTTGTTTATATCATCACCATCAAGTACCAAGCCTGCTGGCGTAGGTGACCATGTCTCTCCACAACTTTCGATCACGACAGTTATTTATCTTTCCTGTTGTTGACCTTCTGCCAAGCCTTTCTTTTAAGCTGTCTGGTATCTTTTCTCTTTGCTTCCCTAGATCTCTTCGTCCCTCAATTTTCCCAGTTGTTACAACATTATCCAGCTGTTCTCTTCTCATCACATGGCCAAAAAATGATGATTGTTTCTTCCTAATATTGGAAATTAGCTCTCTTTTTGCTTTGGCCTCTTTCAGAACGTTTTCATTACTCTACTTAGCTGTCTATGGTATTCTCAACATTCTTCTGTAAAACCACATTTCTACAGCCTCCAGTGATTTTCTTGTCTTTTGTCCTATTTTCATGATTCACATCCATATGCTAAAACTGTTTCTACATAACATTTAAGAACTCTTTTTCTTGTTTCTATTGTCAAAAATGGATTTCATAGTATCTTCCTCATTTCTTGGAAAGCTACTTTTGCCTGAGTCATTCTGCATCTCACCTCTGTTGTACACCTACCATCTGAGGTTAACATTGTTTCCAGATATTTAAATTCATTTACCTGTTTAATACTGTTCCACTTGTTTTAATTTTGCACTGAGGTGATGTCTTTTTCTTTGTTGTTACCATTACTTCTCTCTTTTTGCTATTAAGGCTGAGTCATTTATTTTTGCTTACTTTCACTATAATGTCCAACATTTCTTGTAACTCATTTTCACTCTTAGCGATTTAAACAGTATCATCAGCATACCTTAGATTATTTATATTATGACCTCCGATTGTTATTCCAGGCATGCCCCTTATGGATATTAAAGTAATCTCACTATAAATATTAAATAAATCTGGTGATAGCACACAACCTTGCCTAACATTTCCAATTGGTTTCCAGTTCTTATAGCCGCTATTCGTTGCCAGTGTATGTTCTTTATACTTATATATATATATATATATATATATATATATATATATATATATATATATATATTTACAGTAAATGACATAACAAGAACTCTCTAATTCTTTCTATCCCTTGCTGTCTCTTCAATTTTCATCAGGTGTAATTTACCTTTCTGGTATCTATCTAAATGTTTCAGCTCCACGTGTTTTCACGAAGCTACTTTATTTCATTGGAGTTGTTCCTTTATTTTTCTTAAGTGTTGATGTTTTTATTTTTTATAGCTAAGCTTGTATTTTTGTGTTATAGGATTTGGTAGTTCACCATACACCCAACCTGTTCTGCTAATTTCGATCTTGCAGTCGGTTTTGATAGTTGTTTTTAAAAAAAAAATAGTTTGTTTGTATCTACTGTAAATGTCTTGTCATCTATTTAGTGCAGTCGACAACAGTTTTCATTCTTAGACTTAATATTTTTGAATATACACTCATTGTTGGTAATAAATGGGAGTGGTGAGTGAGCGTATCGCTGTTTAACTGTAAATGTTAATGTGAATAGTTCATGTGTTAATTAATTTGCTGGATTCACACTCCTGCGAATAGTGTATACGGTATCCCATGCGCTACCGAACTTTTCATTTTTTAAAATGGGTTTTATAACTTTTAACACCCACTCCTCCAAAGTTTACCAACACATCTTCCAGCTATTCTGTGTGAACTCGCACGTACCAAACACTAACAGTCACGA
This sequence comes from Megaustenia siamemsis, assembly GCA_032433765.1. Lineage (NCBI taxonomy): Eukaryota > Metazoa > Mollusca > Gastropoda > Stylommatophora > Ariophantidae > Megaustenia > Megaustenia siamemsis. The sequence goes on along the minus strand of JAVIAB010000051.1, from coordinate 126,377,316 downwards.
ACAACAACAGTATTATGTAGGTACCCTCAACAAAACGATAGAGATCAGCAGAAAGGCGCGTCAGGCAGACTGCGTTGCTCACTGTCGCAACAAGAAAATGCCACACGCACGCACAAACACGCACGCACAAATACGCATGTTTTAATTTCGTACGAAATGATCGTACTCCTGCACAAATCCCGTTGCAACATCTTCATTGGTGTTAGAATTATTAACAAAATGGCGGCTTTGGTGGCGTGTAAGTCTCACTGTATAAGCTTTTAACACCACCTGACGAGGTTTTAACTAGTACTAACCAATTCGATCCACTTACTATATTTTTGTTTATACTTGCCAGCCTTTGAAAACATCCGCGCTGTAGACCTTCGCAGACTGGCTTGGCTATCAAATGACCATCCTTCAGTCCCAGCCTCTCATTACCCAGCAGAGCCAGTAGAAAAATAGAATGAGTGCCGCCGAACTGTGTGAATTGAGGAAGACATTAACAGCATGGAAGAATACTTTCTCGGCACTGTTCACATCTGTTTGTTTTCACATCAAAGTGACTTTATAGTTATAACCTTGGAAATTTAGCAGCTTTTATCGATGAAGATATCGTGAACCTATAACATCTACACTTCTTAACATTGATATTTCAGGGAAGTGGTTTTAATTTGTGACAAAAGACACAGAACATGAAATTTAGAACTAAAGTCAATATCGTGGTATGAGCGGTATTTTAGTAGTAAATGGTTGAAATAAACAAGATGAAATATTGGTAAATTTTGGGGCACAGTTTTGAATGTTTTGCCACAAAAAGTTTTCTTTAAAATGTGGATACTGACTCTTTTAATCACGTTCAGTGCATAGTGAAAGACGTATTCGTATTTTATCTTCCTGAAAAGACACACATAAATAAATTAACTAAAGTATCAATCACAAACAACAGCGTGCTAAATTGTGTGACCTTTTACAAAGGAAAGGTAATTTACTATACCTGCTACTGTATTTGTTTTTTAACATTTACAATTCCTTGGGGGAGGGGGAGAAAGGAGGTATGGTGGTCTAGTCTCAAAGTTACTCTATTAATAATTTACTATTTCCGGTCTATAAACACCCAGAGTTCCAAGCGACTGCCTGAAGCTATAATCAATTACTAGGCTGTGACCAGTTACGTGGTCGTTGAAACTCCTAGCGCTCAAGTTAGTTTCAGGTTGAGTATTTTGCTGTCAAGTACATGCATCGTATCGTTGAGATTTCACAGAAGTCACGGGGATTATTGCTCCTCACTCGAACTGAAGGCGTTGAGACAGCCAGTAGCGTAGAGAACTTTAAAAAAGGGGGTGGGGGTTACAACCACAACAATCGATTATAAATAAGGGATCATTCAAAGAAACAGGAGAAATGGATTTCCTGAACGATCTGGCTTTTTTTTTTCTATAAATTGAATGATTTCTTCAAAACGTTTATTTTATTGCCAGAATTGTGTAATTAATTTGGATGAACAAACGACTAATAAAAATATATTAAGGAAACTGATAATCAATACAATCGACTAGTGAAGTTAATTAAAACAAGAAAACTCGCATGTTTTGTCCACATATATTGGGAGAAAAATGAATGGAGAGATATGTTCTGGAATGTGGAGCAAGTGACTATGTTGATGACGGCCTTCCAAAAATTGAAACTTTGCAGAGACACCACTGACGCAGACAACGGATTGAAGCTGCGAGATTATTAAGTCTAATTGTTTAAAGTAGCCGTGCTCTCGACTGGACTGGATACCTTACAATAAATTGATTAATTAGCGCGCGGTACGATATTAATTTGCCAAAGCAAAATTTAGGTCTATTAACAAAATTTAGGTCTATTAACAAAATTTAGGTCTATTAACAAAATTTGAAGAAAAAAAAAGTCATCATTTGTTGGCCATGTTAGGAGAAGGAGCATTTTGTGATATCATGAAAAATTGAGGGAAGAAGAAATAAAGGAAACTTGAGAAAAGATACCTGGCAGATTAAGATAATGGCTTAGTACGATATAGACAAAAGAAATTATAAACAACTGAAGAGATTGAAATATGTGGAGGGCACGATCGCTTACACCAGCAGACACAATACTTGAATGTACTGAAGATATACCTTTCTGTAATGATAACAGTCTCAGTGGCTAGGGCAGTGTTAGATTGAATACTACTTTCTCCAATTGGCACAGATTTGTGAACCAGCAGAGTGCTTGTTTATGTTCTCCTCTCATTCCTTTTTTTTTTGGTCTACTTCATTATTTATTTACTTTTTTGTTATCATTAACTGCGCCCGGGGAAAGACCTTTGAAAAGTTTGTTGATCACAATGCATAAGTAAACAATCTAGTACTGCATGTTTTGGACAGTAGTCAGCAGTAGTCAGTTTTGTCCTTGTTGAACAATGTTACGAATCGCATGATTCTTTATGAACCAGAAGTATCATCAAAATCAAAAAGGCAAGACAATCTACAATTATTGGACATGTGGTTCAAAAAAGAAGGCATTGAGAATACTCTAACATCAGGCAAAAATAATGGAAAGAAGAGCAGAGGAAGACCAAGAGAAAAAAAAAATAACGAACAGCTTATCCAAATGATAATAAAAGACCACTAACTGAAATTATGATTTGTTTGAAGGACCGAGTGATGTAGAGCGAGATGATCGACTATGCCAACCGACATCTTCTTCCTCCTCTTCTTTGCGTTCGCCAGCTTTGACCTCTGACGAAGTCCCTAGAGACTAGGAACTGAATTTTGTGTGTTAATCCAGTTTTCCCTGGCAGCCGTGTGCATAGGGGTCATCGCCGCACAGGCAGATAACTCCGTCTTCTGAGGTACTCATATTTTTCCCGTCGATGAGTAATTGACGTTTCAAGACGGGCCTCGCTGATACCAAGAGTGGTTGCCGCAGAGAGAAATCGTAAATTAAAATCTCAACTGGTGCAGCTGGGATTTGAACCCACAACCTCTCTGTCTAGAGGCCGGCGTCTTGCCTCGAGACCAACCAGTCCCCTGCCAACCGACATAGAACCTAATGATGATGATGAGAATGATGATTATGTGGATGATGATTATGTGATCTTCAGGACAATCTACTTTATGTGAAGGAAAACTGGGTAGACAACAGAAATAAGACTTGTGAGTCTGGTAAGGTTTTTATGAGAGGCTGTTCTGACGATAAAGTTGGTAGGTCATGTGCTGTGGAGAGATCAAGAAACAGTTAAACTGCCTCCCACAGGGAGGGTAAATGAAGCAAAGGGCAACGTGGAGGACACATAAATGTATAGTGTGGTCCAGATACGGGACTTGGTGCAAGGATTGGTCATGACGTGGAAGAACATTTTTGTTGTTCTCCCAAACACCACCAGGCCTGCCAGCCAAAGGCTGATGTGGCGGTCTGTTGCCAAGAAACGAAGACAACTCTGAATATAAACAACTGCTGTCTTGTATAAGAGTTCATGTAAACATGAGACTAGGTGAGCAAAGCCAAGAACATAGTAAACAAATACTAGAAGAGCAAAGTGAAGAACGTAGTAAACAAATACTAGCAGAGCAAAGTTAAGAAAATAGTAAACAAATACTAGCAGAGCAAAGTTAAGAAAATAGTAAACAAATACTAGAAGAGAAAAGTTAAGAACGTAGTAAACAAATACTAGAAGAGAAAAGTTAAGAACGTAGTAAACAAATACTAGCAGAGCAAAGTTAAGAAAATAGTAAACAAATACTAGAAGAGAAAAGTTAAGAACGTAGTAAACAAATACTAGCAGAGTAAAGTTAAGAAAATAGTAAACAAATACTAGAAGAGAAAAGTTAAGAACGTAGTAAACAAATACTAGCAGAGCAAAGTCAAGAACGTAGTAAACAAATACTAGCAGAGCAAAGTTAAGAACGTAGTAAACAAATACTAGCAGAGCAAAGTTAAGAAAATAGTAAACAAAAACTAGAAGAGAAAAGTCAAGAACGTAGTAAACAAATACTAGCAGAGCAAAGTCAAGAACATAGTAAACAAATACTAGAAGAGCAAAGCCAAGAACATAGTAAACAAATACTAGAAGAGCAAATTCAAGAACATAGTAAACAAATACTAGAAGAGCAAAGTCAAGAACATAGTAAACAAATACTAGAAGAGCAAATTCAAGATCATAGTAAACAAATACTAGAAGAGCAAAGTCAAGAACATAGTAAACAAATACTAGAAGAGAAAAGTCAAGAACGTAGTAAACAAAGACAAAATGAGCAAAATCAAGAACATACTAAACAAATACTAGGAAAGTAAAGTAAAGAACATAGTCAACAAATACTAGAAGAGAAAAGTTAAGAACGTAGTAAACAAATACTAGCAGAGCAAAGTTAAGAAAATAGTAAACAAATACTAGAAGAGAAAAGTCAAGAACGTAGTAAACAAATACTAGCAGAGCAAAGTCAAGAACGTAGTAAACAAATACTAGCAGAGCAAAGTTAAGAAAATAGTAAACAAATACTAGAAGAGGAAAGTCAAGAACGTAGTAAACAAATACTAGAAGAGCAAAGTCAAGAACATAGTAAACAAATACTAGAAGAGCAAAGTCAAGAACATAGTAAACAAATACTAGGAGAGCAAAGTCAAGAACATAGTAAACAAATACTAGGAGAGCAAAGCCAAGAACATAGTAAACAAATACTGGAAGAGCAAAGTCAAGAACATAGTAAACAAATACTAGAAGAGCAAAGTCAAGAACATAGTAAACAAATACTAGAAGAGCAAAGTCAAGATCATAGTAAACAAATACTAGAAGAGCAAAGTCAAGAACATAGTAAACAAATACTAGAAGAGAAAAGTCAAGAACGTAGTAAACAAAGACAAAATGAGCAAAATCAAGAACATACTAAACAAATACTAGGAAAGTAAAGTAAAGAACATAGTCAACAAATAATAGGAGAGCAAAGTCAAGAACATAGTAAACAAATACTAGGAGAGCAAAGTCAAGAACATAGTAAACAAATACCAGAAGAGCAATGTCAAGAACATAGTAAACAAATACTAGAAGAGCAAAGTCAAGAGCATAGTAAACAAATACTAGAAGAGCAATGTCAAGAACATAGTAAACAAATACTAGGAGAGCAAAGTCAAGAACATAGTAAACAAATACTAGCAGAGCAAAGTCAAGAACATAATGAGCAAAGACTAAGTGACTAAAATAAAAACATATTAAACAAATACAATGAAAATAAAGTAAAGAACATAGTAAACAAATATTTCCAGAGCAAAGTCAAGAACCTTGTAAACAAATACTAACAGAGCAAAGTCAAGAACATAGTAAGCAAATACTAGGAAAGTAAGTCAAATCAAGGACATAGTAAATTAAGGCCAATACAGTAAAGTTAAAAACGCAGTAAACAATGGCTAGGAAAGTAATGTCAAGAACAAGTACGATGTGAAGACTGTTGCACTGGGTCGTAAGGTGAAAAGCACAACGCACTACATCCTTTTTTAATATCTGTAGGAAGTCTCACTGTCATATACATATATTTATAGATAGTTGTTCTTTATTTTTAGTTTTAACATAATAGCACTCCTGACAAACTCATAGGTACTCAAAGCTTTCAAGAGAACACTAATGGTTCCAGACGAATATGGACATAATACTTGACTGTCCGTATGCTCTTCTTATGTTGAAATATCACTTCTTTCACTCATTCTGTAGACAAAAAAAGAAGGAACTACGTCACATTCCGTGACTTTTTTTTAAAATGGTGCTAGTGGCCATATTTTTTTTTTTTAAACAGTGGCCAATTTTTTAAAAAATTTGGTAAGCATTTGGACAGTACTGTCTTTTTTCCCATTAAAAAAAAACCCATATTTATTTATGACTGTCTTGAGTCGTAATTTCTCTAGCCACAGCTTGAGTTGACGAATATTATATTCATATAATAAATTATACCATTGATATTTCGGGCCCATCATAAGAAGAGGAAAGTTGGAATATTTGATGACATGTAGCAAGTTAACAGGAATTAGAGATCGCAGACGCCAAAGAGAGAAGGTGTTAGATAGCATGGTGTCGTGGCACAGAAAAGTCAACAGAAATAGTACGATGCATTGAGAACATTGTGCCATGAAACTTTATCAAATATCTCGAAAAGCCCAGTATGGATTGCCATGAAATTGTGCATTCAGTCTTAGATTTTCCAACACGTTATTACTTCATAATTTAAAATAACGCAGGCAATACGGTTTCCTTAAAGCGGCGACTTTCTTTGATCTTTGTTGGCTTAATAATTATTGTGTTCCTAAAAGAAATAAAAAAATAGATTTTTACAGTAATTGAACAATTCGTAGACTTTTGTTAGCCATAGGCGTATCATCAAAGTTTTGTTTGGCAACATTTCTACAAAGAGTACTGAATAATGTGGTTTGATTTCGTCTTGTACATGTTTTCCTAAAACGGTTGTAAATGCTAGACAGAGCCGAGTAATTGAGTTAGTAAATATTAATAGCATAAAGGGTAGTGATTGATTCCTATGTATACTTATTTTTTTAAAATCCAGTTTTGAATTGGAAAGGGCTGGATGTTTGAGATGACCCTGAAGAGGAACTATTTTACAATTCGATGTCAACATAATGGCAAGGAATTATATTTAGCGGCAGACTTATTCATAGTTATTTTAATTCAGAATCAGAAGAGTCTAACAGATTGATTACTGCTTTCGGCTAAACAGATCACACACCATCCTTTTCCAATATTCCTCTTCTTCACGTAAGACAAAGAGCTCATGTTTTACCAAGTTATCTATGTCTATCTTTGAGAGGGCGTGATTTGTAAGTGCCTTAATATCAGATAACTTGAGTGAGTTATTCTCACCTGCCGCTTGCCTTTTCTCAAACTACATACCAATTCAGAAGAAGAGGTATGTTTACAGCACTCGGAAAAATTGACAAATAATCAACAACAGAAAAAAATATGGACCAAAGCAGGATCGAAGCCGTACTCAGTGGCACAACGCCTTGCCACGAAAAGCCAAACGATAGGGAACACTGCCACTCAGCTAACTAAAAAATTAGCTTCGTAGGCATTTTTTCTCAAATTAGTTCGTTCTACTGGTTTAATTGTGAATGGCAAGGTGGTAGCCACAACCATATATCATCATGCTTTTCGATTAACTTGTCTATATGAAATATCTTTGTTTTTTGTGTGTGTCTGCTGTACAAGGGACGGCACTTTAGGTTTCAGGTACATGATGTTATATGGTGTATGTGTTCATGTAGCACCACATCTTTATTAGATCTTTTATACTCGATGACGGCACTTTTATCTTCTTGTGCCGCTACGTTGTGGTGCGATGCATTGTCCACTACCAAACAGGAGGGTTGATCCAATGGTGGAAAAATAGTTTTCTCAATACACTCAGTCCAAATATGTGGCCGTTCATCTTGGGGTTATAGTCCCGATTATTTGTCGACCTTGAAACAAAAAGAAGTTCAGCATTCTGCAACAACCCATAATGTCTGCTATGTTTACCTACCAAACGCTGCCCCTTGCTGCTAGGTATCAAAATATTAATCATTCTCTCTAATGACTGTCATTCTTTTACACTTGAGTGGTGAGCTTTGATCCATGTTTTATCAAAATTGACATCATAACATTATTTACGCATTTCCTTGACTTCACGTAAATATTTGCTTCTCAAGACAACATTATGTGATTTCTCACAAATGATGTTTCTTATGTAAACATACTTTCTAAAAGTGAAGCCTACACTGCGTTTTTAATTTCCTTAGCGCCAGTGCTTCGTTCATAGCAAACATTCGATAAACTTCTTTTCCTATAAACTCTTTATCAAAACTGTCGAATATTTCCTTGCTCTCTTGTATTCCTTGAAAGTAGATTCTTGGTCCAAGAGATAAAATTATAATTGAATTAAACCCAAAATATTCACTGTTCTCTTCTTTGGGGTTGGTAATGAATACTCCGTTTACTTTTACTTTAGAATTATAGATAGATCTTCATCGCGATATTTTGAAGTGAAACAAATGTCATGTTTACCCTCATTGTAATTACTCTAGCTTTTTAAACGTGATCGTGTAATATTGACCGAACATTTTATTTGACTAATATCGTTATGACTATGCTTTTATACTTACCGCTTATAGGGAAAAATTAAAACCATCTGTTTTTGTTTTTTAAAATGACAAAGAAAATAAACATAAAATTATATTGAGCAGCTAAACTAAAAGAGAGACAAGAAAAGCTACAACCTTTCGGTAAAATCCTTCATCAAGTTTAAAAAACAAACTATAAACATTAAACACAAAATTCCGAGTTAGAAAGATTTCTAAAAATTGTAAAATTCCGAGTTAGAAAGATTTCTAAAAATTGTAAAATTTCGAGTTATAAAGATTTCTAAAAATTGTAAAATCCCGAGCTAGAAAGATTTCTACAAATTGTAAAATTCCGAGCTAGAAAGATTTCTAAAAATTGTAAAATTCCGAGCTAGAAAGATTTCTAAAAATTGTAAAATTCCGAGCTAGAAAGATTTCTAAAAATTGTAAAATCCCGAGCTAGAAAGATTTCTAAAAATTGTAAAATCCCGAGCTAGAAAGATTTCTACAAATTGTAAAATTCCGAGCTAGAAAGATTTCTAAAAATTGTAAAATTCCGAGTTAGAAAGAGAAGTCAGAAAGAAGACCTATCTCCTTGTTTCAAATTACATATTCTTTTTTTTTTTTATATAACGTCATGACAATAAACAGTTTACATACAAAATGTCAACAATTGAAACCAAATGGTTATTAGGTTATATCATTTTGAAGTGAGGCTCCAGCTTTGAAACGGACTATAGCTGCGTCTTTGTTATTAGAAACTCTCGGTACGCCTCTGCCATCGGCCATAGCTACAAAACTTTATGCAATCAATCGAACCGAATCAGACCACAAGCCAATTCCACGCAGCTCCCACCGTTAACCCATTTTTGGCTTTCATCTTACGCGAGTTGTTTTCTCTTTCCGTCCAACGACAAGGACAGGACGATCTTGTAAATCGGGCGAGCAATCCCGAGGGGTAAAACATTCTGTGATGAAATTTGGGAAAGAGGTGTCGTTTTCAAACGCGAACTTGTGACAGAATTCTCAGAATACCTACGCACTTTGGATATTCTTATCTGTTTGCACATAACAAATATCTTTTTTTTTTCGTTAACAGCTAAGCTGACTTTTATTTCCATCGTAAATGTATTTTACATATTTTTAAAAAAAAATGTGCTGGTATTGTATATATTTAATTTACGTGTTCGCTATCTCTCATATAATTAGGAAGATGTGGGTAAGAAGTGAAGAGGAAGTGAAGGACAAGCAGATGATTGATTGTAAATTAAAAGTAGCGCTTTTAAGTTTAGTAATTATTGCGAAATGCCTGTCATGTTTAAAAGCGTAACATTAAAAAAAGAAATCACTATTCTACATTGCAATTAAATTTAGAAAAATGAGTAGCAATTTCGAAATGAACATCTGTTTTTTACTAAATAAATAGTAATATTAACATGGCTAACAATTTAATGAGTAGTAGTTTTCAAGTCAGCTGTAATTTCTAAACGGGTAGTAATTTGAACATGTTTACTAATATCAATAGCAATGGTAACATTTAAATGCTGAAGTTGTTGCTGTAGGAACTTTGTTGAAGTCTAATTGTTAACTCCCGATACTTTCTCATCTGTTACTTTCAGTTGCACCCAGTTCTCAGTTCATTTTATTTCTTGGTCTATTTGCTTTTGGTTGATTATAATGAAGAGGATATATTACTGTACTCCGGGAACACCCACAGATACTCTTTCCCGTTTAGTAGATCACAAAGCGTGCATGCACCAATTTTGTTATCTTTATTTCTTACTATTGGTCGTTGTTTCTGGTAAAATGGAAGACCATTTTCATTTCCAGCTGCATGTAAAATACAAGAAGACAGGTGGAAACAATGATGAAGTGGCTGGGGAAAAGACGTGGAACGATCTTAAAAGAATGGCAAGAAACAGGACGGCTTGGAATGTGTTTGTTGAAGATGTTTGGTTCACAGGAAGTTGAAAGGAAAAAAAGAAGAAGAAGAATACGCATGTTTATTTAACATATCACTGTTAAGGTCTGGTCGTTTTAAACTAACAAGACGAACCAGGTTCAAGCAAGATATATTTGCAGATGTTTTCATGTTCCCATTGTAGCTGAATTTGTGCACAAGCCATTTCTAGGCAACTCCCAACGTTAACGTTATAATGTTATATAACACATTTATGACCTTCATCTTGCGCTAGTTGCTTTCATTTTACGTTCAACACCGAAGACAGGACGAGCTTGTAAATCTGGCGAGCAATTCCGAGGAGTAAGACACCCTGTGATGAAATTGGGGAACGAGATGTCGCTCTCTAACTCAAGGTTGGGAGGAAATTGGTGTCATTTTGTGACGTGAACTTTTTACAGAATCCCCGGAGCGTTGAATGGCTTGGGTTTTCTGCTATGCTTGTCCCGTAGAATCAAATGTATCTGCTTCCAAAAAAAAAAACAAAAAAAAACGGAATTGTTTTCCTCTAATGAATACGTTTTTTGTTGAATTATATATTTGTACCATCTTTAATTGTTTATTGCTAACATGTCCATTGCTTTCAAAAATAATGTGCAGCGACTTACATGATATATATATATATATATATATAAATGAAGGGTAGGAGTATGAAAATGATTATCAATTTGATCATTTTTGTTTTAAATAAAATCGCTTTAAATGAGTATGAATAATGTTTAAAACGAAACAAAATGGTTAGGGAGTGGTAACCGATTACTTATCCAAACAAAGCGACAACATTTATAGGTGCTGGCACGAGAGTCTTCGGCACTGTCTTCAACTCTGCGTACCACGTGCCCGTTTGTTTTTCAGTTTCATCGACTGGGGTTTGCCATGGCGGAATAACCCCCAAATATTTTACTCTACGTTACTTACAATCTGTATAAATATACAATTAATTTAGTGATAGTTTGAAAGTGCATACTAATTTTTTTGCAGGGCTTCCTTGAGGGGATTTTTTTATCAGTGAAAGAATCTGGTAAATATGGCTGCAGATCGTAAGCATATGGAGAGCAAAAATAAAAAATGGCACAGCAACTTTCGAGACAGTGCTGATATCAAATTCAGAAGACAAAAGGCGCAAGAGAAAAGAGACAATGCGAGGTACCGCAAATACAAATTGTTCGTTCCGTGGATGGATCTGTCTGTCCAAGATTGGCAAATTCAGCCAGGAGAGAATTTGTTCAGTAAAACAGCACCCAGTATGAGACACTAATGCTTTACCAAACTACAGACTTATCATGATTGCTTGCTGCCAACCGTCTGTCAAGACGCCAAAGGCCATATAATAATTTTATATAAGTAAACAGTGTTCACATGAGTGTCGGCTTAGTAATGCCAATACGTCATTAACAATGTCCGAATTAACGGTAATGTTTTAGTCTGTTGTTACTATTTTTCTTTCTTTCTTAAAACTGAGTCAATGCCATTATTCATTAAAATAGTAGGAAACCCTTTGTACAGAACTTCGCAGCTGGAGGCTATCTGATCATTAGAAAACGTGTTCTCGTCGAGCAAGTATTTCAGCCCTTTAGCTTCTTAACACTCTAGTGGAGGTGAGCCCGCTTGGGTCATGACTCCCAGGCGTCGACCTCCTGCTGCATTGCCTCTAAGGCTTACACTATATACCCGGCACAAGAAAACTACTACACTTAAAACGCAACACTCGAAAATAGTTAAACTTACCTGTCTTGGCTTACCCGAGCAAGTTGCTGTGCTTTCCAGTCGAAATGAAGTGGCTACTGCTAGCACTTTCTTTTTATAGACCCGTCGTCCCGCGGACTACACCCACCCGTTGCCTGACTTACGTGGGAATTTGGAAGTCACGATGTAGATTAGCGCCTAGTTGTCTGGCTTTCATGTCCTTCGTGCCTAAATCTTTGACGTAACAATAATAGACCGCTTCGTTTATACTTTCAAGCTTCTTGGACAAGTTCCGCTAACTTCTAACTTCTCCCAGACTACTGTGTTACAGGCAGGGGGAAACTTGATCTTCTCTCCCGTCCATTACAAAGTACATAGTGCTTCGGGAGCCGTGATAGCTCAGAGGTTAGTGGACTGGACTACAAAAGACAAGAAGCCGGGTTCGATCCTGACCGATGCCTGCCAGTTTCACCCAGCCTTAAGTGGATACAGGATTTTTTCTGGGAAAGTAAAGCGGCATGGGCGTAGTACCAACCACATAACCCCAAAAATCATGTGCCAAAGACGTTTATCATAAAAATGTAACTAACACCATATTCCCTATTCGCCACTTGGCTTGACGGGGCTGTTTTTTTTTTTTTAACTTACATAGTGCTTCAAGGTAACACATGCTTGCTTGCGTTCGCCCGATGACTGAAGCATTATAGAGTATTCGTAGACTATATAATTCCGCTTCGTCATCCGTCCTTAAAAAGATGTTAAGTGGGTTTGTCTGCGTTGTGTTGTGGTTTGCAGTATAACTGTGATATTTGCGCCTTTCGGCCCAACACATCCGACTTTAGCACGACATTTTTGAGTACCGGGTTGTCTTCCCACTTCGATCCCCACTCGCTTAGCCAGACGAGGCAGGTTAGTCTGTTACTAGAGGCACCACGGAGAGGTAGAGCAGGGTCTGGATAGTTCTGGTTCACCGATCCTGGCGCAAGCCATCAGCTGTGGGTCGCTGACAACTTCCAGCTCTGGTGCTGTGAGGCGCGCCTTCGCCTCCAAGGTAACACATGAACATTGTATTAAAAATTTTACAATTTTCTGAACTTGCAGAAGTTAGTAACCAACTTTCAAGTTGGTTGTTAAATGTGTTTTCTTTAGGTTAAAAAAAAAATAAGGTAAATAGCAACATGTTCTTAAGATCATGTGTGCGTATCTGTTCATTTCAAACACTCGTAATATATCTTCGCCCTCCATTCCTCACTTGAATTTCCACGCACACTAAAAATAAATATGTAAATGTTGTTATGTCAGTTATGACTCATATCAGTTATTGTATTTATTTTGGCCGTACTGAACAATAAGCTGCACCGGCGTACCAGTACTTCATTCTGAATGTACCGACTATATCGATATGTTCGTGGATTGAGGGTTGAAGGTCAGTAAGGGTGAAGCCATTATTAGGCGAATGAATCACATCAGCTCACGGTCAGAAATAATGGAATATGCAGAAGCACATGGCACTGATTGTATCATTCCTCTTTTATCTTTGTGTCAAGAGGTCAAACAAAGGAAGCAACGCATTATCCTATCAGCGGTCAGCTTTCTGGCTTGTTTTTCAATCTACTCCTCGATCTTCCACGGCTGTCGTACATTTTCCTTCCATCTTAATTTGGAGATGTGTAATCTCTACTTCATTTCTCCATATGCCATTCTTCTTGATCGGGCGAATCGTATTTTGCAGGCACAATGAAGCCATCTCAGCTGGATTTATTGCAATCTGATTTGTATAAATTAATGGTGAATGGCGTTAAAAAAAAAATAATTTTTATTATTGTATCTTTAATATAACTTTTAAATTATCGTAATTTAATGTGTATTTGTATCCATCTAAAATATTCAAGTATCTAATTGTAAAAGAAAAATGAAGAAGAAAGTGTGCAATTTAATTTTTACAACGAAATGAATGTTTCTTATATATGGGGTCAGAGAATAGTTGCTAAGTTGTGTTCGAAGTTGATGTAACAGATCATAGTCGCTAATTCATCATTCCCCCCCCCCACATATATGAGATATAATTAGGTTATGTTATAATCTCATAACTACATTACAGACACATTCTTACATCATTCGATTTAAATAAAAATGTTCATCGGCTACAACGCTTCTACAACAACTAAATGTAATCGTTCTGTGTTGTTTGACATTCATCCAACATACAACTAAATGTGATAGTTCTGTGTTGTTTGACATTCATCCAACATACAACAACTAAATGTGATAGTTCTGTGTTGTTTGACATTCATCCAGCATGTAACAACTAACTGTGATAGTTCTGTGTTGTTTGACATTCGTTTAACATACAACAACTAACTGTGATAGTTCTGTGTTGTTTGACATTCGTTCAACATACAACAACTAACCGTGATAGTTCTGTGTTATTTGACATTCGTTCAACTTTACAACAACTAACTGTGATAGTTCTGTGTTGTTTGACATTCGTTCAACTTTACAACAACTAACTGTGATAGTTCTGTGTTGTTTGACATTCGTCCAAGCATACAACAACTAACCGTGATAGTTATGCGTTTGGCATTCGTTCAGAATTTTTTTTGCATTTTGGCAATGCTAGTCATTATACCTTATTCTCGTATTGTCATAGAAGAACATATCAACAGGCTAAACAACACTTGTAAACAATACAACATGAAGATCAACATAAGCAAAACCGAAGTAATGGCAATAGCGAGAAAGAAAGAAAAACAAAACATCATAACAGATAATACAACTCTGAAGCAAGTAGACAATTTTAAATATCTGGGTAGCACGTTAACACAAGACAATAACCAAGAGACAGATATAGATATAAGGTGTAACAAAGCAAGCCAAGTTATAGGCCAAGTATCAACACTATTGAAAAACAAAGCAATAACTACGGAAGCAAAAAGGGCAATATACAAATCAATTTTTCTACCAACTCTGTGCTATCAGTGCCAGAATTGGACGCTGGACTCTAGAACAATAAGAAAGATAACGACCACCGAAATGAAATGTGTCAGAAGAATGACTGGAAACAGCTTAAGGGACAGAGTAAGAAACACTGACCTGAGGAAGAAACTCGAAATTGAACCAGCCATCGAATACATAAAGAAACAACAGATAAATTGGTTCGGCCACATAACAAGACAAACAGAACTAACAATGACTCAACGAGCCATAAGCAAACGCTACGAAAACGCCAGATTAAGAGGAAGACCGAGAAAGAGATGAATAAAGGGAATACTAGAGTCACTAGGAGGAATAACATCAGAAGAGGCCAACAGAAGAGCAAAGAATCGCTGATTGTTTCTCCCCTCAACGCCAACGGCAGCAGGGGAAGGATAGAAGAAGAGGAAGAAGAAGTAGTGTCGTAATTTTAATTCTTCAAAGTCATTAATTCTACCGTTATATCTGAGGTTGTTAACGATATCTTCCCTGTCTGTTAGCTGGCCATCTAATATGATCGTCTAACCGGTACTTTATGTGTTCTATCGTTACCTTCTAAACCAGCCCGTACACAAGAACAACAAGAATGTATCAATGGAGATATGTGACCTATGTAATGATTCACACTGCAGAATCATCTGTGTAGATCGGAGCGTCAATGTCATTGGAATTTTCACAGATGAGGGCATTATTTTCTGCATTAGCCACTCGGGTTCTGTTTCCAGCATCATTTGACTAGTGTTGCCTTAATCGAAAAGTTAGTACTGAATCCTGGAAGCATGGCCATCCCTTTTGTCGTAGAATTAATTTTCGATTGTCCGTAGCACTAATTTTTAGCTGTGATTTCAGCCCATTCCGTCAATGATTTATCCCTCCTTAATCTATTCCTCTTATCTCTTGTCAGCTTTTCTTATATCGGATTTTCCTGATCAGTTATTATCTTTAGGTGTGACCATGATCTCGAACTTCAGGTATGTCCTCTATTGTGGGAAACTCAAGTAGGAATCGTATTGCCGCGCCGGTGGTGTCTCTTGGGCATCTCAATATAATGCGCATGGCTTTATTTTGCAATTACTCAAATCTGTTAATTTAAGGACAAACCGTGAGATTAGCCATTGCGTACTCGATAGGCGAGTGGGCAAGTCCCTTCTACAAGAATACCAGCAACCACTGTCCAATACCGATAGCTGTCATGGCTTTCATCACCGATAATTCTCTAAGAGCTTGTGTTAAAAAATGATCAGCATATCTTTTGAAACACAAGCTAGGATCAAAGTTCACCCCAAAAATATGCCGTCATATTGACTCTAATCACCTACTCGCCATGTACTTTCACAAACAGGCAGTTCTGAATTAATGGTCCGATTATAAAGGACAAGAGGTAGGGTTCTATCCCAACCGACGAATACGGGTTCACTCAGCCTTAAATGGGTACCGGATTTTTTTCTAGGAAAGTAAAGCGGCACGGGCGTAATACCGACCACATTACCCTAAAAATCATGTGCTGAAGGTCTGTAAAATTTATGGTCACTAACACCATATTCCCTATACGTACGTAACCTTGGCGTGACGGGGCTCTTTACTTTACTTATATCAGTGCTGCTTTTCCTGGGGTTGGCCAATGCTCTGATGCTGTTACATCTGAGAGTGATGCGGCTGAGTTCTCTTTGCAGAGACTTGCTAGTCTTATTTCTGTCTTTGCTCTGCCGATACACCAAAATATCATCAACGTAGGGCATAATTATTCCCTTTCCGTCCAGCTGCTGGGCTGTAATTACCACAGTGAACGGTATTGAATAAGATTGGAGACAGGAGAACGTTAAGGTAATCCTGGGAAATTGTTATCAGTACCAGGGAACCAACTTCCGTCCCTGACAGTCAAGTTTCTTGCACTAAAGATGCCACTATTCGTACAAAAAATCAGAGGATATATCTGAGGATAAGTCCCAACAGCATGTGTGGGATATAGTCAAATGATATTCTGTTGTAAGAATACTCTAAGATGCAGTTTATCACTGCTACACAGATCTCCCCATGAGCGGTGTACTCATTCAAATACATCATAGATAAACACAAATGCAGTGGGTCATTTCTCTATATTGCATGGATATCCTCCATGTAACATTGTATTATCACTAACTAATGTTCAACATTGATGTATTATCACTAACTAATGTTCAACATTGATGTATTATCACTAACTAATGTTCAACATTGATGTAACATTGTATAGTCTCTCATTGATGTGACGTTGTATTGTCTCTAACTTATGTTCCATTTCAGTATGGAAGAGCATAATCAACAACTCAAATTCCACACTAACACGACAGTTCCGGGTTTTTTTAAAAATTCAGACCTCCATGAACAGACAGACACTCTACAGTAACCCAAAATAGAGAATGTGATACCTTGTGACATTGAGCCAAAGTGTATGCATCGATTGTCTTTTGAATCGGTAACTAACCATTCAGTCAACAGAACAAAGCAACAATTAAAACAAGTAACCCAAGCAACTAAGGGAGCCGAGGTAGCTCAGTGGTTAGTGAACTGGGCTAGAAAGGACAAGAGGTCGGGATCGATCCTGATCGACGGCTTCCGGGTTCACCCAGCCTTAAATGGGCACCTAATTTTTTTCTGGGAACGTAAAGCGGCATGGGCGTAATGCCGACCACATTTCCCCAAAAATCATGTGCCGAATGTCTATAAAAATTATGGTCACTACCACCATATTCCCTATACGTCACTTGGCGTGACGGGGCTCTTTACATTTTACCAAGCAACTAACCAACTCACAAATCAAGAAAGAACCAACCAGCCAACCAAAGAACCAAAAAACTAGCTAACAACCAACAATCGAACGAACACAAGAGTGAAAGTTCTTCATGACCAATTGTGCTTGTTTTGTTTCATTGGTCACCGAAACCTGCAGCCTGCCAATTAAGGTATCTGTGGCGGGGGTTGGAGAGAATGCGTTTGAGAATTATTTGCTGCACTGTTTAAATAAACACAGTAATTTCCTGGAATTTACACCACAGTTAGTTCCGGATGGACGAGTAAGTTCACAGAGTCAGTACTTAAACGTTTAAGGACGTCCCTGCACCCTGATGATGAGGCACATTTATTTAACATCAAAATTATCAATGAGTGCCGTCTCTGCATCATAGTTTGGCTAGCATGGAGCGTTATTCCGCTCTGTCTCTTGTTTTAATAGCGCAGGTTGTCATAGGCTGACTTGTCCATCTTTTGATGTTACACGTCCATGTTAGTCTTGGTCTGCCGCTGCCTCTTTTACCATGTATTTTCTCTTTCAATATTACTTTTAGTAGGATGATGTGTCTTTTAACATTTATTTAACCCGATGACACAACCAATGAATTCATAAAATAGATACGAATAATTCCTGGCATCTGTGAATAAAATTTGCGTTTTCAGAATGTTCCTCAAGCCATTGCTATTACTTGCAAATTGCAAAATTTTTTTCACTGCCTGGCTTGCACGGTTAGTATTGTTACTCATCTGTTACATTTATATCTTCATATCACTCTCTTTCTCTCATCTTTTCTTTCTCTTGTTCCCTTTCTATTTCTCTCACTTTCTTTTTTTCTCTCTCTTTCTTTCTCTGGCTTTTTCTCTCTCGTTCTCTTTCTTTCTCTCTCACTCTTTCTTGCTCTTTTTCACTCTATTTCTCTCGCTCTTTCTCTGTCTTTCTCTGCTTTCTCTCTCTGTCTCTCTTCTTCTTCTTCTTCTGTAATAATATATAAACTAGGATAGAACAGATCACATAATGGGAGATAGAGATATAGTTTAAGTCGGATAGCTTAGTAGTTATCTATAACTCAGTGGATGACAGCAGTAACATAATTATAACACAGACATCGACGAACAGTAAGCCTGTTTTGGGAGTGGAAAATTGTAGCGGTTATTGGAAAGGTGGGGAAATAGATGTAAACTTGATTTGACCGTCACATGTCCAGGAATTAGGTTCATTAACATACTTTGGGCAGGTTAATTTTATGAGAGAGATGTCACTTGTATGGTTCATGTTAACGGTTTTTTTTTTTTTAAACTCATAGGTAAACTAAATGTCAAGATGGAAGTTTATTTTGCAAATTTACACATAAGTCATCTAGAGTTGAAGTTCGCATTCCCCCTTAACTAAGCAGAGACTAAGACAAGAAATTATGCAGATGAGACAGAGGTATTTAACCTCATGCATTAGCAGATTTTTATTAAGTAGAGAAAGTTTGAGTTTAGAAAATGTAAAATAGGCGAGCCTAGTCCGGCTAAAGTCGAATCTGCCTGAAGACAGACGTGAGTTTTTATAATTATTGACTTCCACACAGTTAGTTAGTTTATCAAATAGAGATGTAGAAGGTAGATCAGGGGATAGATCATTCAGGAAGACATAGTTTAGTTGAGAAGTGTTTTAATTTAGATTCAAAAGTTTTGTTGTCCAGAGAACAATAGTCAGTAGATTAAGAGTAACATTGAATAAATCAAGAGATAGATATAGAACAGCAAGTGTCAAGGAAGAGTTGCAATATTTTAATAGAATGAAGAATAGAATTAGAAATGTCACAGACAATACGTATTACGAGATGCCTTAATATCCACGGATGTTAACCTCTTGAGCGCAACCAGATCAAGAACATTAATTTTAGAATTGGAATTTATAATTTTATGTTCTCCACTATATTTCACGTGTACAGCCGATGACTATATAAACTTGTATAAGCAAAATCCATAGGCTGTGTTTACTGACTACATGAATCCATGTCAAGAGATTGATGTCTTGACTTTCGTGTTATGATCTATGTGTAATAATTATGATCATATCTAAACTCTGTATCATCAAATATGTAGTTGCAGTTCCCAGTCTAAAGATGTGAATTTGGAGAAAACTAAGTCGATACTATCACCTCTCTCTCTCTCTCTCTCTCTCTCTCTCTCTCTCTCTCTCTCTCTCTCTTTCTTTCTCATCAAACCCCTATCTTTATGTTTCATCTCGTTTCCCTCCAACATTACCATTTTATCCACTTACCGTATTTGTCATAGCCGGATCTTATTGCTATTTTTAATCCACGCAATCTCCTTATCGTTGCCTCTATACCATCACATTTGCTAGATTACAAACCTTTCCTAATCTTATCATTTCTCTGGTCTGGCGATACACCTCTACTAACGGATCTGCCAGCTCGGTTGATCTGGGTTTTAAACTAATAATATGGAAAGTTGTTCTGTTCCACCAAGTTAAGGCCACGTTATCTGAACTTAGATCAGGTTTAATGTATGCGTTGAGGATGATGTGTAATGTTAATTCTATCTTATCCTTTATCTGACTTACCCCCCCCCCCCAAAAAAAAAAAAAAATCGCTAACTGATTAAAACCACTTGGTTATAATTATACATTCTTTATTATCACCTTTCTTCATCTAGGATTTTACTCGACTGTAGAAGCCATTTGGTCCGATTTAGATCTCTCGTATCGTTACTTCTAATGATCCAAAAATATATCAAATAAAGAGAAAAAAGATGCTCGTATGTTGGTCATGTGATGAGGCAACAAGAGAATGTGAAAGGAAGTCCTCAAATGGGTAAAGTCATCAAATAGTAAAAGAAAAAGAGGTCGACCCAGAGAAACATAAAAAAGAACACTGAGGCGAAAAGCAACAACAGCAGGCTGAAACTCGCAAAGTTTCAACTGAGAGGCTCGCCAAGAACAGATGTGTTGCAAGATACAATGCGTATCTTGTGCAATGTCTGACAATAGCAAAGAGTGTCTAACATTTATAGAGTCCAGAATTTCTGCTCTATGTGTTGTTTTCGGCTCGAAACAAAGATAGATAGACAGATGTTGTTACGTCCCCTTTTGAGTCGTCTATAGTGAAAGAAGTCATTGCAGATAAGGAAAACACACTAAATGATCCAAGCTAGGATATTCAGACCTAGGTCAGTGATCGTGTATTCCAGTGACTGTAGGAATTTTCATTCAAGAGGTGGAAGTGTAGAAGTAGACTTTTTAGGAGTCGGACATAATCTGTTTAAACAGGACACGGTGGAAGTCGTCATCGTTTATGTCTTTGTCATCTACTGCCCATGAAAATCCAGAAAACAAGCAAAGAAAGCAAACCCGTTCTGACAAATAAGTAAAGTGTATGGACCTAGGGCGCAAATATCGCTGCTGTGCTGTAAATTGCGACAAAAAGCAACAAACTGGTCCTTATTTGTTGCAACAGCAATGATGAAGAAGAGGTGGCTGGGCAACTCAAGATTGTTCATACTTTGCTGCAATTGGTTATGTCTACTAATGATAATAAACGTTAATTAATTATTTTCATGAAACTGATTTACACCAATGTTTGTTTTTGTTGTACATAAAAACCTTGCAGTTAAAGGATAGCATTTCGGATACAAACATAAAACTGACCCTTTTCTTTAGTTGTGCTCGGAGATTGTATGCGAATTCTTTCCTTTAAAGGTATTGGTCTTTGTGATTTGTAACTGTGCCACAGGGACGTAATGTCATGGAAGAAAGTAGCAAAATATCGCTACATGTAACCAGGAGTAAGAAAGCTAGGCAGAAGCAGATATGAAAAGCAGACTCACCTCATTTAGCTAAAGAAATAAAGAAACAAAATGAGATACAGTATTTTCCATGCACTGTTTGCGGACTTGTTTTGCCTTTCAAAAATCGACTTGCATCATCATAGCAGGCGCTGGTTGGTAAACAATCTGAATTGGGAGCTTAGGCAAATGTCTTGCGAGACAAAGATATCTATTATTATTTTTCCTAGCATTAATATTTATCGATTGATTGATTGGTTTTAGTTACAGAAGGTGTTGTTTGAGAGGAATAAAAATATGTAAATGAATTTTGTTTGTTTTATTGATTGTAATCATGTTATTGACAGGAGCGGCTTCTTCTCTCAGTTCTGCCTCGGCATGTTGCCATGGAAATGAAAGCTGATATTGCTGGTAATAAGAAGGAGGCAATGTTTCACAAGATATACATACAGCATCACGAAAATGTCAGGTCAGTGAGGCATTTCTGTGTTTGTCTAGGTCTAATATGAAGTTTTCTCTCGTAGCCGTCCTAAAAATATATTTTCAGGCTTCCTTAGTCCATTAGCCAGCGAATCAAAACATGACCACTAATGTTTCTAAAAGGAGTAAATATATTCGCTTTTACAAGATTGGTTGAAGAAACTTATTAACCATAGCGATTCAACACGCATTTTACAGTTAAATTATGACACGGTACACAACCGTCCCTCATTAACTGGGGCGGAAATAGAACTGATAGTGAGAGAAATAACATGAAATAAAACATGCGTAAGAACAGCATTGTGACAAAACGCATTATCTACACAAACTCCACTTTGTGGCCGAAAGCCTTCCGAGTCAGTAAATAAAACAAACTCTGGGACACATTTTAATTAGGAAAAAAAAATACTTACCTGGAAGCAGCAGCTCTACAGGAATCAATAGAGGATATGGGTAGTTAGTTGTGTATGTATCTGTTCAATTTGTTGTACTTTATTTTCTATTTTGCTGATGATCGAAACATATTGATACAAACACCACATTTCCTGTACACCAGGAGGTGAAATTTCTTTCTTTATATATGCATTTCCATTGGGTGTTGATGTTGTTATTTTTGTCATTTTTTCCCTACATTTTGGTGTATATAATGTCTCTTCTGACATTAGTATTCTGTTTCCACCTCGTATGTTGTATGTGTGCTCTAGGTATCTCCTTATCAACAGTAGTTGTGAGAAAGTTGAATGTTGGAAACAATTATTTGTTTCTTTTCCGCCACGTTTCTTCTTTAAGTGTCAGTCTTCATTTCATAACTCATTTTAACATTTAATGCATGAAAATGGAACCACTTTATGACACTTGTTTTGGGTTGTCAAAATTGTTTGTTGATATGATCTTTTTAGTTTCTCTTTTTTACTTTCGCCAGCTTTCACCTCTAATGAAGTCCCTAGCAAATAGGAACTGAATTTTGCGTGTTAATATGTTTTTTTCCCCCCTGGCAGCCGTGTGCACTGGGGTCAATCGCCGTACAGGCAGATAACTCCTACTTTAGAGATACTCATATTTGTTTCCGTCCATGAGTAATTGACGTTTCAAGACAAGCCAACCTGTTTGGTTACCGCCGAGAGAAATCACAAATAAAACATCCCAACTGGTGCAGCCCGGATTTGAACTCACAACCTCTGTGTAGCGAGACCGGCGTCTTGCCTCGAGACCAGCCAGTCCCTGGATAGGATCTTTGATGGAATAAGACGGGACTTTCTTTAAGGGTATTCAATTAACATGCGGAAGTAATTTGATCATTTAGAAGAAGTTATGGAATCAACAAAATAAAACTCAATAGTTGGGGAGAAGAAGACGGTATACATAGTCAAGATGAAAACAATGAAAATAAAATAGGAACGTTGTTAGAAAAGTATATTCTGAGATATACACAAAATAGAAGCGATTGAAGACAGAGAAACACGAGAAGATAAGAATTAGAGAAGCGAAAGATCAATGATGATGATGTTGGTGTCTATCCTGAACAATATGTTCTTGTAGCAGATATTGAATAAACAGGTTTCATAGTCTTCAATGAATACACGTAGTGATAAAAGAATGGAATAGAAGACAAGTAACATGTTTCAATTCTCGTAAACATTTGTGGTATTTTTGGTTAGCTAAGATCAGAAGAAAATAAAGACAAGGCGTTGCAACACATAACTCGCGCGAAGCTTTTGTCACGGGGGAAAAAAAGATCATTTTTACCTTGAAGGCACGGTGGCTTGATTGAATAGTTGATTGATTTTTTTAAAACCGGTTCAGTCTTTTCCTCAAACTGCATCAGCGCGTGCTGCGTCTAGGGTTAAGTATGGAAACTATAATTTCATTGTACCATAAACTTCAGTGGCTATAACTTTGGTCTCTTCACTTTTTGTATTATTGTTATCATTCTCATCTTTTTTATGAGCGTGAATAATGACTTTGTGATCGTATACTACTAAATTCTACACAGTCCCCTGTTCTCAGCATTAAAACAACTCGTCCGGGCTGTGATGTCGGTGTGTAACTGTATATGGAGTGGGCTAGATTAAATTACATAATTGGAGATAAAGATATAGCATGGGTCGGCAGATCCTGCTAAAGGCAGTTTTGATAATAGTGTGGACTTTTACAGTTAGTTAACTTAGGAAAAGAGGAGCAGTTAGAGGCAAGATCAGATCAGAGAGATTAGTTAAAAGCAGTTAGTAGAGAGAAAAGCAGTTACTTTGGGTCTGTTGGTTGAGAAGTAGATAACACAAGAACAGAACAAGTAGAGTTAGAAACAGAGAACAAGTCCAATAAAGATAAGTTAGTCAGTACTAACATAATTTAGTTGTGAATTTGTTTTCATGTGAGATTCAGAAGTTTGTGCTCCAGAGACAGTAGTAAGTAGATTAAATATAATAAAAGAGTAACAGAAGACAGTTGTGAAATTACGACAGAATTGTAATTGTCACAGGCAATAAGGACTAGATTGAGCTCCATCAAGACCGGCGTTTGTCTAGAGAGTTAATCTCAATAAAGAACATCATTGATAATTGAAGTACTACCACTAATCATCACGTGTCAAGAGAATGATTCAATAAACTTGAATAAACATGATTTGCATACTCTGTGATTGTTGAATACGTCAAGACTTTGTTCAAAAGTTGTGCTGTTATATAGGCGTGATCTGTGATTGTTGAATACGTCAAGACTTTGTTCAAACGTTGTGCTGTTATATATGCGTGATCTGTGATTGTTGAATACGTCAAGACTTTGTTCAAACGTTGTGCTGTTATATATGCGTGATCTGCGATTGTTGAATACGTCAAGACTTTGTTCAAACGTTGTGCTGTTTTACAGGCGTGATCTGTGATTGTTGAATACGTCAAGACTTTGTTCAAACGTTGTGCTGTTTTACAGGCGTGATCTGTGATTGTTGAATACGTCAAGACTTTGTTCAAACGTTGTGCTGTTATATATGCGTGATCTGTGATTGTTGAATACGTCAAGACTTTGTTCAAACGTTGTGCTGTTATATATGCGTGATCTGTGATTGTTGAATACGTCAAGACTTTGTTCAAACGTTGTGCTGTTATATATGCGTGATCTGTGATTGTTGAATACGTCAAGACTTTGTTCAAACGTTGTGCTGTTTTACAGGCGTGATCTGTGTCTGATCAAAACTGGTAGAGTATTATGAAGAACTATAAATAAAGAAGCGAAATATATAAAACCCTGAGACAGGTTTGTCTATTATGCCATTCTGTAGTTGTTTCACACAATATGTTAAATGTATCTTTGATTGGTTGAGGGCGTTAACCTGCACACGATTGCTTCATTGTTGATCCGACCGAGTTTTTGGTGATAATTGTTTTGAAAATTACATTTTTTTGCTCTGTGCTTTCTTTCCGAAATGGACACATTAGATATGTTTTTAATATTTCCTCACACGAGCAATGAGCAGGAATAACATCATAAGCAGAAGAAATCATTTAAAATATTTAAAATTCATTCCGATATTTTTTTTTCACACAATTAAATGGCTTGCATTATAATTATATATATATATATATATATATATATATATATATATATATATATATATATATATATATATATATATATGTATGGACGGACGAATTCATCTGTTACTTTCATGAGGCAGCAAAAAGACACTTTTTCGATAAATATGGGCGCTTAGATAAATGAACTCTTTCTCTGACGTTCTCTATATATCTTTCTATAGTTCGTCTGTTTCTTTTTCTGCTACACTGCACACTCCTCATCGTCCGATCTTAAAAGAACGTCAAGAGCGAATAGATGCGTTTTGTTGTGATTTACACCAATCTGCGACATCGAGGCTTTTAATCTCGATACACATTTTGATGTATTGGGTCGACTTCTTCCTAGTTCAAGGACGAAAGCAGTTAGCTATGCATCGCTGATTACTTTCAGCCCAGATACCATCCGACTTTATGTGGACATCTTTGTATCTTCTATGTAAATGATCTCACTAATTCTCCATGAAGAAGTTGATCACATACAATTTGTGTGGACACCTTTGTGTCTCCTATTTAAATGATCTCAATAATTCTCCATGAAGAAGTTGATCACATACAATTTTTGTGGACACCTTTTGTATCTCCTATTTAAATGATCTCAATAATTCTCCATGAAGTAGTTGATCACATACAATTTGTGTGGACACCTTTGTGTCTCCTATGTAAATTATCTCAATAATTCTCCATGAAGAAGTTGATCACATACAATTTGTGTGGACACCTTTGTGTCTCCTATTTAAATGATCTCAATAATTCTCCATGAAGAAGTTGATCACATACAATTTGTGTGGACACCTTTGTGTCTCCTATTTAAATGATCTCAATAATTCTCCATGAAGAAGTTGATCGCATACAATTTGTGTGGACACCTTTGTGTCTCCTATTTAAATGATCTCAATAATTCACCATGAAGAAGTTGATCACATACAATTTGTGTGGGCACTTTGTGTCTCATATTTAAACGATCTCAATAATTCTTCATGAAGAAGTTGATCACATACAATTTGTGTGGGTACCTTTGTGTCTCCTATTTAAATGATCTCAATAATTCTCCATGAAGAAGTTGATCACATTCAATTTGTGTGGGTACCTTTGTGTCTCCTATTCAAATGATCTCAATAATTCTCCATGAAGAAATTGATCACATACAATTTGTGTGGGTACCTTTATGTCTCCTATTCAAATGATCTCAATAATTCTCCATGAAGAAGTTGATCTCATACAATTTTTGTGGACACCTTTGTATCTTCTATGTAAATGATCTCAATAATTCTCCATGAAGAAGTTGATCACATACAATTTGTGTGGGTACCTTTGTGTCTCCTATTTAAACGATCTCAATAATTCTCCATGAAGAAGTTGATCACATACAATTTGTGTTGGTACCTTTGTGTCTCCTATTCAAATGATCTCAATAATTCTCCATGAAGAAGTTGATCACATTCAATTTATGTGGGCACCTTTGTGTCTCCTATGCAAATGATCTCAATAATTCTCCATGAAGAAATTGATCACATACAATTTGTTTGGGTACCTTTATGTCTCCTATTCAAATGATCTCAATAATTCTCCATGAAGAAGTTGATCTCATACAATTTGTGTGGACACCTTTGTGTCTCCTGTTTAAATTATCTCAATAATCCTCCATGAAGAAGTTGATCGCATACAATTTGTGTGGGTACCTTTGTGTCTCCTATTCAAATGATCTCAATAATTCTCCATGAAGAAGTTGATCACATACAAGTTGTGTGGACACCTTTGTGTCTCCTATGTAAATGATCTCAATAATTCTCCATGAAGAAGTTGATCACATACAATGTGTGTGGACAACTTTGTGTCTCCTATTCAAATGATCTCAATAATTCTCCATGAAGAAGTTGATCACATACAATTTGTGTGGACACCTTTGTGTCTCCTATTTAAATGATCTCAATAATTCTCCATGAAGAAGTTGATCACATTCAATTTGTGTGGGTACGTTAGTGTCTCCTATTTAAATGATCTCAATAATTCTCCATGAAGAAGTTGATCACATACAATTGGTGTGGACACCTTTGTGTCTCCTATTTAAATGATCTCAATAATTCTCCGTGAAGAAGTTGATCACATACAATTTGTGTGGACACCTTTATGCCTCCTATTTAAATGATCTCAATAATTCTCCACGAAGAAGTTGATCACATACAATTTGTGTGGACACCTTTGTGTCTCCTATTCAAATGATCTCAATAATTCTCCATGAAGAAATTGATCACATACAATTTGTGTGGACACCTTTGTGTCTCCTATTCAAATGATCTCAATAATTCTCCATGAAGAAGTTGATCACATACAATTTGTGTGGACACCTTTGTGTCTCCTATTCAAATGATCTCAATAATTCTCCATGAAGAAGTTGATCACATACAATTTGTGTGGACACCTTTGTGTCTCCTATTCAAATGATGTCAATAATTCTCCATGAAGAAGTTGATCACATACAATGTGTGTGGACACCTTTGTGTCTCCTATTCAAATGATCTCAATAATTCTCCATGAAGAAGTTGATCACATACAATTTGTGTGGACACCTTTGTGTCTCCTATTCAAATGATGTCAATAATTCTCCATGAAGAAGTTGATCACATACAATGTGTGTGGACAACTTTGTGTCTCCTATTCAAATGATCTCAATAATTCTCCATGAAGAAGTTGATCACATACAATTTGTGTGGACACCTTTGTGTCTCCTATTTAAATGATCTCAATAATTCTCCATGAAGAAGTTGATCACATTCAATTTGTGTGGGTACCTTAGTGTCTCCTATTTAAGTGATCTCAATAATTCTCCCTGAAGAAGTTGATCACATACAATTTGTGTGGACACCTTTATGTCTCCTATTTAAATGATCTCAATAATTCTCCATGAAGAAGTTGATCACATACAATTTGTGTGGACACCTTTGTGTCTCCTAATCAAATGATCTCAATAATTCTCCATGAAGAAATTTATCACATTCAATTTATGTGGACACCTTTGTGTCTCCTATTTAAATGATCTCAATAATTCTCCATGAAGAAGTTGATCACATACAATTTGTGTGGACACCTTTGTGTCTCCTATTTAAATGATCTCAATAATTCTCCATGAAGAAGTTGATCACATACAATTTGTGTGGACACCTTTATGTCTCCTGCTTAAATGATCTCAATAATTCTCCATGAAGAAGTTGATCACATACAATTTGTGTGGACACCTTTATGTCTCCTATTTAAATGATCTCAATAATTCTGCATGAAGAAGTTGATCACATACAATTTGTGTGGGTACCTTAGTGTCTCCTATTTAAATGATCTCAATAATTCTCCATGAAGAAGTTGATCACATACAATTTGTGTGGACACCTTTGTGTCTCCTATTCAAATGATCTCAATAATTCTCCATGAAGAAGTTGATCACATACAATTTGTGTGGCGAATGAGAACAATGTTGTTAGTGGGAAGCGAGTGTCGGAGTTGATGGAGATGATTGTCACTCTCCAGATGTAGGAGGCACGGTTCGAATCAAAGCAGGATCTTTCAGGGTTGAAATGAAAACTCCTGAACATCGTGTGGGGATTGCACTGAGCATACAGTCTTTAGTCTTCAGCCCTAAAGTCCACCCAGCAGATCCCAGAAACAGGATAAATGACATAATGGTACAACATATTTTTAAACGATCATTGGCGTATTAACGGATAATTCGATCAATATCATGCCAGACCGAATATACCTAGTTCCCACATATATCAACGATTGTCGGTACACATTATAGGAGATATGTCCGATATTACACCAGGTCGCCCTATTTTCATAGAACAAATATCCTATGCTTATTTTCAAAGTTGTATTGAACTTTGAAGCCGTTTAGGTTAAAAAGAAATAATGCCATCATTGTAAGGCAATCGAACCCGGCTTGGTAGTCCAGCGCCCTAACAGTTTTACCACTACACTTGCCTTCGCAAAGACCGTCCTATTATTTTGAACCTTGTCTGGGGGATTAGCTGTTTGCTTTTTTGAGCCGATTTAATGAAGTCCAGCAGCGACCCTTTTCACAAATACTAGCTGAGCTTATCCTTGTGGTGTAGACATTCCAAGAGGTGATTATCTGGACTCGTCTGTAGCTGGTATTTTATTGCCTCTTGTCAGACAATGATTTCAATGAAACCGCGGTTTTTATCGTGAACATCTCGACACAAACGGGTTAACTTCTGCCATTAACGTTTGGAATCTCCGGGCAGGACCCGTGCTAGGATGAAGAATGCGTCTGTGCAGGATGATTAACAGTTTGTGTGAATATATTAAACGAACTTGTGCGAAGTTACGTCAGATCGACTACTTATTTTGGTTTCGTTCCTTGTGATTGTATACATTTCATGTGTTACTGCAAGTGAATGCGGTCATATTCTGGCATTTTAAAAGTTGTGACATGATTCTTGGGTCAGCTACATTGTCCCTATACTAAAGCTGGTTCATTCGAAACCAAATGTTACTCACCCCGCCCCCCTCCCCCCAACAACAACAACAAAAAAATCCTTCAGATACTTTGGGTAATGAAAAAGAGCAATGGAGATATGTAACAAAAAAATTGAGAAGATCTGGCTTATAAACATCTTACAGAATAGATTTAATTACTACGACCATGCCAAAAGATATAGTGGGCTGGAAAGAGTAATAATGAAAGGCATGGTTCCTTGAAGGAGTGCAACGTTCTTTATGCGACATGGCTAGGGACAGAGATTCATTCTGACACTATGTCAATGCTGCAATGCTCTGTATGAGATATGGCTAGGGACAGAGATTCATTATGATACTATGTGATGGCTGCAAAGCTCTGTATGAGATATGGCTAGGGACAGAGATTCATTCTGACACTATGTCAATGCTGCAAAGCTCTGTATGAGATATGGCTAGGGACAGAGATTCATTCTGACACTATGTCAATGCTGCAATGCTCTGTATGAGATATGGCTAGGGACAGAGATTCATTCTGACACTATGTGATGGCTGCAAAGCTCTGTATGAGATATGGCAAGGGACAGAGATTCATTATGATACTATGTGGTGGCTGCAATGCTCTGTATGAGATATGGCTAGGGACAGAGATTCATTCTGACACTATGTCATGGCTGCAATGCTCTGTATGAGATATGGCTAGGGACAGAGATTCATTTTGACACTATGTGATGGCTGCAAAGCTCTGTATGAGATATGGCTAGGGACAGAGATTCATTATGATACTATGTGATGGCTGCAAAGCTCTGTATGAGATATGGCTAGGGACAGAGATTCATTCTGACACTATGTCATGGCTGCAATGCTCTGTGTGAGATATGGCTAGGGACAGAGATTCATTTTGACACTATGTGATGGCTGCAAAGCTCTGTATGAGATATGGCTAGGGACAGAGATTCATTATGATACTATGTGATGGCTGCAAAGCTCTGTATGAGATATGGCTAGGGACAGAGATTCATTCTGACACTATGTCATGGCTGCAATGCTCTGTGTGAGATATGGCTAGGGACAGAGATTCATTCTGATACTATGTGATGGCTGCAATGCTCTGTATGAGCTATGGCTAGGGACAGAGATTCATTCTGACACTATGTGATGGCTGCAAAGCTCTATATGAGATATGGCAAGGGACATAGATTCATTCTGACACTATGTGATGGCTGCAATGCGCTGTATGAGACAGAGATTAATTCCGACATTATGTGATGGCTGCAAAACTCTGAATGAGATATGACTAGGGACAGAGATTCATTATGACACTCTTTGGTGTGTGTAATGCTCTGTATGAGATATGACTAGGGACAGAGATTCATTCTGACAAAATGTGATGGCTGCAATGCTTTGTATGATATATGGCTAGAGACAGAGATTCATTCTGACACTATGTGATGGCTGCAATGCTCTGTTTGATATATGGCTAGAGACAGAGATTCATTATGATACTATGTGATGGCTGCAAAGCTCTGTATGAGATATGGCTAGGGACAGAGATTCATTCTGACACTATGTCATGGCTGCAATGCTCTGTGTGAGATATGGCTAGGGACAGAGATTCATTTTGACACTATGTGATGGCTGCAAAGCTCTGTATGAGATATGGCTAGGGACAGAGATTCATTATGATACTATGTGATGGCTGCAAAGCTCTGTATGAGATATGGCTAGGGACAGAGATTCATTCTGACACTATGTCATGGCTGCAATGCTCTGTGTGAGATATGGCTAGGGACAGAGATTCATTCTGATACTATGTGATGGCTGCAATGCTCTGTATGAGCTATGGCTAGGGACAGAGATTCATTCTGACACTATGTGATGGCTGCAAAGCTCTATATGAGATATGGCAAGGGACATAGATTCATTCTGACACTATGTGATGGCTGCAATGCGCTGTATGAGACAGAGATTAATTCCGACATTATGTGATGGCTGCAAAACTCTGAATGAGATATGACTAGGGACAGAGATTCATTATGACACTCTTTGGTGTGTGTAATGCTCTGTATGAGATATGACTAGGGACAGAGATTCATTCTGACAAAATGTGATGGCTGCAATGCTTTGTATGATATATGGCTAGAGACAGAGATTCATTCTGACACTATGTGATGGCTGCAATGCTCTGTTTGATATATGGCTAAAGACAGAGATTCATTCTGACACTGTGATGGGTGCAATGCTCTACAAAGGAAACGCAACCTGGTGACATCCCTATACTAATTGAAGATGTTTTGAGTTGTTTAAATATTGTCGCCCGAAATAATTTGTGAATGATTCGATTAGATTAGTATTTGTGTTGGTGATTATTTCATAGATCAGTACATATAAGTATTATCACACTGCTTCATGATTCTGAAACTTGGGCGATCTATTCCAAGGGTGAGGCGAGATTAAATAGTTTCCGTGAGCCTTTAAAAATGAATTAACATCATATGGCAGGACAAAGTAACTTTCTTAACTTTATCATTCAGCTTTCTAGGCTTCCATACATTATGACAACACTCATGAGTGAATAATTAACGTAATTGCGTCATGTTAGAAGGATGAACAACAATTTATTCCCAAGCAAATATTTTGTGGGGAACCATATAAGAATATGGGAAATATTCTTTTACATCCACGCATGTATACTGAGTGATTCGATGAGCATGATTTAAAAAGTGGAGGCGGGCTCTGTACGCATGCAATGGGTAGAGTCGTTGCAGAAATCCAAAATACGTAAGGTCACCTTTGTCTATGTCCCTGGACATGCGGGAGTACGAGGAAATGAAAGAGCGGACATGTTGGCTAGCTGCGCTGTCGTTGAGGACGGGCAACCAATGGATCGGGGGACTTCATCAATGCCCTTCGAGATGTGGGAAGAGCAAAGGACTTCGACAAACACAGTTCCACGTCACTTCTTCGGATGATGGAAATGGGAGTTAAAATGGGCACAGCCAGAAATGAGAAACTTAGTGGCCGTGTAAGAAGACTTATCAACCAACATAGAACTGGAGTCGTCAGTCGCTGGACAATGAGGGAATTGCTGAGGAGGGGATCTGAGCACCTATGGACATGTTCGGAGTGCAATGATGATGACCCGCAAATAACTCAATAAGTCAATGGGAAATATAAGGCAAGCGATCTATAGCACATCAGATTTGGGAAACAACACTATCTGTAAAGGTCCGCTGAATGTTGTAGTCGTAATTAGTCGAGGGCCCCGGTATCACTGCAAAAGAATTCAGTGGAATCATCCGAATTAATATCTCATAGCGTATTGAGGAATCCAAACAAAGAAAGGAAGCTGCAGTCCCCATCATAGCACAGCCCACGGCAAAGGTCGTAACGGCACTGAAAGTGAACGCAGCCAAACTGTCCTTTGTCAAACGATATCATCACTCATCGTAAGCAATCGGAATATCGAGACACGGTCCAGATGAAAAAATACAGCTCATGGTGTCCGCTGAATGGATTTCCGTTTATAAAACAAAAAAAGAAAAACACTGAATAGATCTGACAGAAGTTGCTATCACCTGGAAATATAGTTACTTAATATCAGAAATGGCACAACGTTCGTAAAACACATGAACTCAAAGTTAGAAGTGAAAAGATGCAAGAGAAAAGAGGCCAGACCCCTTGACATAAATTTGTCTTCTTTAATCTGCGGATGTGCCTTTCAATCCGGGGTAGGCAAAATCAACCACTATAAGAATGTAAATCATAAAGACATAAGAGGCCATTATATATGTACAAATACTCTTTTCGCTACAAAAATCATACATATTCCAGCACTTCGACTTCGGTTTTGCTTAGAACCATTTTCACTATGTCTATGATGACCATTTCTTCTAAGCCTGAATTTACCGTAAAAACAAAGGTCTGCTACTTGAGCTTTATCTACTATGAGAGCATATCCCACCAGGTCGGCTTCTCTATCATTTTCACTTTCTCATTGCGGGCGTGCATTTTGATTCTCTTGTTATTTCTTCTCAACATATGTTCAACATCATATTCCCACCTTCTTTTCCTGATGTTAACCGAGACTGTTAGCTGCATGCCCATTTTTCTTATTTCTGCTATATCAGTTAGCTCATTATATTGTATACATAGTATTCTTCTTAGACATTAGCACAAAATAGTTGTTTTCGACTGCTTCTAGCTTATTCTCAGTTTCTTTCTTTGATTTAGCACCTTTCACATGTAGAAGAAAGAGAAGCTAATGCATTTGATTTGAATATCCTAAGCTTTGTATTATTCAAATAGAAGATAATAGGCGAAGAGTGACGTGAAGAAGCTTTTTGTAACAAATCTATTTATACTTGAGAACTCTCTAAAAGCACTTCTTTATTGATCTTTTAACATAACAAACACCCCGCGCTAATTTTAGATCTTCGCGTCTGCAAGTCTTGTGGCGTGTCCTACTAATAATTGATGTTCCCTCTAAATCCCTTATTGTCGCTGATTCCAATCGGTAACGCCTCGGTGTGGTTGGTCTTTAAACCCCGAGTAAGCCTCCGTTTATCTCAGGACAAATATCCGTTAGTACTCGGGGACTTAGGCCACACGTATTTAATGAACTGAAGCAGTCCTCAGTTCGTGTGGTGGAGTTCCTGTGACACTGACTAATGCCTGGCACAGCTGTTTGCGATGGTATTTTAGCATTCTCTTTCCTCCACGATGAGCTGGTGTTCTAGTGGATTAATCCGATTGTTGTCAATCAACTGGATGTTGAGGAGCTACTCCTGGCTGATTCCATTTGTTTTTATTAGTCGGGAGTAACATATAAATACTAAACTGTGTACTCCGTGGCGACTGCACTTGATATAAAAAAATATAACAATTTCGAATCCTTCAGAGTAACCCTTGTGCAGCCTCATCATTCAGCGTTTGAAACAGCTCCAAGTGTGCTAGATACTTTTCAGCTGATTATGAAGTGTTTTGTTGCTGATGGTGGCAGTTGCTAACTGGATCGACTCATCCTCGTCCCCCTCTTTGTAGTCTCTCCACGCAACCACCACGCACGAGTCCAAATCCTGCAGTAGTCAGATTGTGTCACGGCCTTCATGTGCTATACCTATGTGTATCTGCCATCACATATTCCTGAACTCGCTATTCCTCATATCTTCTTCTGTTTGTCCCATTTTTGTTATATTATTCAGTTGTCTTTTGGGTTTTCGGTTGTTTTCTATCGCCCTGCCTCTTCGCCTCCACTCTCTCTCTTTTTCTCTTTCGCTGTCTTTGTATATATATATATATATATATACTGTTATAGCATTTTTCAAGTATTTCTAGATCATCACTTAACAACGATTGATTTCAAATTGAAAGGATATATCTCGGAGATCATACTGAGATTTCTATTGTTTATTGTAATTGCCCTATGAAGACGTTTTAGTGCCGAAACGTTCTATTTTTGTTATTTTGATCGAGACTACCTTCGCATGGTAAGTAGAAAAGTAAAGTACCCTGTCATGCCAAGTGGCGTATAGGGAAATATGGTGTTAGTGACCCTATATTTTACAGACGTTCAGCATATGATTTTTGGGGTAATGTGGTCGGTATTACGCCCGTGCTGCTTTACTTTCCCAGAAAAAAATCCGGTAGCCATTTAAGGCTGGGTGAACCTGGTTGCCGGCGGTTGGGATCGAACCCTACCTCTTGTCCTTTGTAGTCCAGTTCACTAACCACTGAGCTATTGCGGCTCCACCTTCGCATGGTGTACTTCAAAAATTGTCTGTATTCGTTGACATCACTCAAAACCTCCCCATTATAACCTTTTAGTGTTCAAGGTTTTTTTTTTTGTAGAATGACATTTCTGCTGCTTTCTTTTGCTACCTTATTCTTTGTTCATTAATTGTCCATGACTCACTTCAATATGGCAGGACATGATCTATGTAACATGTGAGAGCTCGTTTTACTTATTTCTGTTGAATATGAGTTACTGCAGAATCATCTTTTTGTTTTCTTCGAATCTTTTTCTCACCAATTGATGTGTCTACATACACGTGGTCGTAATTATGTTACCAAAGTATACTGGGCGAACTAAAAATACATGTAGAGTAAATGATACAATTTACTTGAGTTTACATATTATATTGACTAATACAATTAACTTTTGATAAACAATTATTACTTTGCAAAAGATGAAGTAACTTAAGTTATCAAGTTTAATATAATATAACACAAACACCTTAAAATCTCATCATTTACTGTCCACTTATGATTGGTTTACTCTGTATATCCCATGTCCATAGTTAATGTTTTCGGCATATGGCCTGTAATCGTTCTCTTTCTCTCTCTCTCTCTCTCTCTCTCTCTCTCTCTCTCTCATACATACATCTCTGGACTGGTTTTTAATTTTTATTTTACACTCGGTGTAAGCAGAAAAGTTTTGCCTTCTCAGATTTCCTACTCACATTTTCCATGTTGGCATAATCGCACACACACAGACTTACACACACACACACACAGAGAAAATGATAAATCATTCATTGAAAAATAAAAAGAACATTTCCATAAAGGCATTAAACAGATGTCATGTGACTGAAGTATTTGTGTTTGTGTGTAAAACTGGAGCCGTACATGAAAGAAATCACTTGTAAGAAAAGATAGACTGTTGCAAATTTGAGAGAACTAAACAAGTTAACGAGACTGAATCTCTTTTGTTTAAACTTATATGCCGATCAGGAAACTGAAGTGATGAGCTCTTGTGAAGAGAAAGCAACTTGTTCATAGCATTTTATACTCCTGTAATGAACTGTCAAATTTGTGAGAATTTGTATTTTCTAGTATTTCTTGCGAGGAAACCAATAAATAAATAACAATAATAATAATAAGAAGATATTTTTGTTTACAAACTACTTTTTGTCCCTTTGTCCTTGATAGTAGTTTTTAACGTTCATATAACCTCTTTCATGTTAAAGAACATAAATGAGCATCAAAATGATTACACCTTAAATCAAAGATAACATGGAAATAACATGTGTTTCCTTGTTTATGTTTTGAGATATCAATTCTGCATCGTTTCCCTAAATTTGAGAACATTGCTTGGTTTATAAGTGGACAAGTCAGCCTATGATAACCTACACCTTCAAAGCAAGAGACAGAGCAGAATGGCACTACATGGTAGCCAACCTTCGATGCGGAGATGACACTTAATGATGATAATGATAAGTGGTGGATAACTTATTAGACCTAGACCATAGCAAATTGAACTAACGGAGAAAGACTTCCTCATCAGACATTCATGTGGAAACCATCTGGTAAAAGAAAACAAATAAGATGAGACACGCTACGCCGAACAATTACCAAGGAATGTTCAACCTTGGGACTAAGAAACAACCAGGACCTACATGAACCTGCAGCAAATTGTCTTTGGGTAGAGAACTATGACTTCCATCCTATGTGCCGTCTTCGATCCGAGATGGAAAATGAAAGAGAAAATTAATGTTTAACCAAATTCAAATATCGGTGCTTCTCTTTCAATGTTATGAGGGTTTGCTTTCATGTATGAACAAACTATTAAATGTTATTCGAAGTTGTTCAAGAAGACGTTCGTATGTGGACAGTGTTTTCATGTACAGCGTGTGTTGTTTTGAAATACACCAGTTACACGCGGTGTGTGCTGCTTGGATTTAGTGTTCTGCTATTGCCTGTTGTGGTTGTTTAACCTCTGACAGGCTTGTGGTTGTTTAACCTCTGACAGGCTTGTGGTTGTTTAACCTCTGACAGGCTTGTGGTTGTTTAACCTCTGACAGGCTTGTGGTTGTTTAACCTCTGACAGGCTTGTGGTTGTTTAACCTCTGACAGGCTTGTGGACGGTTTAAATTCTCGTTGTTAAGTGGATATTTTCTTTTTGATCGAGATAGACCTATCTATGATATGTCATTGTTTTCACCGTCGCATCCACGAACGCCTATATTCGACAACTTCTTTCTCGCCCAACTCGCTCATTGCCTCGTGAGAAGACTCGGGAGAATTCGTAGACTACGGGAGTAAAACCAAGCCGAAAATCTGGAGGGAGGGACCCTAAGACAGTCGGTGGTGTATTATCCATCTTCAGGCATCTCCTGCAACTCAACTTTGTTTCCGAACGTAAGGACCTAGTCCCTCCTTCGGAACGCTTCAAAAAGGAGACGAGAGGGGGGTAGAGCGTTTTGGGGAAAGCATTATCTCCATATTATTGGTCCAGGCATAGCAAGCAAGCTGAAATGTCAGCTCCATCCTCGTTAGGACACAGCAGAAGGAAAACACAATCTCTCATACTCGGCACATGCAACGTTAGAACCATGTGTCCTGGATTAAATAATATCAATCTCACGAATGTAGAAAACATAAGGAAAACAGCCGTCATCGGCATGGAGTTGCAGAGACTACATGTTGATATTGCACCCCTTCAGAAATAAGTATACAGAAGACTGTAGTGCTTCAACAAGGTGTAGCCAGCCCCGCGGCTGTGTCATTAAATAACATACACCTTGAATCTGTGAGAAAGTTCACCTATCTCGGTTCTATGGTTATAACCACTGTCTCCCTTGAAGAAGAAATAAATTCCCGAATCGGAAAGGCAGCCTCCACATTTGGTAAGCTTAAAGATAGAGCATGGGCCAACAACAATTTAACATTCAGGACTAAGATTCAAATTTACGAAAACTGTGTGCTTACTACACTTCTAAATGGATCAGAAACATGGACTACCTATGCAGGGGAGGAGAAAAGGTTAAACAGCTTTCATGTACGTTTCCTTCGTAAGATTATGAGCATCAAATGGCAAGACAAAGTAACTAACTCTAATGTCTTACAACTAGCCAAACTCCCATCGATCATGGCAATACTTAGGATTCGTAGACTAGGGTGGCTGAGCCATGAAGAAGAATGGCAAACAATCGTATTCCCATACAAATATTGTATGGCGAACTTAATGACGGAAAGAGACCAAAGGGCAGACCAGTGCTGAGATATAAGGATGTTTGCAGGACTTCCTTGAGGGAATTTGTTATCAGTGAAAGATACTTGGAAAATGTCACTGCATATCGTAGCACATGGAGAGCAAAAATGAAAAATGGCACAACAACTTTCGAGACAGTGCTGATATCAAATTCAAAAGACAAAAGGCACAAGAGAAAAGAGACAAGACCAGGTACCACAAATACACAGTGTTCGTTCTGCCGATGGATCTGTCTGTCCAAGATTGGCAAATTCAGTCACAAGAGATGTTCAGTAAAGCAGCACCCAGTATGAGACACTAATGCTTTACCAAACTACTGACTTATCATGATTGCTTGTTACCAACCGTCTGTTAAGACGTTAAAGATCATATATATATATATATATATATATATATATATATATAAGGTAAAGGTAAAGTACGAGACTTGAACCGGCGTCTTTGCATGCGAGTTTATATATATATATATATATATATATATATATATATATATATATATATATATATATATATATATATACGTATATATATAAACATATATATAAACGTTATTGTTTCACTTCATTTGTTTTTCTTTACAGTAAATCATGATTGATTTATTGATTGATTATCCTTTTGAGCTGAATACGGGGCATAGGGCAGAAGTAATAGTTTTCCATGTCCGTCTGACAGTCAGCCACAGCCTGTTTTAGTTCTCTTGCTTGTTTCTGAGACCCTTTGGTGCACTCTCTTTGGCTATGTTTTTACGTAGGGTTTCTTTCGGTCTTCCTCGTTTTCTTTTACCTTCTATTCTAAGGGCTGGGCCTGGAAGGGTAGCCTTCTAAGGTCCATTCAAAGAACGTGGCCAAGGCAATAACAGCACCGCTGTCTAAGGTAAATGGATACATAGTCCTGTTTAGTTTAATGTCTCTTTTTGTGTTATTGGTTTGAAGTCTGGTCAGCGGATGTTTAGGAGTTTTCGAAGACATTTGTTTAGAAAGCTTTTAGTCTTTAGTCTAGAGCTTTTTTTCTTTTTCTTTAGCTCTCGCACTCGTAAATTAATACTGGAATCACACTGCAATACTGGAATAATAAACATAAATAATGATTATCTTCATAAAAAATAGCTGTATCGAATTTATATAGTTCTTCTTAGAGACAAAATATGAGATTAGTGCGATAGCATGTACAACTTTGTCCTCAGTTATCATAGTATTATCCTCTCTCATTTTCCTAATTTATGAAAATGGATCCTACAACTGTTTGTTTCTGACTCCCTTTCCCCTCTTTCCAATGAGGTATTTATTGATTCCACAACTATCACCTCCCGTTCCCCCAATTTTCAGATTTCCAATATCTCATTTATTGATTCTACAACTATCACCCGCCCCCCCTCCTATTTCCAATATCTCATTTATTGATTCTACAATTATCACCCCCCTCCCCTCCTATTTCCAATATCATTTATTGATTCTACAACTATCACCATCCCCCCTCCTATTTCCAATATTTCATTTATTGATTCTACAACTATCACCATCCCCCCTCCTATTTCCAATATTTCATTTATTGATTCTACAACTATCACCCTCCCCCTGTAACAGTGAGCGCTTTTAAACCCCTCCTTGATTATGTCGATGGCATGACACGCCCGGGTGCACTAAACGTAACAGGGCACAACAGCGCACACTAACCACTCTACAAATACGGCCCCTCATGCGGGCCGACTTTCTCTTGTATTGATCTGCTGTTGCTGATCTTCAGATGTTGATGCAATGCCCGTCTTGAACGTTGAAAACCAACTGCAATAATTGACAACCAATGAACGATCGACTGACAGCTCTTCAACCTTGAGCCTATTTATCATCCCTCTTCACCACGAGCCATCATTACCACAGGTGCTACCGCACGATGAGCTATGACTCGTGATGCTGCTAATGGCCGGATTGCTGATGACGATTTGCTCGCCACTCTTTATGATTTGCTACTTGTTCTCACTGCCAATGCCAGTCTCTTTGGACCGTCATGATCTATAGTGGTACTTCACGTTATGCCGTTGCTAATTCACCGCGACTTCCCCAGTTCGTTCACTCGCTAGACCGTTGGAACAATTAAGATGCTTTAATGAACTAACTTAACACAAGTCCACACTGTACACAAAGACATCTTTAATCAACAAGGCGCATGTCCGAATCATACAGACCAGTTCAAAATTATACAATATACATATTGACATTAATAATTTCCTCCCATGGTTAACTATATTGCCACCCTCATGTGTATTCCTCGTGAACTGACTATACAGCCCCAACTTTGTGGAACTCTCGTGTAGAGTTCCCAAATATGTGTAAACCCCATGATCAACCAAAAGTCATTATTCATAGTAGAAGCTATTCACAAGCTTATCAGGTCTCTAAGGAACTCTTGCTTGAGGTTCCCAATTATGTGTGCGATCAACATGATCAACAAACTCAATTATTCATAGTAGAAGCTATTCATAAGCTCACCAAGTCTCTAAGGAACTCTTGCTTGAG
The DNA here is from genome assembly GCA_032433765.1 of Megaustenia siamemsis. NCBI lineage: Eukaryota > Metazoa > Mollusca > Gastropoda > Stylommatophora > Ariophantidae > Megaustenia > Megaustenia siamemsis. Next base: position 126,336,027 of record JAVIAB010000051.1, on the reverse strand, counting down.
GTTCCCAATTATGTGTGCGATCAACATGATCAACAAACTCAATTATTCATAGTAGAAGCTCTTCATAAGCTCACCAAGTCTCCATGGAATCTTGCTTGAAGTTCCCAATTATGTGTGCGATCAACATGATCGACAAAAGTCTCTATTCATAGTAGAAGCTATTCATAAGCTCACCAAGTCTCTAAGGAACCCTTGCTTGAAGTTTCCAGTTATGTGTGCGATCAACATGATCGACAAAATCAATTATTCATAGTAACAGCTACTCATAAGTATACCAAGTCTCTATTCATAGTAGAAGCTATTCATAAGCTCACCAAGTCTCTAAGGAACCCTGGCTTGAAGTTTCCAGTTATGTGTGCGATCAACATGATCGACAAAATCAATTATTTATCGTAGAAGCTATCCACAAGCTTCCCAAGTTTCCCGCTACGACCTCCTTGAAGTCGTCTACTGTTGGACAATCAAACAAATCTCCAACAATGTCCCATTGTGTCGATAGCGCTGATTCATAATCAGCTTTCGTGCAGATAACGTAACCTTAACCTTATCCGCTACAATCACACCTATTCTATTCTAATCATCTAACACAAACACTTATTAATTGATATTCACAAATCCTGGAAATATTACCACTAAACTATCTGGCTGCCGCCCTAGAATTAACTTTACTTTCATCTGTCAAATTACCCTCTCCGAGTCCACAGTATCGACTGGATTTCTCCAGACGTCCGCACTGGACTACTGCTCGAATGCAACCAACTTAAAACTCTCCCTCTATTCTCGTTTCTCCACTTCCTTTAAAACAGCTCACCCAATTCACGCTTATTTAGCCCCTTCTCCCAAAACAGTTCACCCAACTCACGCATACCTGACCACTTCTACTTATCTCCCATTATCTCATATTTCTGTTTACTATTTCCCAACTAATATAGTCTGTTTCAGTCAACTCTTATCTATACTCTGTTTCACTTATCACCCTGCTACAAGCCGTTTCACACACCCTCTTTTATTCCCTGTTTCACCCCCTCCTATTTCCAATATCTCATTTATTGATTCTTCAACTATCACCTCCCCCCCCCTCCTATTTCCAATATCTCATTTATTGATTCTACAACTATCAACCCCCCACCCTCCTATTTGTTATATATCATTTATTGATTATACAACTATCACCCCCTCCCCTCCTACTTCCAGTATCTCATTTATTGATTCTACAACTATCACCCCCCTCCCCTCCTATATCTAGTATCTCATTTATTAATTCTACAACTATCACCCCCCCCCCTCATATTTCCAGTATCTCATTTATTGATTCTACAACTATCACCCCCCCTCCCCTCCTATTTCCAATATCTCATTTATTGATTCTACAACTATCACCCCCCCCCCCCTCTTATTTCCAATATCCCATTTATTGATTCTACAACTATCACCCCCCTCCCCTCCTATTTCCAATATCTCATTTATTGATTCTACAACTATCATCCCCCCCCCTCCTATTTCCAATATCTCATTTATTGATTCTACAACTATCAGCCCCCTCCCTTCCTATTTCCAATATCTCATTTATTGATTCTACAACTATCACTCCCCTCCCCTCCTATTTCCAGTATCTCATTTATTGATTCTACAACTATCACCCCCCTCCCTTCCTATTTCCAATATCTCATTTATTGATTCTACAACTATCACCACCCTCCCCTCCTATTTCCTATATCTCATTTATTGATTCTACAACTATCACCCCCAACCACCCCTCCTATATCTAATATCTCATTTATTGATTCTACAACTATCACCCATTCCCCTCCTATTACCAATATCTCTTTTATTGATTCTACAACTATCACCCCCCCCCCTCCTATTTCCAATATCTCATTTATTGATTCTACAACTATCATCCCCCCCTCCTATTTCCAATATCTCATTTATTGATTCTACAACTATCACCCCCCTCCCTTCCTATTTCCAATATCTCATTTATTGATTCTACAACTATCACCCCCCTCCCTTCCTATTTCTAATATCTCATTTTTTTATTCTACAACTATCACCCCCCCCCCCACCTCCTATTTCCACAATCTCATTTATTGATTCTACAACTATCACTCCCCTCCCCTCCTATTTCCAGTATCTCATTCATTAATTCTACAACTATCACCACCCCCACCCCTCACTCGCCTATTTCCAATATCTCATTTATTGATTCTACAACTATCACCCCCCCCTCCTATTTCCAATATCTCATTTATTGATTCTACAACTATCATCCCCCCCCCTCCTATTTCCAATATCTCATTTATTGATTCTACAACTATCACCCCCCTCCCTTCCTATTTCCACAATCTCATTTATTGATTCTACAACTATCACTCCCCTCCCCTCCTATTTCCAGTATCTCATTCATTAATTCTACAACTATCACCACCCCCACCCCTCACTCTCCTATTTCCAATATCTCGTTTATTGATTCTGCAGCTGCTTTAATCTTGAGGGTCGCTGTCACCCCCTTCTAGCAGCAAACCACGGTCCGAGCTGCAACCAGTTTCATGAATCCATCCATTCGTTTGCAAAGAGCAAAGTTAGATGTCCCTTCTTTCATCGTTGCCCATTATTTCTTCTTCTTATTATTATTATTCCATACCTATGGGGGTCTTTGGGGCACTATTGACACACCTTATCAACCTTCACCATTTATCGTGATTATTAATCATTCTTTGGGATTCCAGCGAAGTCGAGATCTGTTCTTACTTTGATGTTATCTCCCATCTTCCATCTTTTTATCTGCCTTCCGCTGCTTCCTCCTTTCACAGTTCCGTTCAGAAAGCTTTTTGTCAGGTGTGATGGATGAAATATTAGGCTGTTGTTGTTGTTATTGTTGTTGTTGTTATAGATCTAGAAGCCTGTGTACTAACGCTGTTCCGCCCAATGATATATGCAGATAGTTCTGAGTTTCCTTGTAGTTCAGCACAAGGTGTTCCATTTATCAGGTCTTTGATTAAGTAGAGTTGCTCTGATGTCAGTGAGCTTTGGACAGTCAGAAAGGTGATGACATATGTGACCAAACCATATTTTCATAAAAGAAAAGAAATAAAAATAAAAACCTTCAATTGCTTGCTTTCCCCTTTTGCGAATTTATTTTTTGTGTGTGATACAATCTAAGTAAGCAGCAAGAAATGCTGAAAGTCTTACAATAACATTTCATTTCTATAGCCTGTATTTTCTTCTATAGCTCTGCTGTAATGGTCCATTTATCGCAAGGTTATAGAAAAAGGAAAGTATAACATTATAATTGATAATAATCATCCCGATATTAGAGCCAAGAATTATCGTCTTGTCTCTCCAAATAGGTTTTGCCCATTAAATAACAAATACAAGTGTATTCTTTCAGAAAGTAAGGATTAGACAAAGCCAAACAAGTTGTAATTAATGTATTCTATTCTTCTTGTACGTAGAACCATCATCATTGTGTGTCGAACAATGTCATTAGTGTCCTGATGTTTTCCCGCATTACTCAAAATTGATCTTATCAGTGTTTTTTTTTTTTAGTTTTTTTTGTTTTTTTTGCAGACCTTCTCTCCCTTCCAGCAAATTTGCACCCGCGCTTGCACACGCACGCACTCACACACACACGCTCTGACATGATCGTGTAAGCTTCCATGTCCAGTTTCTGCATTACTTTCTTGGTTATTTGGTTATGGAAGGCCCCGGTATCACTGCAAACGAATTAAAATCCGTAATTGCTCAATCGCCCGTGCCAGCGTAATCATCCGAATCTCATCTCCCAAACAAAGAAAGGTAACTGTAGTCCCCATCGTAGCCCATTACTTTCTTACTGACTAGTAGTACATCTGACCGTTTCTAGAAGTTAAATGTGGTCGTTAGAAGAGTTTCTTCCCAGCCTTTTAAGTACTTCATGAAACAGATACATCTCATATCTTTCTGTGTGCATGTCTGTGTTAGTCACATCTCATATCTTTCTGTGTGCATGTCTGTGTTAGTCACATCTCATATCTTTCTGTGTGCATGTCTGTGTTAGTCACATCTCATATCTTTCTGTGTGCATGTCTGTGTTAGTCACATCTCATATCTTTCTGTGTGCATGTCTGTGTTAGTCACATCTCATATCTTTCTGTGTGCATGTCTGTGTTAGTCACATCTCATATCTTTCTGTGTGCATGTCTGTGTTAGTCACATCTCATATCTTTCTGTGTGCATGTCTGTGTTAGTCACATCTCATATCTTTCTGTGTGCATGTCTGTGTTAGTCACATCTCATATCTTTCTGTGTGCATGTCTGTGTTAGTCACATCTCATATCTTTCTGTGTGCATGTCTGTGTTAGTCACATCTCATATCTTTCTGTGTGCATGTCTGTGTTAGTCACATCTCATATCTTTCTGTGTGCATGTCTGTGTTAGTCACATCTCATATCTTTCTGTGTGCATGTCTGTGTTAGTCACCTCTAGTGACTCGATCAGATGGTGCTCGTAAACTGGGAGGGCCGACCATCTAAGGGCAGAATCCCCCTACAGAAAAGATCATCTATTGCCTTGCATGAAAATTGGGGACAATCAAAGGCTAAGTAAAGCAAACCTGAATAAAATGCTGGCTGAAATCGGATGCACTGGGCCACTGGCGCAGAACAGAATGCAACGTTTTAACGGGTGTTCAATCGGAGTGAAATCTGGCAGACTCTAATTGTGATGTTCTGTCTGTGGGGGCGATCAACACACTTAACCTGACAGCTGACTTCATGTGAGAGTCTGGAATCCTACTCTGATTGAGCCCTTACCGCAGAGAGAGAGAAATAGATACTTCTATCCATCTAAGCACCGTGTTTTGGAATTTTTAAATTGTGTGCGTGTGTGTGTGTGTGTGCGCGTACGTGTGTGCGTACGTGCATGCGCGATCTGAATCATATTTTGTTTGCTCTGCACAGCTGTATATTTTCACCTCAAAGTGCTACGTGTAGCTCTAATCTTCAAATGTTGAGTCGTTCATGGATGAACAAGTGCTGAATAATGTATTCCACTCACTCTGAAAGCTGAAATGTTATAGAAGTTGTTTCTACAAGTGATACCACGCACACACAAAATTACGTTTTTAGCTAAAGTGAATATTTATGTGCGAATTATATTTTAGTAGTCAATGCTTGTAACGAAAAGACCAAAGATTAAAAGATTTAAATTTCAGCCCCTGCCAATCAATTTGTGTGTATAATAGTAGAAACATGTTTACGTAATCTTCTTGGAAAGACACACATAATGAAATCAACTAAAGTGTTAGTGACAAACAACTGTGTCTTGTGCTGTAAACATCTACGAATATGGATAAGGAAACAATTATAGAGATTCACTAGGACGCCATATATGATTCGTCATACAATATCACGTTTTATTCTGTTTCTTTCTTCACATCCAATGTCCTGCGTCCAGTTTCAGGCACCCTCGTCTAGCATCATTTGATACTGTCTGCAGGTATATTCTCTATTCTCGTCTATCCATCTTACTGTCGATATCTTTCGTTCTTAGCTTCCACCACCTACCCCTCCTTTATAATAATATACAGCTTTTAGGGTAAGAAATATTGCGACGTTGTCGTCCATATAGACAAACAATTGTATTTGTTGTCTTTATGTATAGTTCAAAATTACCTATATGTTGAATATTTCGTCATTTTTTATTTCATTCCTAATTTTAGATTATATTTATGGAAGGAAAGGGGGGAGGGGGAGTGCAGGATCACTCAAAAAATGCATTAAACAAGACCATTAAAAAATGTTCAGCAAAATGAAGCAAGAAGAAGTAGGCATGCGAGTTCAAAAAAATGATTTCATAATAGAGAAAACGTGAAGAGGGTAAAAAATTAAAGGAAGCTTTGGCACAAAAAAAAGATGGAACACCGGAATCTTTGAAACGGAAACCCTGTATTTATGACAGCATAAAATTCCTCGTCCTCTCTTTCTGTCTTTCGCTTTCTGTTTCCTCCATTTCCCTCTTTATGCCTCCTTCTCTCGTTTTCTCTTTCTTACAAACTTGGACATCGTCAAGGCTTAATGGCTAAAACACCGTTTACGGTGTTAGCTCAAGGGAAAAAGCCCACGCGGTAATCGAAGCATAATCAATATCAACAGGGCGATTTGTTCCTTCATCTCTCTCCTTTCATCTTCATATTCCTCTCTGCCTATATCTGTCTCTCCTGCTTGAATCTCTAACTAAACTTTATTTTCATTTATTTATGTCTCTCTCGTTCTCTGCCGACCCACACTGGTTGATACATGACTAGACAGTCATTCCTCTAGCTCTATAAAGAAACACGTACTAATCTCACGGTCAAGTTAGCAGTAATGAAATATCCAGTTAGCACTATTCTTGTGGTACGATGAAGTCATGTTCATGCCATCATTGTGTTGGTTGTTTGTTTGCACTTCATCATGATGTGTCGTTTCCGCATAGCGGGTTTTAGAACACTAGTTTACTCTATCTCATGTCATGATGGTGCAATTGATTCTACAGTCCACTATTTAACGTTATCACTGCATATCAATCTTAGCTGCTCTATTTTGTAATGTTTTTCCCGTTCACATATGACTTTCTGTGTGTAGTTCTGTCTCTTTATGTGTCCAACCGTCTTCTATAAACTGAATTTAATATTTTGTTCGTCATTTTCAACCGATTCAAAGCTTCATTATTTATCTTCTCTATTGATAATCCAAATATTCTATCAATCCACATATTTATTTTCAGTTTTCTTTTCTGTTGTCGTTTTAATGTGGTATCCATATTTTTTTTTCAACCTAACACAAGTGTTGAATCAATGTAATGCTTTGCTGTTCACAGCATAGTTTTTTAATATATTTATTTAGATATAAAATAACATTTCATGTTGTTAAAGATTATTCTTGAAACCCTAACCTCGTGTTTATTTCTGCTTATTTTCCGTCATTCGATATTATGTATCTGAAGTAACCGTATATTTAGACTCATTCAAGATTATTTTCTATTATTTTAATATGCACGTGCAGGTTCTGTGCGGTGTCTCTGTTTATTAATACCATCATTCCCATATTCTTGATTTCTCTATTCCGTTAATGTTCTCAACTTTGATGACTTCTGCAACATCTTATTCTCCTTCACTCTATTCCATTAGTGGGGCGTTAAATGGGCGTAGTTGTACCGCAACTTTATTCTTTTATGTCATCTCTTGCAAGTTTCAGCGTGTTCAATGTGTATTAGTTTCCTGTCATGAATTGATACCAAGAACCATTTCTCCTAAATTTCATCATTAATTTTAAGATGCTCTTTTAAGATACCAGCGTTAAATATCATTCCATGATATTTAATATATATTTTCCGGTTTCATCTAATTTCAGAAGCTAAACTTTTCCTTTCGGCTGTTTGTGTTGAAATCTTAGTTTCACAGCCGCGGGTTACCCTTCTAAAAATGCAGGCCCTGATTAACTTCAACATGGTAAATTGGCTGGTGTTTTGCTATAGGTTTTTAATCTGCGCTGGTCTTTGTAAATGTATTGCCATTTTTCTTTTTAATCACTTCTTGTTATTATATTGTACTGATTATGGGTGATCTATTCAGTTCATTGAATCAGTTTCATCGAGAATTCCCCATATCCGATCCATATATGTCGCAACTCCCTCCAAATAACTTTGGCATTCCCGAATTCTGTTGACAAGGTCGACTACCATACACGCCTTGTCAGGGTACAGATGACGATTCGAAAAAAAACAAAAAACTTTAGTCGACTAGAGAGTGCACTGCCACTCGATAGATACTCAAACTTCTTGATTATTTCAATGATCTCGTTTCAGAATTATATTTCAGTATGTTTTCGCTATTGTTAATTGTTTGAATTGATATCTTAATTTATATTTAAACAGGTTTTTTTTAAACTGAACTTTTGTACGGTATTTAGTTTGTTGTAAATGCCCGATTGGCAACTATAAAGAGAGCTGTATATTATCTGCGTATTGACGTTCTGGCATGCCAAGGCCTGCGACCCCGAAAGGATTGTATACTTCATTTTCTCTTTCGTAATCCTCATGATGGTTTCGGAATATATATTATAGGGTCGAGAATATATATTAAACAGGTAAGAGTCAAGAATGTATATTACACAGGTAAGGGCTGAGAATATATATATATTACACAGGTAAGGGTCGAGAATATATATACCATACAGGTAAGGGTCGAGAATATATATATCATACAGGTAAGGGTCGAGAATATATATATTATACAGGTAGGGGTCGAGCATATATATTACACAAGTAAGGGATGACAATGCAGTCAGGTCTCACATCCTTCCATGCTTAGAACTATATTGTCCTTTCTTCTACTCTATTCTATGTCTGTTTGTTGGAAAACAGTGATTGTGTTAATTGCATACTATGTAATGGAAAAACGCATTCACCATTATAATCTCTTAGCGTACGGTGTAGTGCACAATCGCAAGCCTTCGTGTAGTCTATGAAACTGACATGCTTTTCTTTATAGCTGTCCACAAATTAAAATAATCGTCCGGATTTAGCTGGTGTCGTTTCATGAGGTTTTTTTTTTTAGCAGCATATTTAAGCCGTTGTTCTCAACCTTGTTATTGTGCTGGGTGGTCTAGATGTAAGACGTCGGCCTTTAGACAAGAAGGTCCCGGGGTCGATCCTCGCCGCAGTGGTTTCAATTATTTTTTTTATATATTTTAATCCATTCCGTGGATTTACCCTCCCCCAGGTCTATGAGTAGTTAGATCCGATGTCTTACCCTCTCGGAAAACGGCGAAAAAACAGGAGCCCCCCCCGTGTGCATTCTTCGCATGTAAAGAACGCTTGTCTGATGGAAACAGAATTAAAGAGTAGGCCAAAAAATGGCCGTTGCCCAGGCTAAATGAATAGGTCAATTCTACCTAAAAACGTTCAAATCTCAACAATAAAAAATATGAGAGTACCTCTGAAGTCGGAGAATATCTGCATGTATGGTGAGGGACACCTGAGCACATGGCTGCCATTGTGAAAAGTAGGAAAAAGTGATATTCACGCAAAATTGAGTCCCTCGGAACTTCGCTAGAAATATAAAGCCAGTGAACGAAAATAGCAACAACCTTGCTCATTTTTTGTAATTACCATTCTTTGATGGGGGAATTGAAGATAATCTCCTACAAGACTTTGGTCATGTTCAACTATCCAAGATTTTTTATCGCAGTATATGAGGTAGAGAATCGAACACGGGTTGTCTGAACGTTGGTAGTCCAGTCGGGTGGTTTTCCCAACTAGGCTACCGAGGCCCCCGTCACTATGATATATTTCGCGGTACACAAAGGCCCCCACAGTAAGGGAGGAAAAAATAGAGCCACATTTACCTGCCACGCATGTTGTAAAAGGCGACTAAGGAGGTTTAGAATCGTCGCTTTTGCAGACAGGTAGGACGTGAACGGAGCGACCTTGTGAACATAATTTTCCAATGCGTTTTGAGAAATGATGTGACAAATGTTGGAGTGGATATGAGAAATTCCTGACAGCAATGAAACTGGTTCCGCATATTAGAATAGAATAGAATAGAATAGAATAGAATAGAATAGAATAGAATAGAATAGAATAGAATAGAATATTTCTAAACGTGTTCCTTTTCCTACATGTATCATTTCTACCATGATATCGTCACATCATGGTAAGTGTGGGAGACTGAATCGCCCACGGCTCTTCTTCGGTTAATGACTATAATTCCTTATTTTTATCCGTATCAGTTAGGTTTATTTCCTTGAATTTGACCTTGAATTTTGAATGGAACACCATTGTATAGGTTCCTCCTATATTATGTTCATTTTTACATAAAATAATTGTTCCGGACCAGTGTGTTATCGTTGGCTCGACATAGTTGTGGCCGATACTCGATTGCTTTCTTTTTCTTGAACATATCTATCCTGAAGATAACGTGTACACTCAGTGTACAGTTTTTCTATATTGCTGCAAACATACTCATACACACTCGCATATGTGTGCATTATATTTTCCTTATCTCTTTAAGAACATCTTTTATACGGTTTGTCAACAATTATGGTGTTAGTTCTTCTTGTACTTTCATCATTATCCCAAATCTGTTTTTTTTTAAATAATCTCTGTCTTGAATACCGAGTATTGCGTGATGTCATAAGGTGTTAAGTCTTATATGTTTAAATTGTTTCTATTCCATTAAACTTCTGCTAATAATCTTAATGTGTCGTGAAGGATAATGTGTACATTTACTTTGGACCAGGGGCCACGACACAAAGCGACGTCTGGCGTGTAAGCGGTCAGTGATCCATTACTGACTGTCGTATGAAAAGCATTGAGCCAGCATGAACAGAAGCCTACTCAACTGTCCTGTGTGGCTCCGGAAACATGCTCATCAGTCTGGTCTAACTAATGACAAGAAATCGTACAGCGAAGACAATCCGATATTGAAGTCGAATGTGTTGAGAACAATGTGAATATATATATATATATATATATATATATATGTGTGTGTGTGTGTGTGTGCGTGTGCCACAACGCAATTTATGCCACTTGACGCCCTTTTGGTAACGGACGATGAAGGGAAGCAATTGTTGCGCTAATGCAAACAACATTTCTGAATTGAACAAGCAAACGATTTGTCTAAAATGTCACTGACAAATAGCAATGTCCGAAGCGATTCACGGCCGCTCTCTCGTCATTTTTCATTCGGGTCAACGAAATATCACATCTGATGAAGAAAGAATAACGCGTTATTAGATCATCGCTACTTCAAATCCTTAACTGGATTATGCACGTGAGTCATGGATAATTTTAACTGTGGATGATCGCTTGTTACATGGTCATGTATGGGTCAACATGTTGTTTCTTGTAGCGTACGGTCAAGGCAAATAAATGCATAAAAATGCGAAGCTGCAGTAAAAACTTATTGTAAGAAGAAATGTAAAAAAAAAATATAGAAAAAAACGGAATGATTAATGTTTTGAGAAATAAATGGACGACACAAGTTATAACGACGTTTCGGCTCAATAGGCCTTCAGCAGAAACAAACATACAATACAAAAACAGAAATGTATTTAAAATAAAAATAATAAATAAATAAACAAATATATCGAACTAGGATGAGAATTATATTTCTTATACAGTGAAGACATTTTATTTCTTTTTTTTTTGTGTGCATATCTCCTTGTTTGCGTACGCCAGTTTTATATCTCTAGCGAAGTGCCGACTGCATTTTACATTAATATCACTTGTCCTTATTGTTAACACCAGCAATCGTATGCTCATGTGTCCCTTACCCTACAGACAAACATTGATCGACTTCAGTGGTACTCTCATTTTCTTTAATCGTCGAAAGTTTTGACATTTTGAGTATGTTTCCTCTCAATTTTTTTTTTATCGTCGAAAGTTTTGACATTTTGGGTAGGTTTCCTCTCAATTTTTTTTTATCGTCGAAAGTTTTGACATTTTGGGTAGGTTTCCTCTCAATTTTCTTTAATCGTCGAAAGTTTTGACATTTTGGGTAGGTTTCCTCTCAATTTTCTTTAATCGTCGAAAGTTTTGACATTTTGGGTAGGTTTCCTCTCAATTGTTTTTATCGCCGAAAGTTTTGGCATTTTAGGTAGGTTTCCTCTCAATTTTGCTGGGGCAGGCAGCGGCCATTTTGGCCTACTCTTTTTCAATTTCCAACTGCCAAGAGTTTTTTTTAACATGCTCAGAGTGCATTTCTTAACTATTGTCTGCCATGGCTGAATATCGGATCTCACTACCCAGAGATTGGGGGAATATAGCCACGTGTTCCAAACCCTGGATTTGATTTTTGAAATATTTCCACTGTCTGTGATGGGATTAGAACCCTGGAATTAGACCACCTAGTCCTCCCTTTCTCTCTCTCTCTCTCTCTCTCTCCCCCCCCCCCCCCCCAGGTCAACAGTGAATTGGTATCCATCTTATTTGATCACCGACAGATAAACTAAGTGATATATCATGACGCATATTTAGGCTATCGATATGTTATCGCTTATCGAATTTTAACTTCTTGTGGATATTCGATAAGCGTGGTCACATGACGTATTTTATTCTGAACTTGCGAACTATACATGCTGAAGACGAATGTGTCGGACCCTAAGGCGCATATATCACGCCTTGCCATAAACTAGTGATACAAAACATATACGCCCATTTCACGAACCTTTCAAGGCGGACAATAAAGAGTAGTTATGTGAACGCAGCGCAGGATGAAAATTCAGTCTCCGCAATTTAACAATTATTTCAACGTCCTATTTGAAATTTACATTATCGTTTGCTCGTTGAGTCTATGTTAATATTTATTGCCATCTATTTTAGCTTACTCTGCTTCTGATCAGCCGTACAAGTATTTTCAAATTTGACCAGAAAAAAAACGGACGACCAAATCTACTTTTGTAGACGTAAAGGCCTGCTCGCAAGTAGTGATTCATTATCTCCCTTATCACACCGGCTTTGTATTTGGCTCTCCATCCTAGGTCTGATCTTTTACTTACGTTGTAATCTAGACTGTTTGTCCTATCGATTGAACACATGTATATTGCTAATGGTATAAATGTAGCGTTATATACTGGTATTATTATTATTAGCAGCAGCAGCATTAGCAATAGATATATCAGTGGGAGTCATAATAGTAGTGATAGGGCTGTAGAATTACAAGTATAAACTGGTAGCATTCTTTACACGGCTTAGTATTAGTGTCATTCGGAGTAGTAGTACAGTTATTGATGATGTTGGTGGTGATTGTAGTAAATGTAGCTGTAACAATATTAATTGCAACATTGTTTAATCTGTATTGTTAATATTAGTAATTGAATTAACAATAGCGGTAAAACTGGTAGAAGTAGTAGTAGTAGAAATGGAAGTAGTTGAAGATAAAGTAGTATTAATAGCGCAGCAGGAGTTGTAGTAGTAGTAGTCGTAGCTACAGAAGTAGTCGTTGCAGCATTTTTGGTAGTATAAATTGTAGCATAGTAGTAACAATTGTAGCAGTCGCAGAAACAACTCTTATAGTTTATGGAAAGTAATTGTAGTTGTAGTATTAAGAGAAACGGTAATAGCTGACTTCTAGAACCAGCATCAGTATGTATGCAGTAACATATCAGTGTATTAGTATTATATTATATTTCATTTTAATTTTAATTTGGTTGCTATTTCATTTTATTTTTAGTTGGTGTTCTTACACGATTTATTGTATGTACTGCAGATCATCTTCAGCTGCATAATCTTTATCTTGTTCTTATAATGATATTAATTATATGAGTGGTTGCTTCATAATGTGTATTTCTTTTTTACTTATTTCAGTTAGTATGTTTTGGGGTTCTTAATTTTATTTTTTTACTCTTACTGTTGGACCCACTACACTAACAAAAACTTACTTCCAAAATAGGCAGCCACATTGCATGCCCCATATATATATATATATATATATATATATATATATATATATATATATATATTTCAGTCCCCATATAGGTACAAATTAATCATCCTTCTGCTATCAACAATTTTTTTATTGGGTCGACCTTAGAGCCATAATCATACCCTTAACCTGATCTCTTTTCACATAACGAGTGTTAATCGAATCAGTATGTTGACTATGGTCATTACTAATCGTAATGTTCTTAAATTCGCTACATTTTGTTTCCCCAATTTTGGGGGGAGTTTTTCTTCAAACTACGAAATCTGTGTCTAAGACGGCGAGGGTGGGGGTTGCTGGAATTTATTAGTTTGACTGTCGTAGTGTTGACATTGAGGAAAGTACTGGAAATAAACATGAAAATAGGTGTATTACAGCTATTTGGTATAAGAAAACAAATGATAGCTGCCTTGTGGTCTAAGATTTTCTACATCAAACAAGCAGAGACAACAACTGGGCAAGATACATGCAAATAAACTAGATCAAATAATATTTATAATAAAACCATGACTATTGAGTTATTTGCGGGTTATCATCATTGCACTCCGATCATGTTCATAGGTGCTCAGAACCCCTCCTCAGCAAGTCCCGCAGTGTCCAGCGACAGACAACTCCCATTCTCTTTTGGTTGATAAGTCTTCTTACACGCCCAGTAAGTTTTTCGTTTCTGGCTGTGCCCATCTTAACTGCAATACCTTTCATCCGAATGAGTGACTTGGACTCATGGTTGTCGATATCATTTGCCCTTCCCACATCTCGGAGGGCATTGATGATGATGCCCGATTCATTGGTTGACCGTCTTCTGCAATAGCACAACCAGCTAACCTGTCCGCTCTTTCATATCCCAGTATTCATGTCCATGGACGTAGACAAAGGTGACTACGTAATTTTTACTTCTGCGTTGACGCTACCCATTGCCTGCATACAGAGCCCGCCTCAACTTTTCTTAATCATGCTCATCGGATCATTTGTGTGGGTGTGGTCTTGTGACTCAAACCAGATGAGTGTCCTGAGCATCACCATCGCATTGACTTATGGTCATAAACGTCACGATACATCTGGTGCTCTTACTCATGAGTTGTAGGTTGGTTTCGCGAGTCTGGCGGTGAAATATGGACGTTGTCAGATCTAGTTCACGAACCGTGATAACAACAATCAACAATGAGGTAAGCTAACTGGTTCACATTTTTGCTACTGTGTTGACAATCAAACCTTTTTTTAATGAAGTCAACCGTGCTTGTTTACGTGTATTTCAGAATCGTGTCCTTCTACGTGTATTTGAGAATCGTGTCCTTCTACGAGTATTTCAGAACCGTGTCCTTCTACGAGTATTTGAGAATCGTGTCCTTCTACGAGTATTTCAGAACCGTGTCCTTCTACGAGTATTTGAGAACCATGTCCTTCTACGAGTATTTGAGAACCGTGTCATTCTACGAGTATTTGAAAACCGTGTCATTCTACGAGTATTTGAGAACCGTGTCCTTCTACGAGTATTTGAAAACCGTGTCATTCTACGAGTATTTGAGAACCGTGTCCTTCTACGAGTATTTAAGAACCGTGTCCTTCTACGAGTATTTGAGAACCGTGTCCTTCTACGAGTATTTGAGAACCGTGTCCTTCTACGAGTGTTTGAGAACCGTGTCCTTCTACGAGTATTTGAGAACCGTGTCCTTCTACGAGTATTTCAGAATCGTGTCCTTCTACGAGTATTTGAGAACCGTGTCCTTCTACGAGTATTTGAGAACCGTGTCCTTCTACGAGTATTTGAGAACCGTGTCCTTCTACGAGTATTTGAGAACCGTGTCATTCTACGAGTATTTGAGAACCATTTACTTTTGCCACCATACCCACGCCGACGCGTTCTGTCTAATCACTGGATATTGCGTTTCACTATTTTTTTTTATTATTTTGTGATCGATATATATTTATATAAACCAATCGTTTCCTGCTTTGTCTCTGAATTTCTTCAACTGTTTTAACTTCTATTTATTTTCACCCACCCGGATCAGTATCGTTTGTATAATTTAGAAAATCTCTTTTTTGGCTATTAATCTTTATTCTCTAGGGATTTCATGCTGCTGTTTCTTCATTTTAAAGTTGTGTTTCCAATATTGCTTTTTAACATTCATTTATGTTCTAGATTGTGTGTTGAGAATATAAAAAATCACGATCAGCTTAGTTTGTCTCATAGACTGATATTGACGTCGTCTGATCCATGCTATACATCATGTATATTATTGTCTGAGGCTCTTAAAAAGTGGGTATGAGCTCATAACCCTGGTGCGTTTTCTTCTTCTGACAATTCATTTGTGGGGGATTACACCAGTGTTGTTAGAGAATAGTGTAACAGATGCAGTCATCATCATGTGCCATATCGGTTGGCTTAGGTGATCATATCTTTCAACAGTTTTCTGCCTACAGTGCATCGTATAAATTCTGTTGAATGTTTTCACTGACACGATACCAAGCTATCTAGTATCCTCTCTCTTTATCGTTCACGATCTCTCTCTCTCTCTCTCTCTCTCTCTTTCTCTCTCTCTCTCTTTCTCTCTCTCTCTCTCTCTGAGTGTGAGTTTATTTTCCGATTGTAATCAAGTATTTCAACTTTCTCCTTCTCAGGATGTATCTGAAAAAATGTTGATTCTTTCTTTCTGATGTTTTTTTTAAGGAGCTCTCTTTTTGTGTTGGCATCTTTGAGGACAACCTCTTTAGTCTTCAGCACAGATGAAATAGTTTGGACAAATAACATGATTACCACAGGTCAATATTTTCCAGAGAGAGAGAGAGTTAGACAGGCAGACAGAGACGCAGAGAACATTAACTCTCAGCGGCAACGGGGTAAAAAGTTGAATATTCATAGCATTGAAAGAATTCAAAACAAACGAGGAAATTAGAGAAATCTCCAATCAACCACTAATATCTTCAGTAATCAAGAAAAGACGATGGTCATATGTTGGACATGTGATGAGGAGAGATAATAACCGAAAAATAAAGTAAGCCCTCATGTGGGAAACAACAGGTAAGAGGAAAAGAGGCCGGTCCAGAGATACACCGACAAAAACACTGATCAGAGAGGCAAGAGCAGCAGGAATCGGTTCCCTCAATGAAATAGAGTTGCTTGCACAGAAGAGAGACAAATGGCGAGATTTGATAGATCTTTCCAATGATTGAAAACTGCTAGAATAAAAATTTAGACAAGAGAAAGAGCATCTGGATCTATGCACTATGGGTCGGCTACGGCTCTAAAGGTCAATAGATAAATGTCTGTGAAACATAGACTATCTGTAGATCTTATAAACAAATAATGAAATCTTTAAATTTACGTGTTACCATAACATACGCAGAACATTAGGGGCAGCAACAAAAATACAATCAACTCTAGTATACATCAGTCTAATATTTAAGAAAACTAGTTGCTAATGAACATACAATTAAACTAAAATGTGTTGGTCATATAAAAGACAAGACGGATTATATAAAATCATTATCGAGGATATGGGGGTAGATAGACCCGAGGGAGAAAGATCAAGAGAAATGTAGATACAAGATATCACAGACCAAATGGGATTGACTATTGCAGACTCTGGACATCTTGCGTAGGACAGTGAAAACTTGAGAATAGCTGTCATGGGAGACAAGTTCCACCAAGGCCAAGTAAAATGCTAATGTTATGCATCAGTCGTTGTAATTGTGTAACAATATCTGAAGCTGTATATCAATATTTGTAGCAGTATATCAATATTTGTAGCAGTATATCAATATTTGTAGCAGCATATCAATATTTGTAGCAGTATATCAATATTTGTAGCAGTATATCAATATTTGTAGCAGTATATCAATATTTGTAGCAGTATATCAATATTTGTAGCTGTATATCAAAATTTGTTGTTGTATATAATTATTTGTAGCAGTATATTAATATTTGTAGCAGTATATTAATATTTGTAGCAGTATATAATTATTTGTAGCAGTATATTAATATTTCTAGCAGTATATCAATATTTGTGGCTGTATATCAATATTTGTAGCAGTATATTAATATTTGTAGCAGTATATCAATATTTGTAGCAGTATATCAATATCTGAAGCTGTATATAATTATTTGTAGCAGTATATTAATATTTGTAGCAGTATATCAATATTTGTAGCAGTATATCAATATTTGTAGCAGTATATAATTATTTGTAGCAGTATATAATTATTTGTAGCAGTATATCAATATTTGTGGCTGTATATCAATATTTGTAGCAGTATATCAATATTTGTAGCAGTATATAATTATTTGTAGCAGTATATAATTATTTGTAGCAGTATATCAATATTTCAAAAAAAAAAAAAAAAAAAAAAAAACAGAGGTGCTGATGTTAATAGTGACCACAACCTGTGCATTGGGAAAATAAGATTAAAATTTAGAAACCAACAGAAGAGGTCAATTACACATAAAATTGATAGTCATAAACTGAAAGATGAAGCAATAAAGGAAAAGTTTAACATAGAGCTAAGTAATTGTTATTCAGCACTTGGTGAAATAGACTTAGATATCAATGAAATGTGGGACTCACAGAGCAAAATACTAATGACAGCAGCAGAAGCAAGTGCTGGACTGAAGAAAATGGAAAAACGAGCTTGGATCTCAGACACCACATGGAAATACATCAAAGAAAGAAGAGAAGCGAAGAGAGCCATGACTAATGTAAAGACAGATCTTGGAAAGGTTCTGGCAAAAGCAACATACAAAGAATTAGACAACAAAGTGAAAAGTTCGGCAAGAAGAGATACAAGAGCTTATATAGACAACTTGGCAGAGAAAGCAGAGACAGCTGCAATTACAGGAGACAGCAGAACTCTTTATACTGTACAAAAGATGCTGACAAACACCTATACATCCAGTGGAACACCAATTCTAGACAAATCTGGATTAATGCTAACAACAAGCGCAGACATAAAAGCCCGTTGGGCGGAACACTTCAAAGAAATTCTTAACCGTCCACTACCTCACAGTTTAATAGATTTTGAAGCTGAAACACCAGCAGCAGAATTAGATGTAAATTTAGATGACTTCACCTTGAGTGAAATAGAAACCACCTTAAAGCTAATGACCAATAACAAGGCTGCTGGAGAGGATAAGTTAACAGCTGAGATCCTCAGGCAATTGATAGCCATAATTTAATACATCTCCAAAAAATGTTCAACATCATTTGGAAACAGAGAAGACGCCTCATAAATGGAAAAAAGGAATCATTGTTAAGATCCCAAAAAAGGGCAATCTTAGAGATTGTAACAATTGGAGAGGCGTGACACTTTTGTCAGTTGCCTCAAAATTATTCTGTAAAATCATCCTAAATAGAATAAAGGATTCAATAGATACAGTAATGCGTGAAGAACAGGCTGGGTTTAGAAAAGGGAGAAGCTGTCTTGACCACATTTTCACTCTACGACTTATATTGGAGGAACACATTGAAAAGCAAAAACCTTTTGTACTTAACTTCATCGACTTCAAAAAAGCATTTGATAGTATTCATAGAGATTCTTTGTGGAAAATTCTGAAGCAATATGGCTTACCATCAAAAATCATAAATATTATCAAAGACATGTATGATGGTTACACATGTGCAGTTCGAACAGAGGAAGGACTGAGCGAATGTTTCCCAATAGAAACTGGGGTTAAACAAGGATGTATTTTATCGCCCTTGTTATTTGGAATTGTTATGGACTTCATAATGAAGAAATGCTGCACTGGTAATAAAGGCATCGAATGGATACAAGGAGACCATTTGGAGGACCTGGACTTTGCTGATGACATAGTTCTCATCAGCAATCAGATAAAAACGATGCAGGAAAACACAAATGAACTATCATCAATAGCCAGCAAAATTGGGCTTGAGGTCAATCATGAAAAGACTAAAGTCATGAAAAGTTTAATTCCAACAAGTGACAAAATATACATGGAAAACAAACCAGTAGAAGAGATCGATCACTTCATCTATCTTGGAAGTCACATTGATCGAGAAGGGGATACGAGCAAAGAAATTAGAATCAGACTGGCTAAAGCAGCAATGTCTTTCAGAAGCCTTGAAAAGTTGTGGAAATCAAAACTCATTAGCACAAACACAAAACTTAGGCTATTCAAATCAAATGTACTATCAACCCTTACGTATGCGTGTGAAAGCTGGAAAACAACAAGAGATATAGAAACAAAGTTGAACGCATTCGAAAATAAATGTCTAAGGAAAATACTTGGTATAGAATGGAACGAATTCAAAACAAACGAGGAAATTAGAGAAATCGCCAATCAACCACTAATATCTTCAGTAATAAAGAAAAGACGATGGTCATACGTTGGACATGTGATGAGAAGAGATAATAATCGAATAGCAAAGCAAGCCCTCATATGGGAAACAACAGGTAAAAGAAAAAGAGGAAGACCCAGGGAGACACTGAGAAGAACATTGATGAGAGAGGCAAGAGCAGCAGGAATCGGCTCCCTCGATGAGATAGAACTGCTTGCACAGAACAGAGACAGATGGCGAGATTTGATAAAATATCTTTAAAAGAAAACTGCTAGAACAAAAATTCATATAGGAGAAGGTGTATCTTGGTCTACGCCCTATGGGCCGGTTACGGCTCGAAAGGTCAATAGATAGATATCAATATTTGTAGCAGTATATCAATATTTGTAGCAGTATATAATTATTTGTAGCAGTATATAATTATTTGTAGCAGTATATCAATATTTGTGGCTGTATATCAATATTTGTGGCTGTATATCAATATTTGTGGCTGTATATCAATATTTGTGGCTGTATATCAATATTTGTCAAAGCAAAAAGAGAACTAATTTCCAATATTAGGAAGAGGCGATCATCGTTTTTTGGCCATGTAATGAGAAGAGAACAACTTGAATATATTGTAACAACTTGAAAAATTGAGGGACGAAGATATAGAGGAAGCAAAGAGAAAAAATAACAGACAGCTTAAGAGAATGGCTTGGCAGAAGGTCAACAACAGAAATGATAAATAGTTGCCGAGATCGAAAGTTGTGGAGAGACATGATCACCTACGCCACTAGGCCCGGTACTTGATGATGATGATGATGATGATGATGATGATATAATTATTTGTAGCAGTATATCAATGTTTGTAGCAGTATATCAATATTTGTAGCTGTATATCAATATGTGTAGCGGTATATCAATATTTGTTGTTGTAGATAATTATTTGTAGCAGTATATCAATATTTGTAGCTGTATATCAATATGCGTAACAGTATATCAATATTTGTAGCTGTATATCAATATTTGTAGCAGTATATTAATATTTGTTGCAGTAGCAGTATATCAATATTTGTAGCAGTATATCAATATTTGTAGCAGTATGTCAATATTTGTAGCTGTATATCAATACCCATCATTCATAGTAAAATATGTGGTTGTGTTATAATAGATATAATAGATATAATAGATATAATAGATATGATAGATATAATAGATATAATAGATATAATAGATATAACATAAATAATGCCCCGTGTGGCTTCCATGCCCTGACTACAGTAAGGGGGTAAAATAATAGAGGCACTGTCACCTGCCGCACATGTTGTAAGAGGTGACTAAAGAGGTTGAGGATGCGGTCTAAGCCGGTGTTGCTGAGTTCGTGCATCTGAGCTGGAGCCAGTACTTTCGCTAGTGTATGGCTGACGTGCTTCATGGCATAGGGAACGTGCTGAGGAAACAGTGTGAGCATTATGGAGGTGTTCGTTGTTCAATGAAAATGATATGTGGACACAACCAAACTAAAGTAAACTAGTGTATGAACAATAGTATTTTAAGACCAGACGACATGAAAAACACGAACAACCAAAAAGTGAGGCGCGCTTAAAAGGTATATATATATATATATATATATATATATATATATATATATATATATATATATATATATATATATATATATATATATATATATTGTTAGCCTGCTCATTCGTGTATTATTAATTGTATTTATTTGTCTGTATTTGTACGTGTGTGTGAATATTTGTAGGCTGCCAACCGTGTTAATGATATAATGTGTATTATTTTCCATTCGAAGACATATTGTAGTATCTAACGGAAGTAGACAGCTAATAGTTTGTCAAAATAATTACTTGTTTGTGCAGGGTAACGGTGTAGGTGGTGGGTGGGTGGTCTTGAGACTAAGGCTATAATAATGGCAGTGACGTTGTAAATGGCTTTATGAACTACATCGAGGGGTGAGGCGGTTCACTTCACATTACATTGGCACCGGGCAGCACAGACCTAAAAGGGGACATAACTATATGTTTACTCGCATGGTTATGTGTACATCTAACCATTTAAAAAAAGTAAAGTGCCCCCGTTACGCCAAGTGGCGTATATGGTATATGTTGTTAGTGACCATACATTTTACAGACCTTCGGCACATGAATTTTGGGGTAATGTTGTCGGTATTACGCCCGTGCCGCTTTACTTTCTAAGAAAAATCAGGTATCCATTAAAGGATGGGTGAACCCGGAAGCCGTCGGTTGGGATCGAACCCTACCTCTTGTCCTTTGTAGTCCAGTTCACAAACGACTGAGCTATCGCGGCTCCCATCCAACCATAGATATATTATATAGTTAGGCCTTGCGGGCTGAGAGGATATTCCTGTAAAACCACCAATGATGTTTTCAGTAAAAGGGTAAAGGCATCAATATGCATAGAGATGCCATGCTGCTGTTTAACTGAAAGATTCCTGACAATTGTGTTCTCTATTGTTCCAGCTGATGACCTACTTGGCAGAAACGTCGTTCCACTTTTGTTTCTCATCTACGTAAAGCTGTTAACATACCACTTTTTTCTCTCTTTTTGTTGTAAATTGTCTAAATGATGTTTTCAGCTTTGTGGGCAGGTGTGGTTGTGGGTAAAGTGAAGTCAGCCGTCTATAGCTGCTAAAGTTTACGTCACGCTAACTGATCGGGTTTTCCGGTTGTATTTTTTTGCGCGCCGGCGTTATTAAATATATTGTTGGCTGTGGATACGTGGGATTTTGTGTGTGTGGTATCACCACCAAAACGTTCATTATTCCATTGCATCATTCGCATTTTGCAGGAGAAAAAGGAAGGTGTTGCGGAATGTAAATGTCAAAGAGGCAATGCTATCGGAAACAAAAGCATGGCATATAGTTTTATAAAACGATACTCACTTTAACTCATGAATTAATTTGAGCAGTTGGACGTACGTATATGTCAGGAAATTGTAAACTAACAAATCACACCAAATCGCATAAATGGCGTCATTCATTGAAACTTGTCAGAGTTTGAATCAAGTTAAGGAAATAATGTTTTGGAATACAAAATTAATTTTATTACGACATTATATTATCAGGAACACTTAAATTATGTTTTGATGACATAGAATTAACATGAATACCGAAAATTATGTTTTGATGACATAGAATTAACATGAATACCGAAAATTATGTTTTGATGACATAGAATTAACATGAATACCCAAAATTATGTTTTGATGACATAGAATTAACATGAATACCCAAAATTATGTTTTGATGACATATAATTAACATGAATACCGAAAATTATGTTTTGATGACATAGAATTAACATGAATACCGAAAATTATGTTATTATGACATTATATTATCTGGTGAAATAAAGCAAAAATAAAGGACTCAGCCTTAACAGCAAAAAGACAGAAGTAATGGTAACAACAAAGAAAAAGACATCACCTCAGTGCAAAATAAATACAAGTGGAACTTGTCGAAGAAATCTGTAGAAATGTGATTTTACAGAACAATGTTGAGAATACCATGGACAGCTAAGAAGAGTAATGAAAACGTTATGAAAGAGGCCAACGCAAAAAGAGAGCTAATTTCCAATATTAGGAAGAAACAATCATCATTTTTAGCCATGTAATGAGAAGGTAACAGCTGGGATATATTGTAACAGCTAGGAAAATTGAGGGACGAAGAGATAGAGGGAAGCAAAGAGAAAAGATACCAGACAGCTTAAGAGAATGGCTTGGCAGAAGGTCAACAACAGAAATGATAAATAACTGTCGAGTTGGAAACTAGTGGAGAGAAATGATCATCTACGCCAGCAGGCATGGTACTTTAATGATGATGATGATGATACTAGACATTTATATATATATATATATATATTATGTGCGTGTGCGCGCTAGCGCGTGTGGGGTGTGTGTGTGTAGCAACACTTTGTTGGCTGTTATACAATGTGGCGGGCCACATCAACTCTGTCCCGTTCACGTACAGAATCCCCCCGCAAACCTGCCACTTTCTTACTTAACTTACTTCATTGCTTTATGTTTCCATTTTTAACTGGCCGTTATTTAACGACTTATTGCGAGCAAAAAATAATGATGGCAATATTCCGCATACAAGCCTTAGCTCTTTAGCAGCGCTGCAAAACCACTTAACCGGAGAAGAAATGAGCTCGTCCCCTC
Organism: Megaustenia siamemsis; assembly: GCA_032433765.1. Classification (NCBI taxonomy): domain Eukaryota; kingdom Metazoa; phylum Mollusca; class Gastropoda; order Stylommatophora; family Ariophantidae; genus Megaustenia; species Megaustenia siamemsis. The sequence goes on along the minus strand of JAVIAB010000051.1, from coordinate 126,312,108 downwards.
TGAAGATGTAGCAGACATTCTTGATGTATTGATACTGCCTGTCCTCAAACGTAGCCCGTTTGCATTATGCACATGATTAGAAGGCGCTGTATTTTCTTCTCCTATTCGTCAACCTACAATCGTATTCTTTGTTGGCATTTCTACAGCCATTTCCTCCTGCCAGCATCAACCCCTTTTCCATTAAAGCTATTCGAACGTTGTTTCAATTTTCTTAGTGCTATAATAAGGAAACATATCACACTCATTTTTTTAACTCTTCCCATACGTTTCGAGGCCCCATGCGCCATGCTGATTTCGGTCATGTACGTTTAGCCGCACAGTGCGTCACTCTAAATTTGATTTGTGTAAACTATCATCAAAACCATATTCTTTTACATGTCTTGAATCATCTTGGTATTGGTGAAATTTAATTCCTTGTTTAATTATCTAAAAATTCAAATATAATATTTAAAGGGTCAGATAAATATAAACATGTAGATTAATATTTAAAACCTGAAAAATGTCTCTGCAATCTCTACCTCTAAATTGATAATAACCTTTCCTACTAAAAATGTTAATTTTCAGCACCAATTTGTTCACGTTTATTTGCTTCTAGTCCATCAATTTCTTCCTTTATCAGTATGGCATATCCTTTTTTTCTGTCTCTTACTGCACAGCATACTGTTAGCCCATTTAGTAATCTCTATATACTTAAATCTAGCATAATATCTTAACACATAATCTAACAAACGCTCTAGTTTTAGGAAATGCGATTTAAGATACTATTCTTGTTTGTCATTCAATACTACAGTTTTGTTAATTATTTTCCTTCATAATGAACCACTCTCGCTTTTGATATTTCGTTCTAACAAACCACTCTCGCTTTTGATATTTCCTTCTAACAAACCACTCTCGCTTTTGATATTTCCTTCTAACAAACCACTCTCGCTTTTGATATTTCCTTCTAACAAACCACTCTAGCTTTTGATTTTTCCTTCTAACAAACCACTCTCGCTTTTGATATTTCCTTCTAACAAACCACTCTCGCTTTTGATATTTCCTTCTAACAAACCACTCTCGCTTTTGATATTTCCTTCTAACAAACCACTCTCGCTTTTGATATTTTGTTCTAACAAACCACTCTCGCTTTTGATATTTTGTTCTAACAAACCACTCTCGCCTTTGATATTTTGTTCTAACAAACCACTCTCGCTTTTGATATTTTGTTCTAACAAACCACTCTCGCTTTTGATATTTTGTTCTAACAAACCACTCTCGCTTTCGTATATTTTGTTCTAACAAACCACTCTACCGCGACACTGAAATTCCTCCCTCAGACCTTACGCGCTGTAATCTTTTAAATTCCTTTCACAAAAATACACTCTTGTGTGTTATATATTTTCCCTGTCAACCATTTTTGTCTGTTAAGTCCCTTTGCATTTAACCAGTCGTCTCTCTTTTTCTCTTCCAGATTAGATACTCTCTTCTTCCCTCTTTCCAGAACTCACCATCTCTTCTTAAACTCTTCCAAATATCCGTTTTTTTCTTTCATATTCCTTTTATGTTATCATCATCAGCGGGTGCCATACCGGTTGGCGTAAGCGATCATGTCCTTCCACAATCTTCTATCTACAGTGCATGGTATAAGTTCTGTTGTTGACTGTTTTCCATGCCATGGCACCTAGCTATCTAGTATTTTCTCTCTTTGTCGTACGCGATCTCTCTATCCTTTTATTTTGCCAGTTGTAACCAAGTATTCCAACTTTCATCTTCTCATGATGTGTCCTCTTTGAGAACTTCCTCATTAGTCTTTTTAACTGTCCAAGGAACTTTCAACATTCTTCTGATAAATCCCCTCTCTGCAGCCTCTAATTGTCTTTTCATGTGTGTATCTACTATCCATGATTCGCTTCCATAGGTCAGAATTGGTTCTATATAGCACCGATGAACTCTCTTTCTCATTTTTATTGACATTTATTTGTTGCATAAGATATTTTTCATTTTCTGAAATGCTATTTTGTCCTGAGCTATTCTGCATTTTATTTCTGTGGTGCATCTACCATCTGATGGTATTATTGTGCCCACGTATTTCAAACGTTGCGCTTGTTTCAGATTTGTCCTGTTTATTTTATGATGCATGCTGGTGATGATTGTTTCTTCGATATGACCATTACTTCTGCTTTCTTACTATTCAGACTGAGACCTTTTTAGTTGCTTTATTTTACTATTATGTCTATCATTTCTTGTAGTTCATTCTCTGTCTCTGCCAATAAGACTGTGTCATCCTCATTTATGTTATAGATTTCTCTTTTCTGTCATGCATTCTCTCTCAGCCAACTATAGATTTACTAAGGCACGAAAATAAGACCGGAATATCGTCCCACTAGCGTGATGTTCTCAGCTATGGAAGATATAAACGGTTGACGTTACTCTAACCACAAGCTACCCTGCTCGCAAAGCTGGAAAACCACAAGCTACCCTGCTCGCAAAGCTGGAAACGTCGAGCTTTTCCGTTTTTCCGGAAATTCCCTCTCTGGCCTAAATCTATAGTCGGCTGTGCATCTGTGGTTAGTTCTGACTGTTAAACTGAGTACCCATTAAACGTGTATTGTATTTTTAAACGTGTCTTTTTTTTTTTAAACGTGCTGCTCAAAACCATTGCTGTTTAAAACATATTTGTTATTCCATCACTAGCGTCATGAGCATTTTCTGTCTATTAATTCTATAGAATGAACTCAACATGATAAATTATTTATCCCTGAGTCGGCGTATATTGCCATGCTAAATATAACATTGTCCAGCAGTTAACGGGGAACTCTTGGCACTAAAACTGACGTTCTAACGATATGATGGTTCATTAATGATTGAATTGTGACCTAAACTCGGAATGAAAGTTGTCTTACCACTGCAAAATGAATGCTTCCATATTTGTATGTAGGAAGCCATACATTAAAGGTATTATATGTAGGAAGCCATACATTAAAGGTATTATATGTAGGAAGCCATACATTAAAGGTTATTATTATATGTAGGAAGCCATACATTAAAGGTAAAGAATAAGGTCGGGGCGGATCTCCTTGTTTTAGAGAGTAAATGATGGCATATTAACATGCTGCTGGGGAGAAGTACTATATTGTAGGGGTGAAGTATTATATTGTAGGTGTGAAGTACTATATTGTAGGGGTGTAGTATTATATTGTAGGGGTGAAGTATTATATTGTAGGGGTGAAGTACTATATTGTAGGGGTGAAGTATTATATTGTAGGGGTGAAGTACTATATTGTAGGAGTGAAGTACTATATTGTAGGGGTGAAGTATTATATTGTAGGGGTGAATTATTTTATTGTAGGGGTGAATTATTTTATTGTAGGGGTGAAGTATTTTATTGTAAGGGTGAAGTATTTTATTGTAGGTGGGAAGCATTATGTTGTAGGGGTGAAACATTATGTTGTAGGGGTGAAGTATTTTATTGTAGGGTTGAAGTATTATACTGTAGAGGTCAGCGAAGTAATTTATTGTAGGGGTGAGCGAAGTATTACATTGGAGGGGTGTAGTATTCTATTGTATGGGTAATCGAAGTATTATATTGCAAGTGTTAAGTATTATATTGAACCGTGCATAGCCATATTATGTAGAGGTGCTCTTTCTCGCTGTCACTACTTTTCCTAACTCAATTACTTACCCATTCCTAGTTTTATTTCGGCCGGATCAGCTAGAAAGCGTCAGATTTAATTTAGTATTGACAAATTTGGTGACAATACGCATATTGCGGTGCAATCGGCTGCAGACTAGTGTTAGAAACTGATAGACATTGCACAGTGAGTTCATCAATAGTATGTCTATACAGAGGAGAAGCTACAACGATTTTAATTAAACACTTAGAATCGGGAAGCAATGTTTTGACTCTGTTCGATGTCAGTAAAAATGAGCTCTGCTTCTTTCTTCATGTTTTGTGATTGTTTCCATTACATTATCCTTCCTTAGACTATTTTCTTATTTCTCTGAAGAAGGCATGAACACCATCGTGTTGTCGCTCGACAATCCAACTTCATAAAACTGTAATGATAACTTGCTTGTATAAAGTTGAAGGTCAAGTACGAGCCTTGAATCGGCGTCTTAGCACACGAGTTTTCACCAATACGGGCTCGGTCGCCGATCCAGAAGTGTTCGAAGACTTTAGGATAGTGTCGCTTCTAGCATCGAAACTCTCGATGCGAGACGGCATTCCTCACCTTCCCAGAGTATTACTACCCTGATACTCATTTCTGCTCGCAGGTGGGTCGACCGCGGGGGTAATTTTTTTTCCCAACCACGACTACAATTAACACTGCTTCCAGAGTGAATCTAACACGGGGTTGTCCGAACGTCGGTAGTTCAGTCGGGTGGTTTTCCCAATTAGTCTACCTAGGCCCCCACCTTGCTTATATGTTCATCCCTACTTCACATATTTCCCCCTTTCGCCAGCGTTTTTCCAACTACACATAAAGTATGCCAATCCCCTCCTATAAATATTGTTTGACAGCCACACATGTTTTAAGAGTCGGAGGTGACGGGTTTTATGGATCCGGCTTCACAAGCCTACTCTCAAGGGAGCTCATTTGGAAGACTAGAGCCTCCGGTAATTTTGAGTTGTTCGCGCTTATCAAATAATGGTAAAGGATTATCCTTAGCATGTAATGTAGTATCAGCGTGACGTTCTTCACTTTACATGGCTACATCATTTAGAGGTGACGGGAGAAACTTCTTTCTCGATATTGCTACTGTACAAAGAGTGTCTGTTTTTTGTTTCGTTCGCCAGCTTTTTACCTCTGACGAAGTCCCTAGAGACTAGAAACTGAATTTTGCGTGTTAATCTATTTTTCCCTGGCAGCCATGTGCACAGGGGGTCCCTCGCCGCACAGACAGATAACTCCGACTTCGGAGGTACTCATATTTTCCGTCAATGAGTAATTGACGTTTCAAGCCGTGCCGCGCTGCTGAGACCAGGGATGGTTGCCGCAGAGAGAAATCATAAATAATATCCCAACCAGTGTAGCCGGGATTTGAACCCACAACCTCTCTGTCTCGAGGCCGGCGTTTTGCCTCGAGACCAACCAGTTCCCCGAGTGTCTATTTATTTTTATTAGCTGAGTTGATTGGTGAGTTATTAATCGAAAAGTACGCAGAAGTAAACAAACCAATATATGCTTGGTTCATAGACTACACCGAAGCTTTCGATAGAATACACCATAAACAACTTATAGAATGCCTAAAAGATATACATCTAGATGACATGGACATACGACTAATATGCAATCTATACTGGGAGCAAACAGCAACAATAAAATATAACAAAGAAAACTCTACACCTATAGATATAAAAAGAGGAGTAAGACAGGTATGCATCCTATCACCAAACTTGTTCAATCTATCTTCTTCTTCTTCTTTTCTCTTTCACTGATACATAAAAGGTGTCGTGGTTTATATCATTTATCGTTCTTGTGCTGCTCGAATTGTCTGAATTAGTGATTTTCCTGTGTTGTTACATGTCTCTGTCACTGCATCTATCCATCTTCTGGGTCTTCCTCTCGGTCTTTTTCCATGCATTCTCGAGAAGAACGCCCTTGATGGTGTTTGGTGAGGATTCATTCTGACCAGGTGGCCAAACCATTTAAGTTGTTGCTGTTCTATATATTCTTGGCAGGGTTTTGTTCCTACCATTTTTCTTATGGTTTCATTTGGTATTCTATCTCTTCTTGTGTTGTTTGTTACTTTTCTAAAGCATCGCATCTCACATGTATTGATCTTTCTTAAATGTGATTTAGAAAGGGTCCATGTTTGACTTTCATGAGCAAATCTTTAAAAACGTCATAGAGATGCCAAGCCTACAAATTAATGGAAAGATAATCAATAACCTAAGATATGCTGACGATACTGTACTACTAGCAGAAAATCCTAAAGATCTACAACAATTACTTAACGAAATAAGCATGACAAGCAAAAGATATGGACTAGATATGAATATCAAAAAGAATAAAACTATGATTATAAACAAAGAAAATACTCAAACCCACAAGTGGATATCAAAATTGAAGGAGACAGTTCAGAACTACAACTACCTTGGATATACTATAACCAGTGATGGAAAATGTACAACTGAAATAAACAAAAGAATAGAAATGGCAAAAAGTAATTTTAATGTCATGAAGAACATACTAACATCAAAACAAATAACACCAAGGCTAAAACTAAAAATAGCAAAATGTTATAACTTCTCAATATTCCTATATGGTGCAGAAACATGGACATTAGACAAGAAAACAGAACAGAGAATCGAAGCCTTTTAAATGTGGATATATAGAAGAATAGGTAGAATTGGATGGAAGGAAAACAAAACAAACGTTGAAGTCTTAAAACAACTAAAAATAAAAAGGGAACTACTAAGCACAATTCAAACAAGACATATGCGATTTTTGGGCCATGTTAAAAGACACAACAGCCTACTAAAAGTAATCCTGGAGGGGAAAATACAAGGTAAAAGAGGCAGAGGCAGACCAAGACTAACATGGACGAGTAACATCAAAAGATGGACAAATCAGCCTATGACAACCTGCAACATCAAAGCAAGAGACAGAGCAGAATGGTGCTCCATGGTAGCCACCCTTTATTGCGGAGACGGCACTCGATGATGATGATCATGATGATTGGTGAGTTAGGATTGAACCACGATCACTGTATTGTCAAACTATGTCTCTAACCACAACGCTACTAAACCTAACACTTTCTTATTGTACCCTTTTATTCTAAATTTTTGAACAATCTACGTGTTAATGATGCTCTTAAATATTAAAATTATATACATCTAACTTGGTTTGAACGATCTGTCTAAAACGTAGAATATTATATAATATCTTGTTATATACATCTAACTTGGTTTGAACGATCTGTCTAAAACGTAGAATATTATATAATATCTTGTTATATACATCTAACTTGGTTTGAACGATCTGTCTAAAACGTAGAATATTATATAATATCTTGTTATATACATCTAACTTGGTTTGAACGATCTGTCTAAAACGTAGAATATTATATAATATCTTGTTATATACATCTAACTTGGTTTGGATGGTATGCCTATAGCGGGGGACATTATATACAGTCTGGTTGTTTGTTCCCGCTGTGGAGTTTACTGGTTACTTGTAAAACGCTTCATCGGCGGCATTTGTAAAACATGACATCAGCGGTTTTTGTAAACGCTAAATCAGCGATATTTGTAAAACGTTATATCAGTTGTGTTTGTAAACGCTAAATCAGTGACATTTGTAAAACATTACATCAGTGGTATTTGTAAACGTTACATCAGTGGTATTTGTAAAACATTACATCGGTGGTATTTGTAAAACATTACATCAGTAGTTTTTGCTAAATGTTACATCAGTGGTTTTTGCTAAAAGTTGCATCAGTGGTATTGCTAACACGCTACATCAGGGGTGTCTCTTAAACGCTACACATCAGCATTTATAAAACTCTACACATTAGCATTTGTAAAACGCTACATCAGCGTATTTGTAAAACATCACAATGCAGAACACTGCGGACAAGCTGCTGGAGAAAATAGTTGCCCGTGTCCTCACCTGTCGCCTTGAACAGAAACGCGTATTCCCTTCCACACTCGGAGGTTATAGATATAACAAAGAGACATGGCTCAATGCGGCAGTATTTGCCTATGATGTCTTCGAAGGCTTCCACAGACGAGAGGAGACGTGCTGCTGCTATATATCTGGAGGATGCATACAACAGGGTACCATTTGAATATCTCATGCATATGCTTCTCAAACTGGCGGTGAACCCCTTCCTCATTAGATGGATCGCCGCGGCACTGTTTCAGAGGAAGGTGATACTCAGATGTGGAAGTTGGTCTTCCGAGCCAACATCCATTTGTCCTGGGCTGCCACAAGGCTCACCATTGTCACCAGTTCTATTTAACGTGTACACAATAACGATCACGGCCCAACAGCTGGATGGGAGGGGAAGAACTATGACTTTTGCTGATGATATTCTGGTATATCGACAGGGAAGAGACAGACGGGGAATCGCCTCCATAATGCAAGACGAACTCGATCGCATTTCTTCCTGGTGTGGGGTTTCAGGGGCCTTGGTTAATCCTAATAAAGCATCAGTTTCATGGTTCTCCCTTAACAATCATATCGTTAATACAACCACACCGGTAGTACGAATGGGAGCTGATGAGGTGACCATGGACAAGTTGATGACATACATCGGAGTTAAGTTTGATCGCAGCCTGTGTTTTCGGGACCACGTCGACCATGTGATAACAAAATCCCGCAAAGGATTAGCCGCCTTGAAGGTCATGGCAGCTGCCAACATCGAGCAGAGGCTACTTATTCTTCTGTTCCAGGGATTAGTCCTCGCACCAATCGAGTATGCCCTGGCCATTCTTACTGTCAGTACGACTCAAATTGATAGGCTGGAGAAAATACAAAATGAAGCCATGCGCATTATCCTGGGATGTACGAGGGACACTCCCTGTGTATCAATGAGGTATCTTCTTGACTTTCCAACCATGGATGACAGAATTAAGATCTGGAGAGCACGAGCATACCTGAAGATTAGTACAGATACAGAGCATCCATTGCACCACGTGCTCAACACAGAGAAAGGTACCAGGCTAAAAAGAGGCAAATTATGGGTGGGCCGGGCAGAAGATGTCATCAAACAGGTCTGTGGGCTTACAGCGTTGGTGAGGAGTGGATACCGGTGCCTACGTCATTCAAGGGAACTTTCTCATGTATTGTCACACTCGACAGGAAAAGTAGGGAACAGAACCCGGTCGTGGTTAATGCTGAGGTCAACGGTCTCATCTGCGATAATACCGATGAGAAAGATGCAGTCATCTATACAGACGGATCTGTAAGACGACACGAAAGAAGTGCATGGGCATTTACAGCACGCTCAGCAGGCAGAATAGCCAAGGAAGACAGTGGTGCATACGCCATGACCACGAGTAGCATGACAATGGAGGTGATGGCAGTGACCAAGGCATTCAAATGGTTAGAGTCACAAGACTACATCCACGCATGAATACTGAGTGATTCGATGAGCATGATAAAAAAAGTGGAGGCGGGCTATGTACGCATGCAATGGGTAGAGTGGTTGCAGAAATCCAAAATACGCAAGGTCACCTTTGTCTATGTCCCTGGAGTTGCGGGAGTACGGGGAAATGAGAGAGCGGACAGGTTGGCTAGCTGCGCTGTCGTTGAGGACGGGCAACCGATGGATCGGGCGGACATCATCAATGCCCTTCGAGATGTTGGAAGAACACAGGACTTCGACAAACACAGATCAACGTCACTTCTTTGGATGATGGAAATGGGAGTTAAGATGGGCACGGCCAGATATGAGAAACTTGGTGGCCGTGTAAGAAGACTTATCAACCAACATAGAACTGGAGTCGTCAGTCGCTGGACACTGAGGGAATTGCTGAGGAGGGGATCTGAGCACCTATGGACATGTTCGGAGTGCAATGATGATGACCCGCAAATAACTCAATAACTCAATTTGTAAAACGCTACATTAGCGGTCTTTGTAAAACGCTGCACATCAGCATTTGTTAAACACTACACGTCAGCATTTGTTAAATGCTATACATCAGCATTTGTTAAACACTACACATCAGCATTTGTTAAATGCTATACATCAGCATTTGTTAAATGCTATACATCAGCGGTATTTGTCAAAAGCTACATCAGTGGTGTTTGTCAAACATTACATCAGCGTTATTTGTCAAAAGCTACATCAGTGGTGTTTGTCAAAAGCTACATCAGCGGTGTTTGTCAAACATTACACCAGCGGTGTTTGTAAAGTGTTTTAGCGGTCTTATAAATCGCTACAGCGGTATATGTTTAACGGTTTGAAGCGTTACAACTGAATTTATACATTCTTGTTCGCCTTCTTCTGCATTACTTACCTTCGTTGTCTGTCATTAGAAAGACGTAATGTGGGCGTAAATACGTTTGCTGTAGCTGTTCATGCAGTTGTGACCTAACACATCCGACTACAGCTATACATTTTTCATTACTGGGTTACCTTCCCTTTTAGATCTCTATTCCCCGGCCCTGACAGAGCGATCAATTTGCAGGATCCTACATGAACAATAGTATTGATCAATTCAGGTTCGTTATCCTTGTGCAAAGAGTCTGCTATGAGTAGGTGATCACTTTCAGCCGTGGGCTCTGCTGATTGTGTTGCCACATGTACATTATTAATCTCCAGCTTAGAGACACATACAATGATTGTTGCTTTCATCTGCCTCACTCTTTCACACCTCAATGATGTTTTATCTTGTCTCAGTCTTTTAATTCTAATTCTAGTGAGTAGTTGTGAATTAATAATTAATTGCAGCCTTTATGATATTGTCAGGTCTATTGACATTTATTTAAACTCGAGGCTCCAAATAATCAATATATATTTCACAAAAAAATTTATTTACGCATTTCATAAGAGCTCCACTGTTCTCTAATCCTCAAGAATATACCTTTGCCATATCTTCTTCAAAAGTGAGGAAGATACTATGCAATCCATTTTTGACAATAGAAACAAGAAAAAGAGTTCTTAAATGTTATGTAGAGCCAGTTTTAACATATGGATGTGAGTCATGGACAATAGGACAACAGACAAGAAAATCGCCGGTGGCCGTAGAAATGCGGTTTTACAGAAGAATGTTGAGAATACCATGGACAGCTAAGAAGAGTAATGAAAACGTTATGAAAGAGGCCAAAGCAAAAAGAGAGCCAATTTCCAATTTTAGGAAGAAACAATCATCATTTTTTGGCCATGTAATGAGAAGGGAACAACTGGAATATATTGTAACAACTGGAAAAATTGAGCGACGAAGAGATAGAGGGAAGCAAAGAGAAGAGATTCAGGATAGCTTAAGAGAATGGCTAGGCAGAAGGTCAACAACAGAAATCATAAATAACTATCGAGACCGTAAGTTGTGGAGAGACATGATCACCTGCGCCAGCAGGCGCAGTACTTGATGATAATGATATATCTATGCCTGTGTCATTAGGTTGCGCTACGTTTTAATATTCTCTTTGCTGTATTTTGTGTCCACCAAAAAGGATTATAATAGTTAATATAGGCGATCAAAAAATGAAGATGAAAACCTTTATTCAATTTTTTTTTAGAAAACTAAGATAAAGCAAGCAATCACTTCAAAATCATCAACATCGACAATGAAGAACTTGAATTTGTAACGAATTGCGCAAGTATAGGATCTGTAATAACCAACAGTGGAGACTACCATAAATAAAAGAAAAGAAGTAGCAATATAAAAGTTAAATGTCACGAAGAACATGTTGCTAATACCAAAACGAAAAAAAAAGACAGTAAAAGTAAAACTACTAAAGACCTGCATTTTTTTCCGATTGCAACATAAGGTGGTAAATAACGTACGATCTCTCAAATAATGAAGAAGAAAATGTGTTCTTTTGAAATAAAATTATACATACATTTTTTATATAATACTTTGGATAATGACTATAAAAGATAGGAAAAAAGATAAGTACAGACACAATAAAATACCTAAATTACGATGGAATATGTCTAATTACCAATGTCTTACAAAAGAAATTAAAATAGAAAGGGCATTGAGATTACTAAAATAATAGTAAGAATTGATCGCCTACCTCAATCGACATAGCACTTGATGATGATCTCACTTCATCAGCATTTCCAGTTTAATAATCAATCAATTTCGCTGCACATTGTGATTTAAGATGTCAAAATAGGTTTTCCCCTCAAGCCGTCACTGACATGTTATTTTGCCTTTCATCTTTCCGTCTGCTGAATCCTCTTAGAACTGTTGAGCTCGCAGGTAAGGAATTCATGAAAAACTATGTGAATTACCTGTTTGTGTGCTCTTCTCCTGCCATTTTAGCCAGACACCGTTGGTTATTTGTGACCATTGGGCACTTTCCATTGGAGGACATTCTCAAATTATCTATCATAAAGATTAGATCGAAAACAACGCGCTTCAACGCAATCTTTGTGCTATCATTGTAACAGCCACATTCGGACGCTAGAAACTACAAGTCAGTAAAGATGACAGCTACACAAATTAAATGTGCCAGTCGCATTACGAATGCCAGTTTAAAAGTCAAAATTAGAGGTAAAAAGCAGAAGAAGGCAAGAACCACCTTTGCATTCTTCATCATCAGACTTCCGTTTCCAACATGGTAGAACGAGGTTCATATTCTCTGGACCGCTGCAGATATTGCATTTTGGGACTGATTAGTTTCGGTTCTTCAATGCTATTCTCTGCGCTAAAGTCAATCTGATGATCCACTTAACAAATTTCGCCGATGATGCAGAGTCGTTCACACCTCAATGCTCCTCTTTGTCAAGTCCAAGTTTGTGAATGCGACCTTCCCCTGTCTAGAATTGATATGCGGTTTACGTCAACACATTGAGTGCTGTTCCAAGGCCATCGTTGGAATTGTTTGACGCCAAGTATTTGCATGTTACAACTCATTGATATGAACTGCTCTGCCTAGTCAATTGCAGTTTTCACTTTAGAGATTGTGCATCATCTTTTCCTGCGTTGCTGGCTGCATTTAATAGAGTAATTGGGATGTTATGGGCCCAGCCATTGTTATGTGTGCTAATTCATCACAATGGCTGATTGTATATCCCTAAAACGGTCGTACGCTAATAGTGAAAGGCGGAATGGAGTTTCGTATATGACTTTGCAGCACCGGGGTCACTCCTGGAGGTTCATGTTAGTCAGAAGGGATTCATAATTCCACAAACTCACATTGCAGGAAGATCTTACAGTCTGTTGTTTGATGTGCGACGGGGATAGTCCGATGACTAACTGGGTTACATATGTTCAGATTTGGAGTCAGGGTGATGTCCTAGCATCATCAAGCGCTAAACATTTTTTTTTTTAATGGCGATCATCATTTTCAGAAGGACGTGAACTTCCGGTCAATATGGTGGATAGGCGGCAGGAATCATTAAAGGCTATGTCTGAAAAGTGTTCCTTGTTGCAGTTTCCTCATATTCCAAGTCCGGCTTGTTGCAGGAGCTACTGAATTAAGTGCTCTGCGCATACTGTGAGCTGTGCATTTCATCTGTTTTGATCGTGTTTCGATATTCCGATTGTTTACGATGAGTGATGATATCGTATGGTGGGGAACAGATGGCTGTGTTCACTTTCTGCGCGGTTTCGCCTTATGTCTTTTGGCGTGTGCTGAGACTGCTATGATGGGAACTACAACTAACCTTTCTTTGTTTGGAAGATGAGATAGTAATTTGGATGATTCCACTGGCACGGGCAATTAAGCAATTATGGATTTTAATTCGTTTGCAGTGATACCGGGGCCTTCTATAACCAAAACCATAACCATAATCTTCATCATCAGTTCGCATGTTCTTTGGAGAACGCTGCATTCACCACATCCCGTCTGAATGAATCTTTAGCCAGGTCACCTAATTCTTCTGTTATCGTGTTCAATGTCTCTGTGATATCTTGAAAATACTTCCTCTTGATCGGACCTAATGAGTCGTCCAGGAGCCATGCTATTCATTGTTATTTTCCGACCTGCTGTATCTTTTGACTTGGCAGTAGTATTTTTAAAGGATCTATAGAATGGTGTTTGTAAGTTAGTTCTTTGTAATGTGTTCAAGGTCCTTTAGTATGTCTTCATTGCTTTTTAAAGAGTTGCTCCTTACCATTGCATTCGATTATATAATAAGTACAGATTAAATCATGTATTTTTGTAACAAGACATAAACAAGTGAACACAATACGTTAACAGACCTATAACATTCCACACAAAGGTGGATTGATATAACACCGAAAACATTTGAAAACCTGACAGCGGAAGGAACCATCAAGAGAACAGAAGACCATAAACTATTTATTCTTCTTCTTTCCTTCCTCACCTGCCTTTCAGCGTCGTGGAGAGACATAATTTGCGGTCTTTTGCTCTTTTGTTCGCCTCTGCTGCCGTTATGTTTCCTAGTGCTTTTAATATTCCTTCGATCCGTCTTTTTGGTGGTCGACACTTGGGTCTGGTGTTCTCACAACTTTTGTTGAAGGCTCGTTGTGTTGTGTTTTGATCTTTCTGCCTTGTCACGTGCCCAAACCATTTTATCTGTTGTTTCCTTATATATTCTATAGCGGGGGCTATTCCTAGCTTCTTTCTCAGTTCTTCATTTGTGATCTTATCTCTCAGACTGTTTCCTGTCATTCGTCTAACACATTTAATCTCTGTAGAGGTTATTTTACTTATTGTTCTTGCATCTAGGGTCCAGACTATTCAAACTATTTCTGCCCTCAGAAAAAAGAGCATATGAAGATATAAAGAGAACGTAGTAGAAATCAGTGACGTGTCTGGAAACTTGTGTACAGTGACCGATCTTACTGTCAATTATCGCGAGCTTTCTGTGAGGTCTTTGATTAAGCGAGCCATTTTCCGTCGTCCTAATATCAAAGACATAGTTGTGTCGTCGGAACTGGTACCACTCAATCTGGCATTAGACTGCTTGCTCACCGTAAATAATGTCAGCTAGTGGACCTTTATGTAAGGTGGCCTGCGACTCATAGCTGGCAGCTTGCGTCAGATCATTGAACCGTAACTGACTAAGACCGTATTGCACATTGCCGTGGTGTGTCTGGAATATCAGACCAACCAGTCTCACAGAAAAAAAAACAAATAGAAATCAATGAGGTAACGCAACAATTCTGTGCTGTTGTCGGATGTGCCGGGATGATAGCTGAAGATATCAAAATATTGCTGTAAGTTACAAACATCAAATCTGATGAAGCTAAATTAAGGAAAACTAAAATAATTGTATGTTCTTTTAGGAGCGGACATTTGGAGAGAAGTAGCTGTCGGGATTGTAGTAGAAGAGAGAAATCCTCTTGTCGCCATTGATACCCCAATGCAGTAGTAGCAGTAGAAGAGAGAAATCCTCTTGTCGCCATTGATACCTCAATGTAGTAGTAGCAGTAGAAGAAAGAAATCCTCTTGTCGTTTTGGTTTTCCCACTGTAGTAGTCGAAGATGAAAGAAATCCTCTTGTCGCCATTGATACCTCAATGTAGTAGTAGCAGTAGAAGAAAGAAATCCTCTTGTCGCCATTGATACCCCAATGTAGTAGTAGTAGTAGTAGAAGAAAGAAATCATATTGTCGCCTTTGATACCCCAATGTAGTAGTAGTAGTAGAAGAAAGAAATCATATTGTCGCCTTTGATACTCCAATGTAGTAGTAGCAGTAGAAGAAAGAAATCATATTGTCGCCTTTGATACCCCAATGTAGTAGTAGCAGTAGAAGAAAGAAATCATATTGTCGCCTTTGATACCCCAATGTAGTAGTAGTAGAAGAAAGAAAGAAATCATATTGTCGCCTTTGATACCCCAATGTAGTAGTAGTAGTAGTAGAAGAAAGAAATCATATTGTCGCCTTTGATACCTCAATGTAGTAGTAGTAGAAGAAAGAAAGAAATCATATTGTCGCCTTTGATACCCCAATGTAGTAGTAGTAGTAGAAGAAAGAAATCATATTGTCGCCTTTGATACCCCAATGTAGTAGTAGCAGTAGAAGAAAGAAATCATATTGTCGCCTTTGATACCCTAATGTAGTAGCAGTAAAAGAAAGAAATCATCTTGTTGCCATTGATACCCCAATGTAGTAGTAGTAGTAGTAGAAGAAAGAAATCATATTGTCGCCATTGATACCCCAATGTAGTAGTAGTAGTAGAAGAAAGAAATCATCATATCGCCATTGATACCCCAATGTAGTAGTAGTAGTAGAAGAAAGAAATCATCCTATCGCCATTGATACCCCAATGTAGTAGTAGTAGTAGAAAAAAGAAATCATATTGTCGCCATTGATACCCCAATGTAGTAGTAGCAGTAGAAGAAAGAAATCATCTTGTTGCCATTGATACCCCAATGTAGTAGTAGCAGTAGAAGAAAGAAATCATCTTGTTGCCATTGATATCCCAATGTAGTAGTAGCAGTAGAAGAAAGAAATCATATTGTCGCCATTGATACCCCAATGTAGTAGAAGCAGTAGAAGAAAGAAATCATCCTATCGCCATTGATACCCAAAATGTAGTAGTAGTAGTAGTAGCAGTAGCAGTAGCAGTAGCAGTAGCAGTAGCAGTAGCAGCAGCAGTAGTAGTAGTAGTAGGTTATTTGCGGGTCATCATCATTGCACTCCGAACATGTCCATAGGTGATCAGATCCCCTCCTCAGCAATTCCCTCAGTGTCCAGCGACTGACGACTCCAGTTCTATGTTGGTTGATCAGTCTTCTTACACGGCCACCAAGTTTCTCATTTCCGGCCGTGCCTATCTTAACTCCCATTTCCATCATCCGAATAAGTGACGTTGATCTGTGTTTGTCGAGGTCCTGTGCTCTTCCAACATATCTAAGGGCATTGATGATGTCCGCCCGATCCATCGGTTGCCCGTCCTCAACGACAGCGCAGCTAGCCAACCTGTCCGCTCTCTCATTTCCCCGTACTCCCGCATGTCCAGGGACATAGACAAAGGTGACCTTACGTATTTTGGATTTCTGAAACGACTCTACCCATTGCATGCGTACAAAGCCCGCCTCCACTTTTTTAATCATGCTCATCGAATCACTCAGTATACATGCGTGGATATAGTCTTGTGACTCTAACCTTTTGAATGCCTTGGACACTGCCATCACCTCCATTGTCATGCTACTCGTGGTCATGGCGTATGCACCACTGCCTTCCTTGGCTATTCTGCCTGCTGAGCGTGCTGTAAATGCCCATGCACTTCTTTCGTGTCGTCTTACAGATCCGTCTGTATAGATGACTGCATCTTTCTCATCGGTATTATCGCAGATGAGACCGTTGACCTCAGCATTAACCACGACCGGGTTATGTTCCCTACTTTTCCTGTCGAGTGTGACAATACATGAGAAAGTCCCCTTGAATGACGTAGGCACCGGTATCACCGGTAGGAGAAGGGATAGGAAGAAAGAAATCATCTTGTCTCCATGGTTTCCCCAATGTCTGTAATTCACCCAGGACAGATAGATCAATCGGTCATGTTCTCGTTTATCTCCATCCAGTGTAAACTCGTCCACTACATCTAAGTTAGAGCATCCCTTTCTGAACTACGTGTTGGATCTTCTCTACTGTTTTAATCCAGTGTTCGAACAACGAACTGGGCAATGAACACGTTGATCCAGAACACGAGACATCATCAAGTAATGTCCCTGCTGAAGTAGGCGATCATGTCACTCCACAACTTTCTATCTCTGCTGTTATCATTTCTCTCGTTATCTACCTTTCTATAAATCTCTTGTATCGGTTCTGTTTCTCTCTATCTCCTCTTCCCTTCTCCTATCCCTTCTCCTACCCCCCACCCCCTTTTTTTCTTCCTGGTTGTCACAATGTGTCCCATTTGCTCCATTGTCTTGACCTTCCTTTTGATTTTTGTTTAATATGATTTCTGTAATAAAGTCACTTTTCCCCTTGTCTCTTTCTGAACATCTTCTTTGCTCGTTTTAGCTGTCCTTACTAACATTCTTCTGTAAAGTCATATTGCTTTGGCCACCAAAAGCTTTCTTGTCTGTTGTCCAGGAATCACATTTTTTTAAATATCAAGGCTCTCTTAACATAACGCTGAAGAAATCGTGTCCTTATTTCCATTGTAAAAAAAAAAAAATAGGCTGCATGCTTTTCCATTTTTTGTTTTAAATTATCACGTGTCGTCACAATCTAGAGGCAGGAGACGTTGCTACAGTTATTATTGCTGATAAGTTTCAGAAACATTAGCGATTTATTTAGCGACAACAAGATCAATGCTATGTTGTTAGGATTGTTCTTGAAAAAACAACAGATGTTCATATTGTCGATTTTTAGGTTGTTTCATATTTGCGACTCCCCCAGCCCGCAACTCACCATTCAGGTACCATACACTTCCATCTAGATGGGACTATTTGTCACTTTAATTCCATTTCTCACAGTGTTTCTGCTGCACCTTTTCGTGTAATCTTCATACAGCATTTTCATCTCTTACATCACGCAGGAGCGGACCCGTATTTAAATGTATATGTTTATCATTCACCTTATCTTTAAAATGGCTTTTAGCTTTAATGTTGAGTCCAGCGCTGGGGAAACGAAAAAAAAATTATTATTATGGTAATTTTTGTTTCAATTCTGTTTTCTAACAATCGAGTATTAATTATTTAGTTGTTGGCACGCTGACTTTGACTTGTCGTTGGTGAAGATATTGTGGTTCAGTCCCAGTCCTGGGGTAGACTGAGCTGAATAGAAATATGGTTCCCCTTACTGGCAAAATTAAGTTTAATATTAAAATGTCGAGAAACGTGGCTGCCTCACGTTCAAATGGGGTGGCCTGGTACATGATTTCAGTACTGCTCTATCTAGTACATGATTTCAGTACTGCTCTATCCCAGGACGTTACACGATTGTGGGTCTAAAAGTTAGGACACATTAGAAACACCTCGTCGTTTCCCTGTAAGGTGGTAGCTTTGTATAAAGAATACTTAGATGTAACAATACAGTTAAGTAAATCACCCTCAGCATTTTACAAAGATGGTCGAACTGTCTGA
This sequence comes from Megaustenia siamemsis, assembly GCA_032433765.1. Classification (NCBI taxonomy): domain Eukaryota; kingdom Metazoa; phylum Mollusca; class Gastropoda; order Stylommatophora; family Ariophantidae; genus Megaustenia; species Megaustenia siamemsis. The sequence continues at coordinate 126,293,498 of JAVIAB010000051.1, read as the reverse complement.
AACTTGCACCGAAGAGGAACAGTGCTCCATCATTTTATTTTATCTTTTTTTTAGCAAAGGGAGTGAAACCCCTTGCAGTTGATGGGCAAATGTTGCTGTCACATAGTGAATGTCTGTCACTGGAACGAATGAACGAGTGGATTAGGGGGTCCTTCTTCTGCTGCTGCTGTTGTTATCATGAATCATTTAGACTAGATAACGAATTCTGTTATAAAGTCTGGTTTCTCTTTTAAGGTTTCAACTCCACCATACATTTCCTCATCTCTTCCACGGTAGTGGGCGTTGGCCACATGTTTTTCCTCATATCTAGTAGAAGGTGTGGTCTTGCAAAATGTGGTTTGCTGTCATGTATACTATTTTGCTGCAACTCATTGCAGGGGCGGAGTGTGAAGACTTGATAATATGAGTCAGATGTTGAAAATTGTGACTTTCATTCTTTTAGTTCTTGAATCAGCTGCTATCGTGCCCATCTTCTGAACACTTTATGGAATAGTAAAAGATCACAAGTCACGTGACGTGCTGAGCCATGACATGTGTCAGTTAGTTTCAGTCTTCGTCACTGAGTCTGCAAGGGACTGTGCTAGATCTGATCGAAAAGAAGTGTCTGTCACAATATGATTAAAATGTGCTTCAGACAACTCGGAGATGTCTGGAGAAACAACGTTAAGTTCCCCTGATATGTAGAGGCCGCCGAAGCTGATATCATTGTTCGGTTTTTTTTTTTGACAATTTTCAGCGTGGTTCTCTTCCCCCGTCCCTCCCCCCTCCCCCTAATTATTCCTGTAAACTTGGATAAGGAACCGACTGTACATGCTCCCTTTTCATTGATGCCGTTTGGAATCACAGTCTATAATAGAGATGAATGGCTTAATGGAGTATGGCCTTGTTGACGGCATAACCGAAAGATGCGGCCCATATCGCCGGGTATTTGCAGATTCTAATGTAAAGTAAGTAAAGTACCCCCCGTCACGCCAAGTGGCGTATAGGGAAATATGGTGTTAGTGACCCTATATTTTACAGACCTTCAGCACATGATTTTTGGGGTAATGTGGTCGGTATTACGCCCGTGCTGCTTTACTTTCCCAGAAAAAATCCGGTACCCATTTAAGGCTGGGTGAACCCGGAGCCGTCGGTTGGGATCGAACCCTACCCCTTGTCCGTAGTAGTCCAGTTCACTAACCACTGAGCTATCGCGGCTCCCACTAATTTTTAGGGAATTAGTAAAACCCAGGTGTCCTCGCCAAGGTACGAACCCCGGCTGTTGCCGTGGTAAGCCAACCGCCTATCGATTGCGCTAACCGGACACCCAGATTCTAATGTAATCACTTACTTTATTTTTTTCGACTCCTTTGTTTACAGTGAGCTTTTTTTAAAGGTAAGGTAGAGTGAAGAATTGATAACAAATACTCTCTCGCATATGGACATGCGAACTATAATGAAACTGATTTCATGCATATGAAAGATTTTTTAAAAAAACATTGACATCAACTTAAAAATTCAGTTCAAGAAACTATTACGTGAAAGGAATTGGAGAATAATATCCTGCATCATGAACGTAGAAAAAATAAAACAAAGACAACGTGGTTGTCAAATGTGAATGCTCCCTTATCAGCTACTATTGCTCGTCTACAAAAACTGTCTGCTTTCAAGGAATACCAAGTATTAGATTCGTAGACAATGTTACAGGAACCCTGCAGCGGCGCGGCTGAGAGCAGCTGGACAAGATTTACAAACTGTCACTCCCCACAACGGTTCTTGGGGCATTCAGATATCATAAATAAGAAAAGAAAAAGCTTTATTTGAGCATGTCGAGCATTATTTAGCAAGCAGTCCAGCGTGCATTGGCATCGATGCCCGTTATCTGCCTAGGTTATAATTACCACCGTAATTGTTTTTTTTTTAATACTTGCCGCCGTAATGCGCAGTACTTTCAAGTTCACACTTGTTATTGTCTTGGCCATTGATTCGCAGAGAGCAGACGCTCTTAGCGGGGCATCCCCTGTACTCGTTTGCTTGTCATAAATCGCGAGCCGTGGCGCGAGGACATTGCAACATAAAATCAAGGGCAACAACTAAGATGAGATTAATTTTAAAAAAATTAGATTCACTTGGCGGATATCGAACCGAAGCACACGGAAAGGGATTCATTTTCAGCGAAGTCGTTAAAAAAACTGCTTTCTTTATACACTTTTAAAAATTGTATTCTTTTATTAAACTGGGGAAGCTTATTTCAGCGGCGTCACTGCACGTATGGTACTTGTTTAGATATTCAGCCCTTGTCACCGGGGTTGTTGTGGTGCGTGACAGTTGCCAACTAGTGTGGTTTAGTTTGAGACAGCAGCTCCTCCACCACTTCATCGCGTGACAGCCATTCTCCGCATGCTCGATAGAGATCACAACACTTTGCAAGTTTCTTGAATTGTTGTTCCGTCGTCTGTTTACTTTGCCATATTTTTTTTAATACTAGCACTTCTTTCAATAAAAATATAAAATATGAACTCACAGCTGATATTTAGGTCCTTGAGATTTGGTGAGGATTGTAGAAAATATCCCGAACCGTCGCATTGAGCACGTGACCACTCACTATGTGGCCATCTTTGCAGTAAGGTTCCACCTGGGTATTCTGATTTTCTGTAGCTGTGGTGATTTCTGTAACAATTGATTGAGATATGGACTGGGATCCCCGACGTGCATCTCCTCTTTAGACGTTGTCAGTGGTGGGTATGTGGTTGTAATAACTGCAATATTTATTTCATATCAAAAATGGTCGTGCAGATAAACTCCATGGATATTAATAGTCTACAAATGTATCATTATTTTTTTTTCAATACTATGTGTTTATGAGTTTCTATTTTAGTAACGATTAAAAGTTTAGTCATTGTGAACAAAAATCGTAAAACGTTTCAGTTCTTGATTTTAAAACATGCCAGGACAATCGATGGTGCTGTGCATTCTCGTTTTAGGCGTCAACCATCATTGGCTTAGGAGTGTTTGCGATCGGTTGCTGCAGGAGACTGTGAGAATTGCTAGATTCTGAAGTTTCTATAGACTCCCGTTTGAATTAACATAGACTGGTCTCATCAGTCAACACGTTTCACAAGAGTTCAGGCACAGAACGTAACAGGAGGTAGACACTTAAACGTTGCTATCAAAGTGGACTCGCCCCCGGTAAAATATCAAAAAGTTAAAGCGCCGAAACACTTGACCCACTATAGTCCGTTCAGAAATTCATAATCACACCTGAATTAGTTTTGCGTGATAACCGCTTGTTATTTTGGTTTCAAATTTTGCATGCAATCTTAGAATATTGATGACGCAAAGATTTTGGTGTTTTTTATTCCACAAACACAACAGATTTTGCACATCAGCGAATTTCTTTGATCTTTTATGACGATATCACACAAGTTGGTTCAAATTTTAGAGTTTACAGTAATCGTGTTAAATTTTCCAGTTTGCTGCAAATCTTGTCAAAGGCGTATCTACATTAAGCAGTGGGTGTCGTTCGTTATGTGTATTTGCAAACATGAATTCAATTGGTTACAATTAGTCTTGTCCTTCGGTCACCATTAGACCACAGGACGTCCTAACTGCAGCTGGAATTGAATTCATCTTAATTTTAATCATTCCGAATCTGACGATTCCAAGAGGTTGATAATCATTACTGGCTGGACAAATAGTAATCCACCTCGTTTCTAGTACTCATCTTCCACCCGCAGCACATGTTCAACACACTTCTTCCAGAACGGAATGTCTATTTTTGAGAGAGACTCGCGTGTCAGAACTTCAACATCACACATATTAAACGTCCTGTTCTGTTCTGCAACTTGTCCTTTGACGTGAGCCCAGACAAGTTCGATTGGATTAAGGTGCGCATGATATGCAGGGAGTTGAAGAGAGGTGTGGCCGTATTTCTCAATGATTTTGTCAACATGGTACACCGTTTTCTTATTCGTATTCTTCACAAGTTGTAACAATTCGGGTTTTAAATATGTGTCGTCAAATTTGTCATTTTCATTCGCAAGCCATGTCCTAATTTGCTCGTTTGTATTTGATGCAGTAGGCACTTTGTCTTCCTCTGATACGACATTGTGGTATGATGCATTACCCATGACTATGCATGAAGGTCTCTCCAGGATTGGTAGATGATCGTTCTCCAACCAGTGCCTGAAAATGTTTCCATTCATTTCAGTATGGTAGTCCCTACCGTCGGTACTTTTTGATTGGAAAATAAGTCCCGCATCATGGACAAGGCCGTTTTCAGTGCTTCCAGCATGCGTTAATATAATGCGCTGGCCTTTGCTGCTCGGAATTGTTCTTTTGAGTTTGCCATTTACTGACTGCCATTCTTTAGCATAGGTGTGGTGTGCGTTGACCCATGATTCGTCCAAATATACAATATCATACCGTTCACTCCGCCGCTCACGGATCTGTCTCAGGTATTTGCTTCGAGCAATGACCAAGTGTGGTTTTTCACAAATAATATTCCTGCCCCCAACAATTTTTCTGAAAGTGAAGCCGGCTCCTCGCACAATCTTCCATAGAGTACTTTTAGAAATGGTAAATATTTCAGTCTGCATGCAATTTTAATTTCAAATTCCTGAGAGTAACAAGTACATTATTAGCAAACATTTTCAATATCTCACGTTTTATGACATCCATGTCAAAGCTGTCGACTTTCCTTTTCCTTCCTTGATTGACATGAGTGAACTCTGAGTCTTGTTTAATCCAACGAGAAAATGACGATCTATTAAGACCAAGCGCGAGTTGCGTTCGTCTCTCTGGGTCATGAATATCACAATATAAATGCCCCATCTTGGATTCCCTAAGGAAGTGCTGATATAGTAAAAAGGTAACCTTTTTCATAGTTATAAATTTGCATTTCAAACTCCTTGTAATTTAGATATAAATGTTGGTATTTAAAGTCAACAAATTGTCTACTGAGTCTTCACAAAATGAATAAAGATACGCCTTCCCTTCGGTAATTAATGCCAAGGCCGTGGTGCGTCATGTCGTTCAATAACAAGTCAGTTTTGTGCACGGGATTTTCCTGAAGTTAGTGTTTCTGCAATAGCCAAACTATTTTACGTGAACGACCGCACCAAATTAATGTATATATCCTAAAATGGTGTCAAATTCGAACAGGGTGAATTTAATATAGCCTAAAGTAGAAAACTTTTAAACTAGATCAAATTTCTCAGAGCAAAAAATATTTCTATAACGTCATCAATATTCTAAGATTGCATGCAAAATTTGAAACCAAAATAACAAGCGGTTATCACGCAAAACTAATTCAGGTATGATTATGAATTTCTGAACGGACTATAGTTGGAACAGGACACGTTTATGTGACCAGATTGTTATTGTTGTGAAATTGTATGTAGTTTCCTATCACTATTATATATATATATATATATATATATATATATATATATATATTAGAATAGAGCGAGAGAGAGAGAAGGGGAGAGAGAGAGGGAAAGTTATTGAGTTATTATCGAGTCATCATCATTGCACTCAGAAAACATATCCATAGGTGCTCAGATCCCCTCCTCAGCAAGTCTCGCAGTGTCCAGCGACTGACGACTCAAGTTCTGTGTTGGTTGATTAGTCTTCTTACACGCCCACTAAGTTTCTCGTTTCTGGCTGTGCCCATCTTAACTCCCATCTCTTTCATCCGAAGGAGTGACGTGGACTCATGGTTATCGAAGTCCTGTGTCTTTCCCACTTCCCGGACGGCATTGATGATGTCCGCCCGATCCATTGGTTGACCGTCCTCAACAATAACGCAGCTAGCCAACCTGTCCGCTCTTTCATTTCCCCACACTCCCGCATGTCCATATATATATATATATATATATATATATATATATATATATATATATATATATATATATATATATATTATGTATGTATTATATATAAATATAAAGAAATAATATAGAAATAGTGACGTTGCATTAAAAGAGGGTTTTGGCAGCCAACTATTTATTTATCATTCATTATCATTTAATCACTTCGAATTTCTTGGCAGTTGCATAGTTCAAAAAGGAAGCACAAAGAAATTAGAATTGTATTGGAAAAGGCGGCAGCGGTTATCAGAAATCTTGACAAAATATGAACATCATAATTATAAAGCACAAAAATAAATTATTTTTTTATTTTCGTTTTATTTTCTTTTAGTTCTGTGCATTCGAGAGCTGGAAAACAGGTAAAGAAATAGAAAATACATTAGATGCTTCTGAAAATAAATGGTTATGGTTAGTTATGGTTACTTGAATTCACCGGTTTCACTGAAAACGAATTAAAATCCATAATTGCTCAACCGCCCGTGCCAGTGGAATCATCCGAATTAACATATCATCGCATTGAAGGAGCCAAACAAAGAAAGGCAGCTGCAGTCCCATCATAGTAGCTACAGCACACGCCAAAAAAACAATGCCAAATGGCACTGCAAGTGAACGCAGCTGAACTGTCCTTCGTTATACGATAAATCATTCATCGTAAGCAAGTGGAATATCGAAACACGATCCGGATGAAAAACACAGCTCACAATGTGCACACAGGACTAAACTCAGTAGCTCCGACCAGCAGCAAACCGAACTTGGAATTTGAGGAAACTGAGCCTCAATGGTTTCTGCCGCCTATCTGCCATATTGACCGGAAGTCCCCTGAAAACTAATGTCATGGGAAAATACTTTGTATACCATGGGTATAATTCAAAACTAGCGCAGAATTTAGAGAAACTATCACGCTTCCAACAATATCATATATCATCATCATCATGTGCCATACCGGTTGGCGTAGGTGATCATGTCCCTCCATAATCTTCTATCTACAGTGCGTCGTATCAGTTCTTTTGTTGACTGTTTTCCATGCCATGACACCAAGCTATCCAGTATTTTCTCTCTTTGTCGTCCGCGATCTTTCTTTCATTGTATTTTGCCAGTTGTAACCAAGTATTCCAACTTTCCTCTTCTCATGATGTGCCCGAAAAATGTTGGTTGCTTCTTTACAATGTTTTTAAGAGCTCCCTTTTTGTGTTGGCCTCTTTGAGAACTTCCTCATTGGTCTTTTTAGCTGTCCAGGGAACTTTCAATCAATATTCTTCTGAGAAATCCCATCTCTGTGGTCTCTAATCGTCTTTTCATTTGTAATATCATATATAATTAAGCAAAATGTTGTACATTTATGAAAGCTATATGGTGAGAAGAGACAACAAGAAAATCTCGAAGCAATACCTCAAGTATGAAACAGAGGGCAAAAGAAAAAGAGGCTGACCTTGAGAAAGACTAAATCAAATATTGAGGCGAGAAGCAATAACAGTAGATGTCAGATCCTATGCCTAAGGTGAGAGGCTTTCCCAGAACAGGGACGTTTTTGAGATGCAATACGGACCCTATGCAAAGTAATAATATGGTAATATATGGAGAGTCTTGAATTTCTACTATATGTGCCATGTTCGGCTGAAAAGGATGATAATGAGATAGACATATTCAGATTAATAGGTCGTTAGACAGATAGACTGAAAGAAAGACAGACTGATCATCATCATCATCATCACGTACCAGACCTATTGGCGTAGGTGATCATGTCTCTCCACAACTTTCGATCTCGGCAGCTATTTATCATTTCTGTTGTTGACTTTCTGCCAAGCCATTCTCTTAAATTTTGCTTACAGTAGCTTGATGACAATCGGGGATCACCTGTAGCACATGATATCCCCTACCGAACGAGGGTTTTCCATTGGAATCCCCCTTAACGTTGTACAGACCGATAGATTGATAGAAATGTGCGGATAGATAGTCATTTAATTGACACAACATGATCTGAATTAAAGAAAAATTATTATAGTCAAAATGAATGGTACACCCAGCAAGAGGCGCTATCGAGTTGCGTTTTGTCTAGGTTAACGATCGATAATCCGTCACAAATTATCCTTGTTGAAATCGAATCGTTGGCAGCACATGCATTCATGCAGAAACTTTAAAGCCCTTGCTCCAGCGAGTCGTTAAAGATTGGAAACAAATATCTCATAAAAATATATTGCAGACAAATTTGCGTTAATTTCTCTGTCTTTAAGCATGATACCTCTCTTGCGGATCGATAATTGCTCGTTAGCAAATATAATTAACCTTTCATAAACACTCCAGGACATTTTTTTTTGTCTCTCCACTCTGGAGGCACGTCACAAATTTGAAAGAAAGAAGTCGTCACAACACTTTGAATAAATAGAGGGATCACTTGTTTACAAGATATAGACATGTCTTCTAGTGAGAGAGAGAGAATGTAACTAATTATTGATAGAAAATATTTATAAGAAATATTCGTTTCTTACATTTATAGGGGTTAGCAAGTTCACTTGTTTGTAGGAAAATAAATAGCCCATACATTTATAAGAAATAAAAAGTCCAACAGTATTGGGAAATAAATAGCCCGCACATTAATAGTAAATAATGGCCGCACATGTATAGGTAATAAATAGCTCGCATATTTATAGGAAATAAACCGCCCGCACATATATATGAAATAAATAGACTCACACATTTATATGAAATAAATAGACTCACACATTTATATGAAATAAATAAACCCACACATTTATATGAAATAAATAGACTCATATATTTATATGAAATAAATAGACCCAAACATTTATAAGAAATAAATAGACTCAAAAATGTATAGGAAATAAATAGACACATACATTTATAATAAATAAACAGACCCACACATTTATAGGAAATAAATAACCCGCACATTTATAGGAAATAAATAGACACATACATTTATAATAAATAAACAGACCCACACATTTATAGGAAATAAAAATTGCACACATTTATAGGACATGACTAATTCATGAACTTCCGGTCAATATGGCGGATAGGCGGCCGGAACCATTAGAGGCTATGTCTGAAAAGTGTTCCTTGTTGCAGTTTCCTCATATTCTAAGTCCGGCTTGTGGCAGGAGCTACTGAGTTAAGTGCTCTGTGCACACCGTGAGCTGTGCGTATCATCTGTTGTGATCGTGTTTCGATATTCCAATTGTTTACGATGAGTGATGATATCGTAAGATGGAGGAAAGATGGCTGTGTTCACTTTCTGCGCGGTTTCGCCTTATGTCTTTTGGCGTGTGCTGAGACTGCTATGATGGGGACTACAGTTAACCTTTCTTTGTTTGGAAGATAAGATAGTAATTCGGATGATTCCACTGGCACGGGCGGTTGAGCAATTATGGATTTTAATTCGTTTGCAGTGATACCGGGGACTTCTATAACCATAAATAGTTCATATTTTCGCTGCAGGCGACTGGCCGTGGAGGGTAAGTGGAACATGTTCAATTAAACAATGTGAGCGATCAGGATGAACACTTCGTTGGTTGCTGGAACGGGGGCTGAGCAGATATGGCAGTGCCTGCATTGAAGCCATTCTATTCAAGAGTCTCAATTCTGAATGGTTCATATATTCATCGTTATCATCTTACGCTGTCTCTGAATTAAACATTGACACCCATTCGAGCCTCATTTCATTCTGTATCTTGCTTTTAATAGGGGTCACTGTCATAGATTCCCCTGCACAGCTCTTGATTTTGTGAGTCCACTTTAGTCTTTTTCCGTCTGTCTAGTTTGCCTTATGCATTGTATTTTCCCATCCGAGGTAACTGTCAACAGTTGCTGCGCCTCTTTATGTGTCCACAAAAAATGTGTTATTTGGCTTGTTCTGATTGCATTAAACAGTTCTTTCCTACATTTTCAGGTTTTTGAAAAATGTGTTTTCTCTCTCCGCAGCAAATCTTCAAATTCTATAAATCCACATATTTATAAGCTCTAAATAACCGACGGCTTTTTAGCCGTCATTATTAGAAGTAAAAAGTCGCACTCCTCAATAGAAAATAAGTAGCCCTATCATCTAAAGGAAATAAGCAGAAAATATTTGTTTAAAACAAATAAATATTTCACACGTTTAAGATGGTTAATGTTACAAATAAATATTGACGTCATCTATCGAGTTTGACTGAAGTGAAAAGGAATTGGTTGATTGAAACCTACAAATACACAAGCAGATGATGCTTCATTGGAGTATATCAGGATATTGGGTTTAAGGACTAAGAATACTACATCACAATTATGTACGTTAATGGAGACTCCAGTTTTGTCTTTCAAATTACATAAAATTGTTCAGTAACGACTATTCTATCTTCGGAGACATTGGAAACATCCTGTTGCAATTTTCCTGCCTATAAAACCAACTGCGGCTGTATTTCCACGTTTCTTAAATGCACTTATGTGTTGACATATGAATCTCCACAAACCATGTTTGGCTTTCTTCCCTGCTACAATGATGAGACTATTCGTGAGATATACTTCTGTCTATCTGCGTATCTTTTTGTCTTTCTCTCCCTTTTGTCTCTGTGTGTGTATCTGTTTAACTGCGTCTATCTGCCTGTCTGTGTCTCCATATGTTGATCTATATATGACTTTTCTCTTCCTTCATGCATCTTTGCTTGTTAAATATAAACCATGTATGTTATTGTACATAATAATGTATCTATTTAAAAGCCTAAAAGGCATTATTTATTTACTTTGTTTATGTCAAAATTGCTGCGTGAATCAACTTCATTAATCATCGAGGGTCTCATCTTTCAACTCTAAAACTTCATATGTGATGTATCAAATGATTTTCTGTTAATTGAATAACTTATCTGGAGTTGTCTTGTCAAGATGGGCTCATAATAACATAAATGTGATTTTTCTTTCTCTCATCTGTCAAATATAGATTATACGCCTTTTTTTCGTGAACTCTTTTAAACAAGAGAGAACAAATGGGTACAAATAATGGGAATGAAGAAACCATTTAGCCAGCTTTAAGGCTGAAAGATATACCGTAATATATAACGCCGTAAAGGTTTTATTTCACTAGACCACAGAATTAGAAGGTTAGAGGGGGAGGGATTGGGCAGTGTTCTACCTACTCCATCCCTGTGAACCAGGCACCCTTTCCAATTTTCAGAGCTGGGTCAACTAAGAACAATCTATTCAACGGATAGAACTGGCGTTCTCTTATCGCCAAGCTAGCTAGCTACCGCTGCGTAACTGAGGCTATCATTACCCAAGTAATCCCCAGCCTCCCAGTTGTTTTTAACAATACACTATCATCTCCTAGTTTTAAAACAACTGAAAATAAAAAGAGAACTACTAAATACAATTAATACAAGACAAATGACATTTTTGGGGCATGTTAAAAGACACAACAGCCTACTAAAAGTAATATTGGAAGGGAAAATACACGGTAAAAGAGGCAGAGGCAGACCAAGACTAACATGGACGAGTAACATCAAAAGATGGACAAGTCAATCTATGACAGCCTGCACCATCAAAGCAAGAAACAGAGTAGAATGGCGATCCATGGTAGCCAACGTTCGTTGCGGAGAAGGCACTCATTGATGATGATGATCATCTCCTAGTTAACGACCTCCGGTATGTGCCAAAAACATCGTCTGGACGCTGTAAGATGTTTTATGAATAAATCAATAGGAGCTTATGTAAACAATAATAATTTCCCATATGTTTCAATGTACCTCATAATTTGTTTACTAACATCCATAATATCATATTATGTGTGTTGTAAAGCCTGATTAAGTCTGACTGTGTAATAGAAACTCACGTTAGAGGAACGTAATGGAATCCGCTGCTGCAATTCCATGTCCAACCAACAGCCCCTGAACTTCTGAACTTTTTAAAATTGGGGTGAGATAATAACTGATGATCTACTTGATCGTGGTCTCCCACGAGGTTTTCTCGTAGTGGGTACTCACGCGCTAGCGCCCGTGTTCTTTCATACTAGTAGTTTTACGTCTCTGACTATTGGTTAATATAAATAATACAGAGATTTTTTTTTTAAATAATAAATAATAGACAGACATGGGCATGAAGTATCGGTGCATGAGTTGATTGGTCATTGATGTTAGAGTTGACATCGGTGCATGAGTTGATTGGTCATTGATGTTATAGTTGACATCGGTGCATGAGTTGATTAGGCATTGATGTTAGAGTTGACATCGGTGCATGAGTTGATTGGTCATTGATGTTAGAGTTGACATCGATGCATGAGTTGATTGGTCATTGATGTCAGAGTTGGCATCGGTGCATGAGTTGATTGGTCATTGATGTTAGAGTTGACATCGGTGCATGAGATGATTGTTCATTGATGTTAGAGTTGACATCGGTGCATGCGTTGATTGGTCATTGATGTTAGAGTTGACATCGGTGCATGAGTTGATTGGTCATTGATGTCAGAGTTGACATCAGGGCATGCGTTGATTGGTCATTGATGTTAGAGTTGACATCGGTGCATGAGTTGATTGGTCATTGATGTCAGAGTTGACATCGGTGCATGAGTTGATTGGTCATTGATGTTAGAGTTGACATCGGTGCATGAGTTGATTGGTCATTGATGTTAGAGTTGACATCGGTGCATGAGTTGATTGGTCATTGATGTTAGAGTTGACATCGGTGCATGAGTTGATTGGTCATTGATGTTAGAGTTGACATCGGTGCATGAGTTGATTGGTCATTGATGTTAGAGTTGACATCGGTGCATGAGTTGATTGGTCATTGATTTTAGAGTTGACATCGGGGCATGACTTGATTGGTCATTGATGTTAGAGTTGACATCGGTGCACCCCAGACAAACCTATAGATGCTCAGTTACCCTCCTGTGTATGTGTGTGTGTTTGTGTGTGTGTGTGTGTGTGTGCATGCGTGCATTGATGATAACAGTAGCTCGCTGGTGGTGCACAAACCTAGCGGATTGTTGTTCCTATTTGATCAACCTCATATCCAAAATTATTGCAGTCTCAAGACCGCATACCCATTGATGGCCGTGCTGATTTCTAGCTTAAAATTCGTTAAGGGTCTTCAAAGAGCCGCCCATGTGTACTTCCTCAATATTGCTATAGGTGAACCCAACCAATCAGCTCTTTGAATTTCAGTGCACGACACGAACCTCTTTGTGACCTGAATTGTATTACGTGCTTTTTTTTTTCTTTCAAGGTTCTATGTATCATAGATTTTTCTTGGAAGTGAATGTGGCCTGGTGTGATACCGACCACATCATTAAAAATGTGCTGTGGTCGTAGATAAATAGTCACTAACACCATATTGACATATTCCCCATACGCCCAGAAAAGCGTAGAGAGAACCTTTACTTTACTTTTACATCTGCATATGTTATCTAATAATGTCGCAGACATGTGTTCTAATCATTATCAGCATGGTTTGATAACTGCCAGTGGTTAATAGTTTACTATTGACATAATGGTGAATGAACAAAAGCTAAGCAAGACACTAGTTCTCTTCTCAATGTGCTAGCCCCTTAGATTGACAACTCCATTGACCACAGTAAAATCAAGGTCCATGATGGAAAGCAAACACGTGCTAATAATCGTGTCATAGCGGTGTGTTGAGGTAGCTGGTGGAAATATCGTTGCTCGTCTTAAATAGCGACACAGTTCAACAAAATACTCTTTTTCAGTGTGAATGTTAAGCAAAAAGACTATTAAACAAATACTGCATTACTTGTATTCGAATGGACACTTGTGCAGTAATAAACAAAACAAATTGTAGTCGCCATGCCATTTCGCGATTTCTCTTGTGCTCATCCCATTTCCTTCCATATGTGGCTTTATATTAATGAGCCTTGTAGTTATGGTTAGTTGAAGGCTTCGGTATCACTGCAGACGAACTGAAGTCCATAATTGCTCAACCGCCCGTGCTAGTGGAATCATACGAACTAAAACTCGTCTCATCGAGGGATTCAAACAAAGAAAGGCAGCTGCAAACCCCATCATTGCAACTACAGCACACGCCAAAAGACATAATCCCGAGCAGCTGAACTGTTGTTCGTCATACAATAACATCATTCATCGTACGCAATCGGAATATCGAAACACGATGCGGATGAAAAACACGGTGTGCGCAGAGCACTAAACACAGTAGCCCCGGCATCAAGCCGGAGCCTTGTAGTTACTGTATTTTGGTCGTGCTAATTCTCTGAGTTGTAAACTGTATTTAAACTAAACATCTGTTGTTACGCCGGCTGGCATTGGCGATCATGCATTGGCTAAAGTCCTTCCTCGAGTGGAATCAACTCAGCGAACTTTCATTCATGCCGAGACAATAAGCTGTCTAGTCTTAGGGTATATCTGAGCTGACGCCATCTTTAGAACTTTCGCGGGAATGCTTTATCATTTCAAAGGAAGTATGTTTACAGGACCTGGACACAAATCACAAATAAGCAACAACAGAAAAAAAAACAAAGAACAATTTTTCTGTTGTTGATTATTTGTGATCTTTGTCCCCGAGTGCTGTAAAAAATACCTCTTCCTGTGAAATGATTCGCTGATCTATCGCCTCGAAAGTTTCCCTATAATAATACATTTATTATTATTATTCTCGGGCATGTTTTACACTGGTCAGGGTGAGAATGAGGTCTGACCTCTATGGAGTTGTCCTTTGTGCAATGAAGATAATCTGTTGAGCAAACTAAACTAAATGTGTTTGTATTTAACTTTCACCGATTTTAGACCTGTCCTCTTTCTAAATTTCTTCCATTATGTGTCTACACTTCTTTCTCTTAATATGCATATGTGTACTAGTTAGTTACTTAGTTAGATATTTACTTTTTAGATATTTAGTTTTTGTTAGTTTCTGTTAGTGTTATTTAGTTTTAATTATGTAGTTGGCTTCCGTTATTTTTGTATTAATTCGTGAGTAAATTCAGGAGTTAGTGAACTCGACTACTAAGGACAAGAGGTCAAATTCGAGCCTTAAATGGGTATCGAATTTTTTTTTTCCCCTCAGGGAAAGTAAAGCTACATGAACGCCAAGCGTAATGTCGACCCCCCTTACCCCACCCAAATAATGTGTCAGTGATATATATAAATTTAAAAATATGAACACTAACACATTATTCCTTATACACCACGTGGCATGACGGGGCTCATTACTTTCTTTACTTAGTTGTCAAAACTGCGCACATTACATACACCCCGCACACCCGTAGTGAAGGTTTCCCTTAACCTCAGATGGCGATGATGATGGCATAAGATGATATCTGTAAGGTTGTAACTCATGCATTACTCTTTCTTCGCTTTTGTGATCGCCTATCTAAACAGTGATCACAAAACAACATACGTTTACGTGTAAATAAGGGATATAGTATTCTACTTATGTTAGAACGGCCATTGAAGATGTTTATAACATAGACATAATGAAGAAATGCTGCACTGGTAATAAAGGCATCGAATGGATACAAGGAGACCATTTAGAGGACCTCGACTTTACTGATGACATAGTCCTCATCAGCAGCCAGATAAAAACGATGCAGGAAAACACAAATGAACTATCATCAATAGCCAGCAAAATTGGGCTTGAGATCAATCATGAAAAGACTAAAGTCATGAAAAGCTTAATTTCAATAGACGACAAAATATACATGGAAAACAAACCAGTGGAAGAGATCGATCACTTTATCTATCTTGGAAGTCACATTGATCGAGAAGGGGATACAAGCAAAGAAATGAGAATCAGAATAGCTAAAGCAGCAATGTCTTTCAGAAGCCTTGAAAAGTTGTGGAAATCAAAACTCATCACAAGCACAAAACTTAGACTATTCAAATCAAATGTACTATCAACCCTTACGTATGTGTGTGAAAGCTGGAAAACAACGTGAGATATAGAAACAAAGATGAACGCATTCGAAAATAAATGTCTAAGGAAAATACTTGGTATAGCGTGGAACGAATTCAAAACAAACGAGGAAATTAGAGAAATCGCCAATCAGTCACTAATATCTTCAGTGATCAAGAAAAGACGATGGTCTTGTCATCTCGAACATGTGATGAGAAGAGATAATAACCGAATAGCAAAGCAGGCCCTCTTATGGGAAACAACAAGTAAGAGAAAAAGAGGAAGACACAGGGAGACACTGAGAAGAACATTGATGAGAGAGGCAAGAGCAGCAGGAATCGACTCCCTCAGTGAGATAGAGCTGCTTGCACAGAACAGAGACAAATGGTGAGATTTGATAAAATATATTTAAAAGAATTGAAAACTGCTAGAGAAAAATTCAGATAAGAGAGGGAGTATCTTGGTCTACGCCCTATGGGCCGGCTACGGCTCGAAAAGTTAATAGATAGATGTTTATAACATTCCTGAACAACTTTGCATTTTTAGTAATGATCTAATACTACACTTTAGCTACCTAAATAAATTATTTGCTACCTCAGCACACATTATTCGATTACCTAAACACACATCATTTGGCTACCTAAACACATTTTGGGCTACATAAACACATTTTTTTTGGCTCCAGGCAAATAATAATAAATGAATATTATTATGGAGGGAAGCTAAGGTTGTTTAGTTGGCCGTGTGCTCTAGCGCTTGTTTCTCCTAGCAAGGTGCTGTGTCGAGGAGTACGGGTTCAATCCTGCGTCAGGAAGTCTATTGTTCGTTGTTTTTTTTTCTGTTGTTGATTATTTGTGATTTTTTTTTCCCGAGTATTGTAAACATACCTTTTCCCCTGAAATGATTCGCTTACATTATTTGGCTACCTAAGCAGACATTATTTGGCTACCTAAGCAGACATTATTTGGCTACCTAAACATAAATTAATTCCACTTGTTTGATATACTAAAAGAGCAAAATTACTTTGTGAGTTATTTTATGGTTGACGACCAAGTTGCAGAAGGATCAGAATGTAAAGAGAACAAAATTAACTAGGAGGAGCCAATACATAAAGGTTCCGGGGCAGCACAACTAGAGTTACTTTGGCAAACCTGAAAATTTAGCTCAACATAAATATTGCAAAGCTCAACTTGAGGGAGTAACATTATTTATTTGTTATGGTTATAGTTAGTCGAAGGCCCCGGTGACACTGCAAACGAATTAAAATCCATAATTGCTCAACCGCTCTTGCTAGTAGAATCATCCGAAATAAAACTCATCTCATTGAAGGATCTAAATAAAGAAATTTAGCTGCAGTCCCCATCATGGCAGCTACAGTACGCGCCAAAAGACATATGGCCAAGCGGCACCGAAAGTGAACTCAGTTGAACTGTCCTTCGTCATACGATATCATCATTCATTTGTATGTGTCGTTACGGTAGTAGACAATCGAGATGATAATTTCACGATAAGGGAGTCATTCCATCGTTCTGACATAGCTAAAACAATCCACATATAACTCGGGTGTGCAGTAATAGTAACAACACTCTGAAATATTCACAAAATATCATTTACAACGATGTATAAATTGATGTGTCTTACTTGTTACAATACCTTTCCTTCCCCCCCCCCCTTTTCCCTCGAGTCATTAATTGTTTATATTTAGCTCAGGAGTTTCCCCAAACAAATGGATGTTTATTTATTATTATAATCGTGACAAGAGTAGCCAACTGTAGATCAATACTGTTCTTGTATTGTGAAGGATAGCGAGGCAGCAAGAAAAGGCTGCGATACTTCTTCAACGTTATGATCAGATATAGAATTGATGTTTCAAACACATCACGATGCTGCGACATTCATGATCAAGAACAATTCCTCCTAGTCCAAATGATCATGTCTTTCTCCACAGCAGTCTGTCTCTTGTTTATTAATTCTGTTGTTGTCGTCCCACCGAAACGTTCTCTCTTTTAAACTGTTTTTTTTTTCTCTGTTTCCATCTATCTTTTCCTGTTGTCACAATATAGGTCTGTTGTTCTCTTCTCATTGCATGTCCAACAAAAATTATGATTTACTTCCTCTTATGTTGGCAACAGCTGTGGCTTCTTTTGATTACTCTCTTTCGCTGTCATCAAAACTCTTCTGTAAACCTGTGTTTCTGTGGCGACCAACGGTTGTCTTCTCTGTTGTCTGATTGTCCATGAGTCACTTCCAAGAGTCACTTCCAATAATCAAGTTTGACCTCACTTAAAAACTGGAGAAATCTTTTTCGTATACTCGTTAACAAAGTTGGGTTTGCAGAAAATCTGTTTCATTCCTTCGAACACAGCTTTGCCTGTGCTATTATGTACGTCATATCAGGTGCACATCTTAAATTAACACAGTTCTCAGGTATTTTTAATCCATTGACCTATTTAAGTGCTGATTATTTACTTTAATTGAAGATTTTAGAGAAATTGGTAAAATCCTTAAAGAAGTCTCTTATCGCTTCGGCTTTAGGTGATGCTATTTTTTGTATATGTACGTGTATGGATGTCTTTTATATATATATATATATGTGTGTGTGTGTGTATGTGTGTGTGTGTGTGTGTGTGTGTGTGCGTGCGTGTGTGTGTGTGCGCGCGCACACATACAGTCGGAACAGAATGGAACAGCTTGCGTTGGCACACTTATCACACATAAACTTACTTTTATAGAAAAACACGTGGACGCTATTGAACAGATAAATTCTCAAATGTAACTTTCTTTACTCACTTTACAAGAATGTACAAAGATTCAATATGGAATGCAATGTATGTCACGCAACATATGTCCAAGCGATAGTCAAGTTCTTGCTACACACGGGTCACAATGTTAGCATGTATGGACCGGACATACGAATAAAGGCGCATGTGCAACAAGTACTGAAGTAAACTAAGTGGGAGCCGCGAGAGCTCAGTGGTTAGTGAACTGGACTATAAAGGACAAGAGGTTAGGTTTCGATCCCAACCAACGTCTTCCGGTTCACCCAGCCTTTAATGGGTACCGGTTTTTTTTCTGGGAAAGTAAAGCGACACGGGCGTAATACCGACCACATTACCCCATAAAATCATGTACCGAAGGTCTGTAAAATTGATGGTCACTAACACCATATTCCCTAATCGCCACTCGTCGTGACGCAGGTACTTTACTTGTTTATACTCTTAGTGTTGTTCACAAAGCATCACCAGCATTTGAGAATTAAAATGTAGCGTCAAGTTCCTTGACAACAGAGCAACGACAGTTTCTCAATTTGGTGATAGAGTGGATACACAGTCAGAGTGTATGTTAATTTGGTGATAGAGTTGATACACAGTCAGAGTGTATGTTAATTTGGTGATAGAGTTGATACACTGTCAGAGTGCATGTTAATTTGGTGATAGAGTTGATACACAGTCAGAGCGTATGTTAATTTGGTGATAGAGTGGATACACTGTCAGAGTGCATGTTAATTTGGTGATAGAGTGGATACACAGTCAGAGTGCATGTTAATTTGGTGATAGAGTGGATACACAGTCAGAGTGCATGTTAATTTGGTGATAGAGTGGATACACAGTCAGAGTGCATGTTAATTTGGTGATAGAGTGGATACACAGTCAGAGTGTATGTTAATTTGGTGATAGAGTGGATACACAGTCAGAGTGTATGTTAATTTGGTGATAGAGTGGATACACAGTCAGAGTGCATGTTAATTTGGTGATAGAGTGGATACACAGTCAGAGTGAATGTTAATTTGGTGATAGAGTGGATACACAGTCAGAGTGAATGTTAATTTGGTGATAGAGTGGATACACAGTCAGAGTGCATGTTAATTTGGTGATAGAGTGGATACACAGTCAGAGTGAATGTTAATTTGGTGATAGAGTGGATACACAGTCAGAGTGCATGTTAATTTGGTGATAGAGTGGATACACAGTCAGAGTGCATGTTAATTTGGTGATAGAGTGGATACACAGTCAGAGTGAATGTTAATTTGGTGATAGAGTGGATACACAGTCAGAGTGTATGTTAATTTGGTGATAGAGTGGATACACAGTCAGAGTGCATGTTAATTTGGTGATAGAGTGGATACACAGTCAGAGTGCATGTTAATTTGGTGATAGAGTGGATACACAGTCAGAGTGCATGTTAATTTGGTGATAGAGTGGATACACAGTCAGAGTGCATGTTAATTTGATGATAGAGTGGATACACAGTCAGAGTGCATGTTAATTTGGTGATAGAGTGGATACACAGTCAGAGTGTATGTTAATTTGGTGATAGAGTGGATACACAGTCAGAGTGTATGCTAATTTGGTGATAGAGTGGATACACAGTCAGAGTGTATGTTAATTTGGTGATAGAGTGGATACACAGTCAGAGTGTATGTTAATTTGGTGATAGAGTGGATCCACAGTCAGAGTGTATGTTAATTTGGTGATAGAGTGGATACACAGTCAGAGTGCATGTTAATTTGGTGATAGAGTGGATATACAGTCAGAGTGCATGTTAATTTGGTGATAGAGTGGATACACAGTCAGAGTGCATGTTAATTTGGTGATAGAGTGGATACACAGTCTGAGTGCATGTTAATTTGGTGATAGAGTGGATACACAGTCAGAGTGAATGTTAATTTGGTGATAGAGTGGATACACTGTCAGAGTGCATGTTAATTTGGTGATAGAGTGGATACACAGTCAGAGTGCATGTTAATTTGGTGATAGAGTGGATACACAGTCAGAGTGCATGTTAATTTGGTGATAGAGTGGATACACAGTCAGAGTGCATGTTAATTTGGTGATAGAGTGGATACACAGTCAGAGTGCATGTTAATTTGGTGATAGAGTAGATACACAGTCAGAGTGCATGTTAATTTGGTGATAGAGTGGATACACAGTCAGAGTGTATGTTAATTTGGTGATAGAGTGGATACACAGTCAGAGTGTATGTTAATTTGGTGATAGAGTGGATACACAGTCAGAGTGCATGTTAATTTGGTGATAGAGTGGATACACAGTCAGAGTGTATGTTAATTTGGTGATAGAGTGGATACACAGTCAGAGTGCATGTTAATTTTGTGATAGAGTGGATACACAGTCAGAGTGCATGTTAATTTGGTGATAGAGAGGATACACAGTCAGAGTGTATGTTAATTTGGTGGTAGAGTGGATACACAGTCAGAGTGTATGTTAATTTGGTGATAGAGTGGATACACAGTCAGAGTGCATGTTAATTTGGTGATAGAGTGGATACACAGTCAGGGTGTATGTTAATTTGGTGATAGAGTGGATACACAGTCAGAGTGAATGTTAATTTGGTGATAGAGTGGATACACAGTCAGAGTGTATGTTAATTTGGTGATAGAGTGGATACACAGTCAGAGTGTATGTTAATTTGGTGATAGAGTGGATACACAGTCAGAGTGTATGTTAATTTGGTGATAGAGTGGATACACAGTCAGAGTGTATGTTAATTTGGTGATAGAGTGGATACACAGTCAGAGTGAATGTTAATTTGGTGATAGAGTGGATACACAGTCAGAGTGCATGTTAATTTGGTGATAGAGTGGATACACAGTCAGAGTGAATGTTAATTTGGTGATAGAGTGGATACACAGTCTGAGTGCATGTTAATTTGGTGATAGAGTGGATACACAGTCAGAGTGCATGTTAATTTGGTGATAGAGTGGATACACAGTCAGAGTGCATGTTAATTTCGCAGCCTTTGAATGTCGGAAATCAAAGCATGCTCCATTTCCAGAAGCTTGGAACATTCCTGAGCGGACTGCCTACAATGTTGTGAGTTGAAAAGCAGGTGAGGAATTGAGCGAAAATAAGGTAATGGGAGGCCAAGAATCTTGGGCACAAAGAAGTACCGTCGGAGTCTCGTTTAAATTGTTCGAGCTGAGTCGAAGTAGAGAGGAAGAACAAAGTGCAGGTCTGGATCGAAAGAGGACACCCAGCTTTATCCAATATTAATGTCAGCAGAAATCGGTAATTTCGTCACTATAACTCACAGTGACTCATAAACAGATGCTCTTGAACTGGTTCATGAACATAACATTGTATTTATTTCTTTCAAATTAACGTTCTGTTTGGTATCGTCCTGCTAAAATTAACAAAATTGGACTAAAGACTATGTAAGGCCGGTGTGCCAGCGACTGAGATAAACACAGAAGCATTCTTTTTTGGGACGGATGGTAGCAAGATGTGGCAACCCACCATATATTTCCAGGAATTATCTGGAAAATAAGATACAGCGATATACTAGAAAGAACCTTCTGCCATGTATACAAGTCACGTAACCTGATGATGCCAACAAGGCAATAACCTAAAGCGTACAGTTTGACCACCAAAGCCTGGCTACAAGTGGATAATGTGACAGTAAAGAATTGACACAGCAACAGTTTCCACCTAAATCCAATAGAAAACACGTAGACATTACTCAAGAACATTTTTAAAAGAATGGACTCCGACACGTCGAACGTGTTTAGAAGGATGATACCTGAAAAATACCGCAACAGTCTAACTCACGATTACACTAAGTTCTTGTGGGAAGTATGCCACACCACTTTCAAGCTTGCTTTCCTGGAAAAGGCAACATTATATTGTAGTGAAACCCACTGTTTATAAATATGGGCTATACTAATATACTTCTAAACATAGTTGTTACTTTTATTTACGTCTATGAGATCACTGCATTCGTAAGGTGACTGCTATGTCTCTGTGAATGTGCGTGCGTGCAGGTGGGATACCGTTATCTCCTCAAGAGAAACAACGCAAGGGTAAAGTCACATGTTTCCTAACCCAAACATGAAATAAAATGCATTAATGATGAACATAGAGATCATTTTAATATTTGAGACACACTGAAGTTTTGTTCCAGGGGAGATAATTTTAACATACGACGCTAAATTCGTGATTTACCTAACTTATATATATATATATATATATATATATTTATATATATATGGGAGCCGCGATAGCTCAGTGGTTAGTGAACTGGACTACAAAGGACAATAGTTGGGTTCGATCCCAACCGACGGCTTACGGGTTCACCCAGCCGTAAATGGGTATCGGATTTTTTTCCTGGGAAAGTAAAGCGGCACGGGCGTAATACCGACCACATTACCCCAAAAAATCATGTGCTGAATGTCTGTAAAATGTATGGTCACTAACACCATATTCACTATACGCCACTTGGCGTGACGGGGCTCTTTACTTTATATGTATATATATATATATATATATATATATGTAGACACACACACACACACACAGGAGACGCATAATAATGTCCTTGTAACAATATTAAATAGTATCTTGCAGCGAGTATTTAAAGGATGCGTACACACGTGTGTGTTTACACAGTTAATGTGCTATAGTTATCCAGAAATGTTCGCAGTTAAGGATAGATACGTTCACGTAATAAAACTATTCAAGTTATGAAAGTGTTATATATTCCCATTTATCGAAATGCTTCACAAATGCTGCGATAGAACTGCTGGTGTATTTGTTCTGCTGGCTCTTGTATCAACATAACCTGTAATTTGTGTCTATTAAAATCACATGCACGCACACACTTTTGAAAGGCCAGTTAACCAGATATGTGTTTTGCCGTTCTTTGTCCTCTCTCTTTCTTGGCTTAGTCTAAGACGACTTTAATTAATTTGATGGCATTTCTGACATTGAGCGCGTTTTTCTTTGTTAACCTTTGTTAAAATGTTATGTTAACCTGACAAAGTTCTGTGTGTGTGTAAGTTTGATTTCAATTAGTGAAAGTTGTTCTGTGTCAGATACACTCTGTCGTCCATGCTCTGCTTGATCCATTTGCTTGGCGTTGTCAGGATTTTTAAGACATCTGAGAGTTTGAGGAAATGGTGGGGAATAATGTGGATGATTATTTACTTCCGTCCTTCTTCGCCTATAGAATTAGTCTTGACGCTTACTCTTATTTGCAATGAGTGTCCAATTCTTTGACCAAACAAGTGAGATAACCTTGGGTTATGTGTCCTAGCTATGCTTGTCTATTCATGGTTTCTCTTGAACATTACATCATTTTCTTCCTGGCATGGTTGCCTTCCTCTGATGTGTTACCAGTTCAGCAATGATGATTTTGGAATTTAGGATTTTTCGGAAAACGATTTGGCTAATTTCTTGAAATATGTTGGCTTCTTTCATCCCTCAGTTGAGATCTCTTACTTCATCTCTATTTTCTCGGTTATCTTTCTTGATATTGCTGTTTCTCTTTATCCGTCTGGCTATATTTCTTATAATCCAACCGACGCCCGTCATATCACACATATACTACCTCCCACTCCGAATTATGTCTCAGTTCTATCCCGTTTTCTCAATTGCTATGCCTCCAACGCCTCTACAAGCAGGACAACATCTTCCTCAACCAAACGTATCTCTTTTTGCATTATTTTAACGTCGCCATTACCCTGACTTTATACAGGGGAATGTCTTGGAAGTTACTGGGTCAATACAAAATCTGCATACAGTTTATTATCCTGATAAGAATAATGCATGAAGGAATGAAATGTAGTGTTGAGCACGAAGGGCAACTTACTGAAACATTTGAAATAAAAACTGGATTAAGGTTAGAATACCTTCTATCTCCATTTCTCTTTCTACTAACTACTGATTGGATTATGAAAATAACTCACAACAACAGAAATGGAACACTGTGATCACTGACCAAGCAACTTTAATGACTTAGACTTTTCTGATGACATAGATCTTTTATCACATACTCATTAACAGATGCAAGATAAAAATGAGCATACTTGATGAGAGATCAAACAGCCGATACTGAAAATAAATAGAGATAAGACAAAAATGTATGTGAATTAATGCAGTTGGCAATAATCAAATAACAATAGGAGAAATATCTCTGATAGACGTATGATCTAACATATATTTGGGCAGCAATATAGACAAAAAAGAAGAAACAGAATGATACAAAAGTAAGGTATATTAAAACAAGCGAGGCATTCGTTGCACTGAGAAACATATGGAAATCCAAAGTAATCTAGTTAAATACAAAAATAAAAATTGTCAACTCCAATGTTAAGTTAGTCCTATTAAATGGCTGTGAAACATGGAGAACAACAAAAATGGCAAAAATCATGAAGATACAGACCTTCATTAGTGGTTGCTTGCGCAGAACAAAAGGATGAAAATGGCAGCACAAAATCATTAACATAGAATTATGGAAAAGTACCAGTGGATAAAGAGATACAGCGAAGACGATGGCGCTGGGTAGGACGCACACAGCGAAAGCCAAATAAGAGTATTGCACAACAGGCCCTTTTTGAATCCCCAAGGAAAAGACAAAGAGGAAGACTAAAATATTCTTGGAGAAGACAGATGGAAGCAAAGATGAAGATGGTGGGGAAGACACGGATTGTTCTTAAAAGAATAGCAGGAAGCAGGTCGGCTTGGTAAGTGTTTGTTGAAGACCTATGCTCCACAGGGAGCTGAAAGGTAGAAGAAGAAGATTACCCTGAATTGATCCTTTAATCACCCGTCTAACGAGTCTTCCCTCTCCCCCGCACTCACGCTTTTATCCCAACGGCCCATCCCTTCTCCGACCTGATAGGATTATTGCCACTCTTACCTTACTACCCACACTATTTTGCAGGGCTCCGAGCCCTTAAACATCACCTACCAATCCTTCACTCGGATTCAACCACTTGCCTTCTATGCTCGTATCCTCTCTTGATTTCACACGCACGTGTCAGGAACCTCAAAATATCATGGTCAACAGCTAACTCCACAGCCCTAGCCACAACCATAGGGGAATAGCCCCTTGTGGACGATCTGTATGCAGAACGTGCCATTTCATACTCTCGACCAACAAAGTTAACTTCAAAAAAAGCAAATCAAAGGTTTCACATGTGCCTGCTGTGGCCTAATATACACCGTCGTTTGTAAACGCTGCTTCACAGAAAATATTGGTCACATATGTAGACGGTTAAGCGATTGTTTTCGGAAGCATCTGTACAATAACTCTCAACACCCTAGTAACCCTGTCTACACCCACTTTAGCTCTTCTCTTCACCAGGGCTCGACGATATCCAGTCACAGGTGTCGAGATGAGATATAATTTGCGATCTAATACTCTTTTGTTGGCAATTTCTGCTGTCACGTTTTTGAGTGTGTCTATAGTCCGTTTCATAACTCGTGCCCAACTTTTAAAATCGATATCTTTTTAACCATTTTTTGTAAGTTGTTCAAAATTGGCATGTAAAGTTATAATGATTAGAACCCAACAGGGAATTAATTTCATTTTAAAAAATCATTTGGTTATTATTGTTGCTTATTTGATTTATATAAATTTATAACGACCCATTGATGTAGTCAAAACTTAATGTTTACAGTATTTTAAGTTAAAAATAGCGAGTAAAAATCCATACACGGTAAAATTGACGTGTTTGCACGCTTTTACCGTGGTTTTTTGACACAATTAGACACTTGTACAAAACACGAGACATTGTGTGTTCCATTTCCATTCATTCAGCGGCGGAGACGTGGAACGACAACATTTATCATGAGTCTTAAAATGAAATTCTGCAGTTTACAAAACATCGCAATAAAAATGTATTACTATTTTTGCAAAAAGGCTAAACGAGGAAGATTATTTCATTCTTTAGAAAACCCTGAGAATAGGACAAGACACATTTTGGATTTATCTAAACGGTCATTTAATCGCTGGATTCAAGCACGTGGCCGTCAATGTTCAAAATATACAAAATCACAAGGAAGAGCAAAAATGTTGGATAATTTCGACAGTGAACTTATTAGAAGTGAAATTCGCTAAATGTTGGGTATGAATGAAACTGTTACAATAAGAAAATTAAAAGTATCGCTGAAAAAGAACAACAGTATTGAAATATCAAAGTCTACATTATGGAGGAATGTGAGAGCTGCAGGCTTTACATTCAGAAAGTATTCCAATGGACGAAACATCATCTGTGAGAAGCCACATATAGTAGTCATGAGAAGCAAGTACTTACGTGAAGTAAAAGAGGTGCGCAAGCAAGGTTATGATATTGTGTACTTGGATGAAACATGGATCAATGCTCACCACACTAACCAAAGGGAATGGCAGTCATCAGATGGAAAGATTAAGAGATTAATACCTGGCAGCAAAGGACAGCGCTTGATAATTGCGCATGCAGGTAGTCGACAACATGGACTAATACAGAATGCAGAGCTCATTTTTCTTTCAAAATCCATAGACAATCGGGATTATCACTCTGAGATGAATGGTCACATATTTAGACATTGGATTGAAAATTCAGCTCTCCCATCACTAGATCGACCATCTTGCCTAATAATGGACAATGCAGCGTACCACAACATTGTTGCACTTGAAGATAAAGTCCCGACGTCATCCAGTACAAAAGATGCTATTAAGATATGGCTCACAAAGGAGCACATATAATTTAATAACATGTACTTAAAACCTGAATTACTATCTCTAGTAAAGCAAAAACAGAGGACAAAGATTTTTCAAATAGATAAGATTATCCAAGAGCACGGTCATATAAGTTTGAGGCTGCCACCTTACCATGCTCATTAAATCCAATAGAACTAATCTGGGCAAAATTAAAAGGACAAGTGGCAGATGAAAATACAACATTCAAAATATGCGATGTAAAGACTTTTGCTAAATCTCGCTTTATTAAATATAGACAAAGATTATTGGCTAAATGTGAAGACCACGTCTTAAAACAGGAAGAGGAATATTGGAAAAATGATGGTTTGTGGAATGTTCAACCCCAAACAGTTATTAATCTTTTAGACTCATCTGATTCAGAATGAAAGTATATAGCTCCCACAATGTTGGCCCCTATATTACCTTAAATTAGTTCAACAAACGGTCCTTTTCAGGACCACACAACTATGAAAATTGGACATACAGTTATACCTTGATATTATCGTCCAACCTCGAACTGAGAAGACAATAATTCTCCTCGTGTTTTGTCTTATCCAGTTATTTCCCCATTACGGCCACGCCTTTACCTAGTGAAAATTAATCACAGACCAGCAACTACGGTAATTTCTCTTCTTTAGGGTTCACAATTTACAATTTTGACAAACATCAAAGAAATTCGCCACTTTAAGAAAACTGCAGCTGCAAGATATTTGTTAAATATACATTTAAAGGGTCTTTTGCATTCTAATAACATTTGGAACATTTCAACAGTTTTTAACAAACGGTTACTGAGTAATAGCGTTTTGAAGTTGGGCACATGATTTGAAACGAGCTATAGTATTGCATTTTTAGACGGGTGATTTTTTTTTTTCGAGATAGTCCTCACGGACTCTTATTTTCGCAAGCTTTGTTTTTGACTGTCTGCACTGTGTTTAGTTGTCTTTGTCTTGTCACGGGGTCACTGCATATAATCTCTCGTTTCTTTCCATATTCTACTGCGGGTATTATCTCAATTGTTTGAAGGTTTCACTTCTAATTGTGCCTTTCAAGTGACTACCATCATGTCAGATATTTCTTTTCAGCGATAGCTATCTTATTGATTGTTCTAGAATCTGGTCTCTAAATCTCGACTCACTCTTTCTTTTTCTTTAAAAGTTTCAAATTTGACAGTGGAAATGAATTTTACTACTTAAGCTTTTTTTTCCATTAGAAAAACATTAGGTAATGTTTAGTTTGAGACTGTTCTTCATTGTTTTTTTTTAGAACTGCTAAGATTGGTCGTGATGAAATCGTCAGTTTTTTTTAAAGGCTCCATGCTGTTTGTTAAAGTTGACCATTTTGCCTTGTTTTAGAAATGAGAAGTGCTATAGCTATAGTGCAGGTGGATTAGTGTGCTTTGAAAGGGCTCATTACCAAAAGAATTACATAGTCTGCCCCTGTTGTCCGTCCTCCGTTTTGTTCTGTTCCGCTAGAAGAAGTGATTGTTTTGTTGTATTTTCTTTGTTGAAAATTAATATATGTCTGTGTTATGTTTGTTCAAAATTATTATATATGGGTCTGTTGTATGTTTATTCAAAATTATTATATGTGTCTGTGTTGTGTTTGTTCAAAATTATTATATATGGGTCTGTTGTATGTTTATTCAAAATTATTATATGTACCTGTGTTATGTTTGTTCAAAATTGTTATATATGTCTGTGCTATGTTTGTTTAAAATTATTAAATGTGTATGTGCTATGTTCCTATTTTGTGAACAGGTTACATAAGTTAAAAAAACGTGTGTGAGTATAAACTGATGCTGAACTAATGTTGGTGTAATTTGAAATGTTAATAAAAGAATCGACAGGTAACAAAAGTAATTATGGAGATGCGGAGATCAGTTACACTTGCCACGGTAAGGGTTGCACGTTATGATGTGGATCGGTTGACCTGTAGCTCATCATTTTTATTTCTCCTATTGTTTATCTGGTGATGACCTTTGTGGCCTGGGCTCTTAGAAAGCGCTCAAATGTTCCCTCGACGGCCCTCAATCTTCTGCGTTGCAGGGCAGCTCATTATTAATGTATTTATATTATTCTCATTGATGTCGTTAACAATTTCCCTTATGTACGCTCATTTCTCTTTCCTCTCATTGATGTCCATCATCGCCTTTGTGTGTCCTGTCCATTAAACAGCAAATATTCTGAGTGTAAAATTCAAATCAACCTTAGCAATCGTGTGTTCCTTTTTAATGACATATTATAAATAATATGTTTCCCTGTGCATAATACACATAATCTGTTTTCACTGTTATTTAGTCTCTGTATTCATTTCATCATCTTCTCTCCTTGTTTTTTTTTTTTCCCACAGTCACTGGCTCATTTATTTTGCTAATCATACATATTCTGACTCTTTAACATGTTTCCCAGATTTGACTTTTCAGCTCAAACGCGTTTGTGTTCAGGAATTTTTCTTCTATAGAATTTATTTGTATATTTTCATGTATTTCTAGATTGATTATTTGCTCTGCAGAGCTTCTGTTTTGTTTAATATAGTCAGCTTGTTTCTCAGCAATGAATTCACCTACCACAGGCTTTTATCTGTTTATTGATCAATCAACATTCTTCAGGCCTATTTTTTTTTAAATAAAGGGTCACGCATAAGGTCTCTCCATTCATCATTACTCCTGGACTTCATTTTCTTACCTGAAAGCCATACTCTTTAATAATGTTTCCTTGTCTTTTCTCCGTATACAAGCTGTTTCTTTTTATCCTTGTGGTTCCATGGTAAAGCCATGTCTTACTATACTGGCATAAGATTGTCTTAGTTTGCGTTCTGTACAACTCTATTTTCTAATCATAATCTATAATTCAACTGGCTCTTCTTCTGTTATTTCCTAGATATCTTCATTTTAGACCATCTGATGTCAAGAATATTTATCAGGCCACTGTTATAAATGTCTTTATTCTTTGGTTTTATTTAGCACCAGGTCTGCTAGTCATACAATAGACTTCTTTTTCATTCTCTTTGTGAGACTTTGTTGTCGATAACATTAATCATTAATTTATTTGCATGACTAATTAAGGTAATGGTCTAGTGAATATTTTAAACAACTATTTGAGGATTATCTATTTTTGGTAGTGTTAAGCTTAGCGATTAGGTGTATATGTTTGATCGTTGTCTTGTTTTTTTTCTCAGGTGATAATGTCAGCTACTGGTACTACGTTTAGTTAGTATAGTAGGTGTATTGTTGACTACTGTTGATATAATGTATTTTAGTGATAAAATGACGCTATGTTCAATTCTCTGTCTATATTATACATCATAGGTGTTAGTCGATTCTTTGCAATTTTACTTTTAAATTATCAATTTATATTGCCTGTTCTGCGAGGCTGCATAATGAGTCAAATAATAGCAGTAGAGACAATGCTTATTTGATTATATTGTCTTTGAGCCAGTGATGGCAAACAGGAATATATCATAAAAGGATTGGACATATCCTTCAGCAGTAAGACTGGTGTAAGAGCAATGACATGATCATCTATGATTAATCAGAGTGACTATCTTTATGGCGGTCTTAAGTAGCCACGGTGTATAAACGTTGGATATCGTTTCTGTCGTTGGATGCAGACGACACAGTAAAGATATATTTCATATCGTCTCTATTGATGGGTGCAGACGACACAGTAAAGATATATTTCATATCGTCTCTATTGATGGTTGCAGACGACACAGTAAAGATATATTTCATATCGTCTCTATTGATGGGTGCAGACGACACAGTAAAGATATATTTCATATCGTCTCTATTGATGGGTGCAGACGACACAGTAAAAGTATATTTCATATCGTCTCTATTGGTGGGTGCAGACGACACAGTAAAAGTATATTTCATATCGTCTCTATTGGTGGGTGCAGACGACACAGTAAAGATATATTTCATATCGTCTCTATTGATGGGTGCAGACGACACAGTAAAGATATATTTCATATCGTCTCTATTGATGGGTGCAGACGACACAGTGAAGATATATTTCATATCGTCTCTATTGATGGTTGCAGACGACACAGTAAAGATATATTCCATATCGTCTCTATTGGTGGGTGCAGACGACACAGTGAAGATATATTTCATATCGTCTCTATTGGTGGGTGCAGACGACACAGTGAAAATACGTTTGATATCGTCTCTATTGGTGGGTGCAGACGACACAGTAAAGATATATTTCATATCGTCTCTATTGGTGGGTGCAGAAGACACAGTGAAAATACGTTTGATATCGTCTCTATTGGTGGGTGCAGACGACACAGTGAAAATACGTTTGATATCGTTTCTATTGGTGGGTGCAGACGACACAGTGAAAATACGTTTGATATCGTTTCTATTGGTGGGTACTGACGACACAGTAAAGATATATTTCATATCGTCTCTATTGTGTTTCTGGTTGACACAGTTTATATACATGTGATATAATCTCTATTGATGGTCGTAGCTGACACGTCACATTTAGTTTTATATCCTCTCTATTGTTGGTCGTAGTTGACACGGTTTTATATCCTCTCTATTGATGGTCGTATTTGACACGGTTTTATATCCTCTCTATTGATGGTCGTAGCTGACACGTCACATTTAGTTTTATATCCTCTCTATTGTTGGTCGTAGTTGACACGTCACATTTAGTTTTATATCCTCTCTATTGATGGTCGTAGTTGACACGTCACATTTAGTTTTATATCCTCTCTATTGATGGTCGTAGCTGACACGTCACATTTAGTTTTATATCCTCTCTATTGTAGGTCGTAGTTGACACGTCACATTTAGTTTTATATCCTCTCTATTGATGGTCGTAGTTGACACGTCACATTTAGTTTTATATCCTCTCTATTTATGGTCGTAGTTGATATAACACAGATAGTTTTCAAACCTCTATATTAATTGTTCCAGTTGACACATCACATATAATTGTATATCTTCTCTATTGATGGTTTCATTTGATACGGTACAGAAACACTCGATATCGTCTCTAATAATTTCTATATGCATGTTTATTCATGTAGCCCCTTGTGTTCTTGTCTATGTCTCTGTCTACTTTAACGGTGGGTAAACGTACGGCTCGCATTAAAAAAAAACCTGCCCACCAAGCAATTTTGATATGCCCGCGAGGTTGAGTGACATTAACTCTACACTTCGGTCTCTAGATAGAAAACAAACAATTAGAATTAAGATGTACAAAACATATGGACAGTGAAATTGTTTTAAAATGAATCATATAAGAATAATTTTTTTTACAGCTTTGCCAAAATTCAAATGATTTTGTCAAACTTGTAATCATGTTAGACTGAGTAGATCAATATTATTAATAATGATGCCCTTGGGTGACATGAGAGCCGCGATAGCTCAGTGGTTAGTGAAGTGGACTACAAAGGACAAGAGGTAGGGTCGATCACAGCTGACGGCTTCCGGGTTCACCCAGACTTAAATGGGTACCGGATTTTTTATGGGAAAGTAAAGCGGCACGGGCGTAATATCGACCACATTACACTAAAAATCATGTGCTGAAGTTCTGTAAAATTTATGGTCACTAACACCATATTCCCTATACGCCACTTGGCGTGACGGGGGCTCTTTACTTTTTTTTATATTTTTTTTTTTTACTTAGGTGACATCTTGTATACTTTCTACGACTCCGAAAGATCGATCAAAAGGGTGATGTACTTTTATTTTTACTGTCGAGTGGGTAAGATCGCGGGTAAGTGGGAGTGGATGGTGTGTACATTTTAATAAAAATTGAAAGTTAGTAAGCAATTGTCAGTACTTAGTTACACAATTTCACTTTGAAGGAAAGAAAAATAAGTAAGGAATTTCGTACTTTCCAGAAGAGATAGAGTTGGAAATTGTATTTTTATTCTGTATCGTGATAACCCTGTGTGTTTAATCTGTAATGAAAGCAAGCCCATCTCTCTCAGTAAACCGGTATGATCTCCGTGTAATATTTTACATTTTTTGAACAATTTTCGCTGTCTCTCTCTCACTGTCTCTTTCATTCCCCTACCTTATCTCTTTCTCTCTCTATCTCATTCCCCTGCCTTATCTCTTTCTCTCTCTCTCTCTCTCTCTCTCGCTCTCTTTCCATCCACTCATTGGCTTCCACTTTCCATCAGTAGTGCGATATTTTTTTTTACTTGCTTGTGTAACGAAATTAATTTATATCAGGGTTTCTGTAGATGACAATATCGAGCGCATGACATCTTCATATTTCTCAGATCTAGCCCCTGTTACATCATATGAATGTTGCCTTTCCGTGGTCTACTAACATTACTTTTTTAAATATTTAAAACATCTATAATGTTTTACATCTTATAATCCGTAAAACTAGAACATACAATGTATATGCGATTATTTCTTTGTTTTCTTTTTTACTGAGGAGAAATGCTTAGGTCGAGCCACCCATATTGGTTACATGCTCTTGTATGAGCGTGAATAAAAGTCAATATGTTCTTGTTTAGAACATTGGTCTTCATTTTCGCTTGAACGACAAATCAAATTAACAACGATCACAAATAAAGAATGAATATAAATAAATCATGATGAATGAAATCAGCTTATGCGCATGTGCATGCATTTCGTATTCCGTAAACTACACTGGTCCAGGTATTGAGAAGAAAAAAATCATTGCAGGATTCTTCCCTTCCCCGTATCTCCCTAAAGGAAGATATTATATTGTATATACATAGCCAATATACTATCATACCAATGAACATCATAAGGTATATGCGGGCGGACCCACAAGAAAAAAAAACACTTAAATTAGAGGTGAACTGTCAGAGAGCAATAAGAAATGCAAATGAATGCACAAAAATGCGAAGCTGCAGTAAAGCAAAATGTGAGGGAGAATTGAAAAAAAAATAGAAAAAATGGTATGGTAAAAGCTTTACGTGATTAGTAGACGACACAGATTAGAAAGACGTTTCGGCTCAATAGGCCTTCAGCAGGAATAAACAAACAACACGCACACACAGATATGTAAATGTACCTGATATAGATATGGAATGACACAGAATTAAAAACAAACAACCGCGGTTCAAGAACTCATGAGTCTACTGGACACAACTGCGGACAATTCATGAAGCTACGGACATGGTAGATGAACAAAACATAAACAGCATTAATATAGTTTTCCTGATCGAAGTATGTTCTCTGATCATTGCAGTGTCAACTAAATGACCAACTATTTAGGTGGCCGCACAAGTATATATGTTATATACCACAAATAGTATATCATTATCTGTGCTTGTAACACCTATTCGTTTGGCAGAGAGAGAATAGAGTGGCAACGGCGAGCCCCCATCTCCGTCACTAAGAAATTATACAAAGACTTGGTGTCCATCACCACAAAAAAAAAAAAAAACATATGACAGACCAATCTACATGGACATTTGTGAAGATCAAAGCCGTCAGTTGGGAGCCGCAGTTGGACTACAAAGGACAAGCTGAAAAAGAACGGCTTCCGGGTTCACCCAGCCCTAAATGAGTACCGGATCTTTTTTTTTCTGAGAAAGTAAGTAAAGCGCCACGGGCGTAATACCGACCATATTACCCTAAAAATAAAGTGCTGAAGGTCTGTAAACATTATGATCACTAACACCATATTCCCTATACGCCACTTGACGTGACGGGGCTCCTTATTTTACTTACTTTGCTGTCGACAGTTAACTTCATTGAATCAACTCCTCTCCCTGTGATATGCCGAATAAGTATGTTTACCATTAATCGAAGAAGAGGTTGCTACTCTTAACTTTCTGCATTATCGCTATTTCTATTTCTTTTTTTTCATTTTTTCCCCCACAAACCCTAGATAGATGGCTTATACTTACCTAATACGCATCTTTCGTTGGTCTGATTTCTTCATACACTTCTGTAGTGTTCCTGGTATTGTGTTATTTTGGGAAGTTCTCCAGGATGAAAGAAAATGAGATTTCATTATCTCGCGTAATAATCCATTTCCCGTGCCTGATGGATAGCTTGAATTAGGTCGAGTCTTAGTTTTTGTGGAAACATTTTTACAGAGCTGGGCAACAACCGTCTTTAATGGCCTTTATTGACGTGCATGGTTCAGCGCTATATTTCTAGTCTTGCGTTCACTATATCGAGCCCTGACATCTAAACCTGTCAAAACGTTTTTGTCTAAACTTCAAATTAAACGAGAAGAGGAGGTTGGGAGATGCAGGGAGGGGAAGGTTTTTTTTTCCCATGTTTTTACAGTTATGGCATTTTTATAGTATTTGATTTATGGAAAACAACATTATTGAAAGCCACAACGGAAGGCGCCTTAATAATGTATTTTTTTTGGGAGTCTGGATTGTTTGTATAATCAGCAGGGTAGAGGGTTAGAGAGGGAGTAGTTATGTTGGCGAGAGAGAGAGAGAGAGAGAGAGAGAGAGAAAGAGAAATAAAGAGAGACGTGGGGGATGTTGTAGTAGAAACGGCGATTTGTTTTAACCAAGGGTTCATAAGAGTAATCATGCGAGAGAGAGAGAGAGAGAGAGAGAGAGAGAGAGAGAGAGAGAGAGCTAGAGAGATTCTAACGGGATTAAAAATAAATTAGACAGACTCATGTTTTGGGGGAGAAAGTGGGCCATTTTAACAAGGTGATATAAAGAAAATAACCATGATAATGTGTTGAAGAAAGGGAGAGAGACAGATTAGAGTTTTAACAAGGTGATATAGACAGAATTACCCAGCTGATGTGATGAAGGGAGAGAGAGAGATTAGAGTTTTAACAAGGTGATATAGACAGAATTACTCGGCTGATGTTTTGAAGGAGATAGAGAGAGGGAGAAGGGAGTTGTAACCAGGTGAGACAGATAGAATCACCAGGCTGATGTGTTGAAGAGAGAGAGAGAGAAGGGAGTTGTAACAAGGTAATTTAGATAGAATCACCAGGCTGATGTGTTGGAGGAAGGGAGAGAGAGAGAAGGGAGTTATAACCAGGTTATATAGATAAATTTCCAGGCGGATGTGTTGAGGGGAGAGAGAGAGAAAAAGGAGTTGTAACCGAGTAATATAGACAGAATTACCAGGCTGATGTGACGGAGAGAGAGGGAGAAGGGAGTAGTA
Organism: Megaustenia siamemsis; assembly: GCA_032433765.1. Taxonomy (NCBI): domain Eukaryota; kingdom Metazoa; phylum Mollusca; class Gastropoda; order Stylommatophora; family Ariophantidae; genus Megaustenia; species Megaustenia siamemsis. Next base: position 126,257,234 of record JAVIAB010000051.1, on the reverse strand, counting down.
ACCAGGTAATATAGACAGAATTACCAAGCTGAAGTGACGGAGAGAGAGAGGGAGAAGGGAGTTGTAACCAGGTAATATAGACATAATTACCAGGCTGATGTGACGGAGAGAGAGGGACAAGGGAGTAGTAACCAGGTAATATAGACAGAATTACCAAGCTGAAGTGACGGAGAGAGAGAGGGAGAAGGGAGTTGTAACCAGGTAATATAGACAGAATTACCAGGCTGAAGTAACGGAGAGAGAGAGGGAGAAGGGAGTTGTAACCGGGTAATATAGACAGAATTACCAAGCTGAAGTGACGGAGAGAGAGAAGGAGAGAGAGAGAGAGAGAGAGAGAGAGGGAGAAGGGAGTTGTAACTGGGTAATATAGACAGAATTACCAAGCTGAAATGATGTAGAGTGAGATAGAATAAAGTTAAAACCAAATCTTTAAGAGGAAGTAACCGTTCACATGAGTATGAATAGAAGGGGAGAGAGAGAGAGAGAGAGAGAGGGAGAGAGAGAGAGAGAGAGAGAGAGAGAGAGAACGCGTTCTAATTAATGTTTTTAACTGATTATTGTTTTAACATAATTACCGGGAAAATAGCCTTAACCAAGTGTTGATAACAAGAGAGCGTAGCAATAAACGTATGTTCAAACGAACCAACGGCACAACGCAATACCACCAGAGGTATGCCTGCTAACGCAACTTGTCGAATCGTTTACCCATGAACGTACGGGACTTTGCTGTGGAGGGATGTCAATAATATACCGTTGATATTCCCGTGTACCTGCATTATTGAGGTTTGTCGTTCGTCTTTCAGTTTCCCCAATTAGTAAATATTTGATGGTATTATTGCCTTATTTGCAACTTTGTTTCTTTGGTTATGGAAGGCTCCGGTATCACTGCAAACGAATTAAAATCCATAATTGCTCAACCGCCTGTGCCAGTGGAATCATCCGAATTACTATCTCATCTCCAAAACAAAGAAAGGTAGTTGTAGTCCCCATCATAGCAGTCTCAACACACGCCAAAAGACATAAGGCGAAAACGCACATAAAGTGAACACAGCCATCTGTTCTCCATCATGCGATATCATTATTCATCGTAAACAATCGGAATATCGAAACACGATCAAAACAGATGAAACGCACAGCTCACAGAGTGCACAGAGCACTTAACTCAGTAGCTCTTGAAAACAAGCCGGACATGGAATATGAGGAAACTGCATCAATGAACACTTTTCAGACATAGCTTTTAATGGTTCCTGCCGCCTATCCTCAATATTGACCGGAAGTTCACGTCCTACTGAAAATGATGGTCGACATATTTTTCATATTTTTTAATGTATACTTGATGATGTTAGGACATCGTTTTTTACTCCAAATCCGAACATATAAAACACAGTTAGTCATCGGATTATCCCGTCGCACATCAAACAACAAGTCCTAAAATCTCCCTGCAATGTGAATTTGTGAAATTATAAACCAGTTCACATGTCTCTCTCTACCCTCGATCTCACTGTAGCCCTCTTGAATCTAGACAACATCCCTCCTGCTGCTGCAAAGTCATGAACGAACCTCCTTCATTTAGCCTTTCACTATTAGCTACGACTGTTTTAGGGATATGCAATCAGCCATCATTATGATGACGTATCACACACAACAATGGCTGCGCCCATAAAATCCTGATTTCAACCGCTGTATTTATTAGAGTAATCGGGATTTTATGAGCTGTTTGTTTTAACCTTGAACTGGTGTTTTAGTTATATCTAAAAAAATGTTTGCTATTTTTATAATTGAAGATGACCTGAGCGACATATACTACATCCCACTACTACTATCTACGTTCCACTACTACTACCTACGTTCTACTACTACTAACTACATTCCAGTACTGCTAACTACATTCCACTACTACCAATTACGTTCCACTACTACTAACTTTGTTCCACTACTACCAACTACGTTCAACTACTACTAACTACATTCCACTACTGCTAACTACATTCCACTACTGCTAACTACGTTCCACTACTACTAACTACATTCCACTACTACTAACTACATTCCACTACTACTAACTACATTCCACTTCTAGTAACTACATTCCACTACTACTACCTACATTCCTCTCATTCTTGAGATTTATATATTATCGGAGTGGTTTTCGTCTTCATTCGTCTGGCGAGAGGGCGTGGCATCCTGATTGCTGTGGTGCGCCTTTTGACTGGTTGCCTCCGACTTCAGCACTTAAACTTGCTAGAGCAGACTGTGGTCTTGCTCGGGTGTAGGAAGGCCTGGCGAGGTTTTCAGTCCCTGGTGACTGTTAAGCCCAATCTCCACGACAAGGAGCTGGCATTAATGGGAGGAGTGGTTCTAATTTGTGACACTGCACAAAAATATTATCTCTGATAAATTAGTTGAATAATATTTATGTGAAGAATTATTTCAAAATGTTGATAAGTTTCACACTCATCATCATCATGTGCCATACCACTTGGCGTAGGCGATCATGTCCTTCCACAATCTTCTATCCACGTGCATCGTATCAATTATGTTGTTGACTGTTTACGATGCCAAGATACCAAGCTAACTAGTATTTTCTCTCTTTGGCATCTGCGATATCTCTTTCCCTGTATTTCTCCAGTTGTAACCAAGTATTCCAACTTTCCTTTTCTCACGATGTGCTCGAAAAATGTTCATTGTTTGTTTCTGATGTTTCTTTTTTTATGAGACCCCTTTTTGTGTTGGCCTCTTTGAGAATTTCCTCATTGGTCGTTTTAGTTGTGCAGGGAGCTTTCAAAATTCTTCTGAGAAATCCCATCTCTGAAGCCTCTAATCGTCTTTTCATTTGTTTGTTTACTGTCCATTATTCGCTTCCATGTGCACTATCATGTGCAATATTTTAACCACAAATATTATAAACATTTAGGCTATAGAGTCTCTTATTGTCACTTTTAATGTATCATAGCAGAATTATAATGTAAATTATGTTTCATAATTGGAAAAAAAATTAGTGAGACTACTAAAATATCATCAACAAAATGCTGTGCCCATACTGTTTACCCTTATCAAATAATAATTCTCAGATAAATTGTACAGGAGCAGCACACAACAGACTACAAACATTTCCGTCGATGCCTGTCTACCAGCTCTAACCCCACAGAACAGAAAACCTCAACTCACTGTACATATTCTACTCCAGGGAACGAAAGTGTTTCCGATAGCAATGTCTGAATACTCTTCCAGGCCATCTGCACATTTGTAACCTAGTAGAACTGACATGTCACGTTGGCCTTTTCCTGTCTAGAGGCTTCAGTTCTGTATTTATGTAGTAAGGGCTTTCACTGCTAGAACAGTTAACTGACTGATGGTATTTATCTGAATTCCAGCGGTTTCTTTTTACTAGGGTTTTAAACCGTTCTTGTTCTAAAAATAGTCAGTTGTAAAGTGTGTTTTTTGCGCGCATTTTGTTAACCATTAACATGATTTTTTGGAAATATCAAAAGATAGAAGTTATAAAAAAGAAATTGTAGACATATATTACCATATAGTTTCCACATCAGACTGTTTGTTTTATCAACTTAAAATGTGTTCGGTTTTTTTTGGGCTTGTATTTCGACACGTTGGCTTCAAAGTTATAAACATCCCGTGTAGACACCAGCCAGTTGATTCAACAGAGAAGATGTGACACCAAGTTTACAAGTTCTCTTTAAGTTCATAATCCATTGGTAATCGGTAGGATGCAGTAGCCAGTAATCAGTATACTTTCTTTCTCTCTTTCTTATCTTTATTTATTTATTTCTTCCTTTCTGTCCCCCACTCTCTCTCTCTCTCTCTCTCTCTCTGTGTGTGCGTGCGTGCGTGCGTGTGTGTGTATGTGCGTGTGCGTGTGTGCGTGTCTGTCTTTTGCAGCTACCCGAGAATCGTAAAAAGATTACTTGTCCTTTCTTTGATGTTTCCTTCACATTTTCCTAATTCTTTCTTTCTCTCAGTTTCCGACAATATCATTTTAGCCGTCGCTGTAGAGGGAAGAAAGAAAAATAAATCCCCTTAAATCTCGTGGGAAATAGGAAATACGGTATTAGCGTTCATATTTTTTAGACCATCATCACATTTTTCGTTAGCGTAGTCATATTTCCGCCTGTGCCTTTGTTCTTTTCCAGGAATAATATGGTACCCGCTTTAGGCTGGATGAACCCAAAACCTGTCAGTCGAGAACGAACCCGCCCTCTTGTGCTCAGAACTAAGCACTGCTCTACCGCGTCTCACTTCTGATCTATCTCAACTTAAGTTTCTTCCACAATAGATCACAGAGGCTCGTCATGTTTTCCATTTGCTCGTCGAATGCTGCTACAATTGTCATCGTTGATGACATGGTCCAAAAATGTGATACAGGCGATAGCGCTTTAAATCTTCGCTTTCTTGTATTATTTGTGTATGCTGCTCCTGTCCGTTTTAATTATTTGCAAATATATAAAAGTATAGATATAGCGAAAAAGATCGCATCAATTTGATTAGGAACTGGGACTGATGTTGTTATATTTCTATATTGTCAATAGGGCAACAGATAAGAAAATCACTGGAGGCTGTAGAAATGTGGTTTTACCGAAGAATGTTGAGAATACAATGGGCAGCTAAGAAGAGTCATGAAAACGTTCTGGAAGAGGCCAAAGCAAAAAGAGAGCTAATTTCCAATATTAGGAAGAAACAATCATCATTTTTTTGGCCATGTAATGAGAAGAGAACAACTGGAATATATTGTAACAACTGGGAAAATTGAGCGACCAAGAGATAGAGGGAAGCAAAGAGAAAAGATACTAGACAGCTTAAGAGAATGGCTTGGCAGAAGGTCAACAACACAAGTGATAAATAACAGTCGAGATCGAAAGTTTTTTGGCGAGACACGATCACCTACGCCAGTAGGTACGGTACTTGATAATGATGATGACAATATTACCAGATTTGGAGATGGTCATAACAGAATGACTAAAACAAAACACATATTCGGTACCTGTTCCTTCGGTGAAAGATGGAAAGAAATCGTGCGAAAGTGCATCGGGCCGCACTTCTCCAATAAATGTACTCAAGAGACTGTGAGGATGTACGCCTCATTCATTAACGAGGGGAAGAAACCTTCAGCGGCTTCACTGACCAAAGAGTTTCATGGAAGTAAGGACACGCTTAAAACGAGCCAAGAAAACAGAAGGGAAAAAACGGTGTAAGCAAAAAAAAAACAAGCCAAGGCATTATAGTATAAAGATGCTATGCTGACAAGAGAATGTCAAGATTTTCAAACTCAGAGCAGCTCATTATGGCCTCAGACCATACATATACAAGACAGATGTCAGTTACTGCCAGTGGCAAATATAGCACTTCCTGATACCTTAGCACATTCTAATTCCTTAGCACATCATGATTCCTTAGCACATCCTGATTCCTTAGCACATCCAGATACCTTAGCACATCCTGAAACTTAAGCACATCCTGATACCTTAGCCCATCTTGATACCATAGCACATCCTGATACCTTAGCCCATCTTGATGCCTTAGAACATCCTGATACCTTAGAACATCCTGATACCTTAGCCCATCTTGATACCATAGCACATCCCGACACCTTAGCACATCCTGATACCTTAGCACATCCTGATACTTAAGCACATCCTGATACCTTAGCCCATCTTGATGCCTTAGAACATCCTGATACTTAAGCACATCCTGATACCTTAGAACATCCTGATACCTTAGCCCATCTTGATACCATAGCACATCCCGACACCTTAGCACATCCTGATACCTTAGCACATCCTGATACTTAAGCACATCCTGATATCTTAGAACATCCTGATTCCTTAGCATATCCTGATTCCTTAGCCCATCTTGATACCATACCACATCCTGATACCTTAGCCCATCTTGATACCATACCACATCCTGATACCTTAGCACATTCTGATACTTTAGCTTTCCTGATACCTTAGAACATCCTAAATCCTTAGCATATCCTGATACCTTAGCACATCCTGATACGTTAGCTTTCCTGATACCTTAGAACATCCTGATTCCTTAGCATATCCTTATACCTTAGCACATCCTAATACCTTAGCACACATCCTGATACCTTAGCACATCCTGATACCTTAGCACATCCTAATACCTTAGAACATCCTGATACCTTAGAACATCCTGCAGGTTTATATCGCTTTAAAGATCTCAGGAATGAAACTATCGCTCCACGGAAGTAGACTTGGGGGACAAAGCTGTGGATAACCTGTGAAGACCTCAAGTAAACTATCTTGTTCATGCATGACTCATGTCGGTACAGGCATACATTGCACAATATAATCCAAACAAAAATTGAAAAAAAAAATAATAAAACATCCTGTAATTGGTTCAACTTACAAGTTACTTATTTTAACTTTCTTGCTAAAGCATATGTCTTCTTTGTTTTCCACACAGCATTCTTTTCGCCGACATCTGCGGTTTCACAGCGTTGTCGTCTACATGCACCGCCCAAGAGTTAGTCCAGCTGCTGAACGAGCTATACGCTCGCTTTGATACACTGGCGACTGAGAACCACTGTCTACGCATCAAACTTCTGGGAGACTGCTATTACTGCGTCAGCGGCATGCCGGAGCCCAGAAGGGACCATGCTCATTGTGCCGTGGAGATGGGTCTGGACATGGTGGAAGCAATTGCGTAAGTGTGATGTCATTGGTGTCTGGAGAGATCGGGACGTAGATATATGGTTTAATTGACATCCGGATGATTTAGTGGGCATTCAGAGTGACAGTTATAGGACAAGCTGCAGGCGGATAAAGTAGCGAAGATTGGCAGAGATAGGTATAGACATAAACAAGACAAGTTGAAGGTAACTTGACTTGTAGAGGTAGGTATAGACATAAACAAGACAAGTTGTAGGTAACTTGACATGTAAAAATAGGTATAGACATAAACAAGACAAGTTGTAGGTAACTTGACATGTAGAGGTAGGTATAGACATACACAAGACACGTTGCAGGTAACTTGATATGTAGAGATAGGTATAGACATAAACAAGACAAGTTGTAGGTAACTTGACGTGTAGAGATAGGTATAGACATAAACAAGACAAGTTGTAGGTAACTTGACATGTAGAGATAGGTATAGACATAAACAAGACTAGTTGCAGGTAACTTGACATGTAGAGATAGGTATAGACATAAACAAGACAAGTTGTAGGTAACTTGACATGTATAGATTGGTATAGACATAAAAGACAAGTTGTAGGTAACTTGACATGTAGAGATAGGTATAGACATAAACAAGACAAGTTGTAGGTAACTTGACGTGTAGAGATATGTATAGACATAAACAAGACAAGTTGTAGGTAACTTGACATGTAGAGATAGGTATAGACATAAACAAGACTAGTTGCAGGTAACTTGACATGTAGAGATAGGTATAGTCATAAACAATACAAGTTGCAGGTAACTTAACATGTAAAGATAGGTATAGACATGGACAAGACAGTAGGTAATTTGACATGTAAAGATAGGTATAGAGATAAACAAGACAAGTTGTAGGTAATTTGACATGTAGTGATAGTTTTAGACATAAACAAGGCAAGTTGCAGGTAGACAGACATGGATTGTCAGAAAGAATTAGTTGTATGCAGACTAAGTGAAAAGAATAGGTAACCGGAGATGGATAGAGACATTGACAGATAATATGTGCAGATGCAGACTAGTTGCAATTATAGACAAAGATCTAGAAAAAAACAGCAAGATGGAGACAATTATAGACAGGCAGGTTTATCTAGAAAAAAAGTCATGCTCGGTCAAGCATGTACATTGGAAAGGTTATAGCAAGACTTTCAGGTAGATCTAGCAAGTAAATAACAAGAAAGGCAACTAAACTATAAAATTGTAGACAGACAAACAAGGTGGCAAAAATATAATATTAAACAAACAAAAGCATAGTTATAGATAGCCAGGAAAACAAAATTATAGCTAGACATATAAATACAACTATTCAACCGATCATCAGATTTATGCAATAAAATGGAAATAAAGTTGTAAATACGACAGGGGAGGCAATGCTGGCATTATAACAGGCAAATAAAATAATATGTAAGTGATACAGCCTACAAAAAGTTATAAATATGTCAAATTTACAATTCAATTTATAGACAATATAGACGGGTGCATAGAATTAGAATTTATATATAGGGGCCAGCGCCTTAGGTATAGACGGGGTAAATTAGACAGAGATATAGATGTAGCCCATTAAAATATGGTTATTTTAGTTAGTATTTGTGTCATTCTAGCCATCCTTTGTTCTAACATCACTAGATACACTGATAACATGTCTGTTGTATTTAGTTTTTGTTGTATGTGATATCAGAGATATAGACACATTTAAGTACTGCATCCTTTGATGTGTCTATTACTTGACCGTGTATGCGGTTGGGGCAGTTTTGATGATGACAGCCACTTTCTGTATAACGTACTATTTTTGGCGCAAGATATCATGTTCTACCTATATTTATATGGTATTTTCCCGTGTCTTCTATGTAAAAGTGTTTTTCGCCAACTTTCATCTTCATTCCAACGCTGTGCTACCAAAGCCTGACCTGTACCCTATATGCAAGAACAATTAGAAAAATAACCACAACCGAGATGAAATGGGTTAGACGAATGACACCAAACAGCCTGAGAGATAAAATCAGAAATGAAGAACTGGAAAAATAGTTAGGAATAATTCACGCCATAGAATACATAAAGAAACAACAGATAAAATAGTTTGACCACGTGATAAGACAGAAAGAGCAAAATACAGCACAATGAGCCTTCAATAAACGTTACGAGAACAACCAGACTCACATTTCAAGGGTCAACTACGAAAAAGATGGGTTAATGGAATATTAGAAACACCAGGAAGCATAACAGCAGGAGAGGCCATTAGAAGAGCAAAAGACCGCAAATGATATCTCCCCTCGACGAGCGTAGGGCAAATGAATAATCAAAGAATAACGTCGCCGATGTCGGTCCCTGTTCCGAATATAAAAGAAGGAGAGTGGGGCGTAGTAGACCAGCTTTCCAACTCGACGAAGGCCCAACTACAAGAGTATCAACACGAACCTTGGATAAGGAACCAACCCAGAGAAAGGAAGCACTTTCGCCACCTGGATCTATGACTTAGTGTGGTGGTGAAAACTGAACGTTTCCGTTCAGGTCATATAGCTTGACCACAGTTGGGAAAACATGAGACAGTTGAATATTTGGAAACCATGGCATTGTCATTAACAACCAAATTTAGGTTGTTCGATGCAAATTTCAGGTCGGCATTATTGTATGGTCAAAACATGGACAACAGCAACCAGGAGGAATACAAAGAGAAAAATACTAGATAGCTTGGTGTGAAGACATGGAAAACAGTCAACAACAGGATTGATATGATGCACGGTGGATAGAAGATTGTGGAAGGACATGATTGTCTATGCCAACCGGTATGGTATATGATGATGATGATGATGATGTTGCTGCACTAAAACCACTAGTTGATAGAGCAGAAACGATTGGATCGTCAAGGTGGCGAGTAATAATAGCTTTCTGGAAATTCCCGACTTTTACTGAAGAAGTTCAAATGCATCCAGTTTTAGGTTATAGCTCGGAATAGAAAGCTGTTTTTTGTGGGTTATCATCATTGCACTCTGAACATATCCATAGGTGCTCAGATTCCCTTCTCAGCATGTCCCGCGACGTTCAGCGATTGACTACTCCAGCTTTTTGTCGTTTGATAAGTCTTCTTATGCACCCACTAAGCCTGTTGTTTTTGGCTGTACCCACCCATCTTTGCTCCCATCTCTTGTGTTACCTGTCCTGCCTAGATGTACTGCAACACTCGGTCTTCCATATCAGTTAAAGCGACCATTATGGGGTACACGACGATCAAGTCGGCCAGTCTGTTTTAACAAAGGCTATACCGGGCGAAACCAGTAGGAAGAATCGACACTCGGTCTTGGTCAAATGCTGGGCCGCTGACCCTGCTGTTGTTTAAGTTCACACAGGAATGCAAGGCAGGTGAAGAGATTGATTAGCACTTGATTCAAGATATTTCATTTTAGATCGCACGACGACATTAGACGTTATTAACGATGACAAATAACATATCAGCCCACAGTGGAAGAAATGGTGAATAAAGGTCATCAAGCATTAACAGACAGCTCTCATGTGGAACGCACAGAGGGAAACAAGGAAGATCTGTATATCCATACATATGAATTCTGAGACAGAGATCGCACAGATGAATTCTGAGACAGATCACACAGATGAATTTTGAGACAGATCACACAGATGAATTCTGAGACAGAGATCGCACAGATGACTTCTGAGATAGAGATCACACAGATGAATTCTGAGACAGATCACACAGATGAATTCTGAGACAGATCACACAGATGAATTCTGAGACAGATTACACATATGAATTCTGAGACAGAGATCGCACAGATGAATTCTGAGACAGAGATCGCACAGATGAATTCTGAAACGGGTCACACATATGAATTCTGAGACAGATCACACAGATGAATTCTGAAACAGATCACACAGATGAATTCTGAAACAGATGAATTCTGAGACAGATCACCCAGATGAATTCAGAAACAGGTCACACATATAAATTCTGAGACAGAGATCACACAGATGAATTCTGAGACAGAGATCACACAGATGAATTCTGAGACAGAGATCACACAGATGAATTCTGAGACAGAGATCACACAGATGAATTCTGAGATAAAGATCACACTAATGAATTCTGAGACAGAGATCACACAGATGAATTCTGAGACAGAGATCACACAGATGAATTCTGAGATAGAGATCACACTAATGAATTCTGAGACAGAGATCACACAGATGAATTCTGAGATAGAGATCACACTAATGAATTCTGAGACAGAGATCACACTGATGAATTCTGAGACAGAGATCACACAGATGAATTCTGAGACAGAGATCACACTTATGAATTCTGAGACAGAGATCACACAGATGAATTCTGAGACAGAGATCACACAGATGAATTCTGAAACAGAGATCACACTAATGAATTCTGAGACAGAGATCACACAGATATCACCAATATCATCAACATAAGCATGCCTTGACAGCAAGGAAGCAAAGACCAAAAGCAAATGATTTAAACTACAGAAAAGTAGCAGACTGTAACAGCTAGTAAGTTGACAAGTAAGTGAAAACTTAACAGTAAGTAAAGAAGCTGATTAGCAAAATAAATGATAAATGAAAATATCTTCGGGACATTTTCCCCATACTTGAGTCTGCCTGAGGGACTTATAGTACTGGAGAATAAAGGCCACTTGTCCAGTGCAGTCGCCATGAGGTGTTCGGGACTGAGTTTTAAGTTTACTTTCGATAGAAAATCTATTTACCCTGTCGGGATTCGAACCGGCGTTCTCCTAGTTTGGAGCCCCTGCAGATTACCGATTCGGCCACCCACTCTCCAAAATATATGATAAAACAACAAATTATATAAAGTTGCGGCCATAAGTACAACATAGAGTGCTTGTATCATATGTTATTATTTATTTTATTAATATCCATGTTGCTGTTGTTATCAAACAAAGCAACAATCAGAGTGATAACAAGGGGTATGTGTAAAGTGGACTAACGAGGTACCATGTACTGCGTTGCCATTACCTAGATGCTACCAACCGCACACCAAAGACAGCCGCCATTCTACAGGAAGTCTATCAATTCTATTATAGTCAGTGTGTGGCGGAGGGGCATGCGCACATGATCGCTTCGTTGAGATTGATTTACGAGGAGTCAGATTCTATTTAGATTTGTATAGATCGATCCTCCCATGGGTGCGTTGTTACTAGTGGGCGAGTACTGGTAATCAGTAACAGTCATCTCCGAGGGACTTCATTCATAATAAAGAAGACATTTTTTAGTTTGTCTTGTATCGTGCAATTAGACGTAAAGCTATATGGGTCAATTATCAAATGTACTAATGCATAGGATAAAGATCGGGACTTCGGTATAAAGGCCATATATATATATATATATATATATATATATATATATATATATATATATATCTTCATTGGCAGATTCAGCCACGGGAGAAGCTGTTCATAAAACAACATACAGCATAAAACACACATATTTTTACCAAAACTACTGACTTATCATGATTGCTTACTACCAACCGTCTGTCAGAACGTCGAAGGCCATCTACACACACGCGCATGCACACACATAGTGAGAGAGATAAATGGTCAAATATAACCATCACGCTTTGTGAAGAATTCGAAATTTATGACCACTTTTTTCATTCCCTTTGTCATAGAATTATTAACACTATTGTATTTTATTCTTTTCCTGGAAACAATTTCATTACAGTCGGGACATCTCCATACCCGTTCCACTGTACGTTCCAGAATTTCTCGATGGATATGCAGACTGACTGTTCGTGTGAGGAAGGAATTGATTGTAGATACTTCCACTTTTCCAACTAAACAATCCGGATCGACCATACCCCATTTCCGAAGTTATACTCATCATTCTCTCAATATATACATCCTTGTCCCACCCATCCTCCTCCTCTATTCTAAAGGAATGAAGAACAAAACGTCGTAGGCTGTCTCGTCTATCTTAAGGTTTAACCGCTTAAGACCATTTTATGTTTTTGATATGGTTAAGGTTAGTCGAAGAGCTCGGGATCACTGCAAACGAATTAAAATCATTAATTGCTCAACTGCTCGTGCCAGTGGAATCATCCGAATTAAAACTCATCTCATTGAAGAATCCAAACAAAGAAAGGCAGCTACAGTCCCCATCATAGCAGCTACAGCACACGTCAAAAGGCATAAGGCCAAGCGCCACTGAATATGAACGCAGCTGAACTGTCCTCGACACGCGATATCATCATTCATCGTAAGCAATCGAAATATTGAAACACGACCCGGATTAAAAAGACAGCTCACGGAGTACACAGAGCACTAAACTCAGTAGCTCCGGGAGAAAGCTGGACTTAGAATATGAGAAAATTGCATCAAGCAACACTTTACAAACTGAGCCCAAATTGTTCCTGCCGCCTATCTGCCATATTGACCGGAAAGTCTATTATAAAATATATTTTATGCAACTCTACTTGCGGCTCCCATGATATTTAATGTATCATTTATAATCTTCTTGGCGATGTTTTCTTTGTCCAGAGTCAGTCACGATCAGTGCCAGAGCTGCCAGCGAGCTTACCGACCATTTCATTGCCGTTAAGACCAGCGTTTCCTGGTCAGTTGACCCAAGTTAACGCATTTACTTTATTGTAAGCTCATCCAAGAGTTGCGTCCATTTCTGCCGCAGCACTGCCACTCTTCTGTAACAAACACTATCACTATACTCAGGCATTGTTTATTATCATTTTGATATCTTTCTTGATAACACTTGAAATTCTCGACAAGTTTGCGTAAATCCGCTCCACCGGCAATCACCACCCCTCCCCCAGTTTTGCCAGAGGTAAGATCCTGTACCTATTTTCAGAGACTTGTTTAGTTCCCAACAATGGCGATGGGTATGCTTCGCTTCGGTGCAACATTGAACCTAGACCACATGATCAACAGACGAGTACTCTGTTACATTAAAAAGCCGTTACTGGTTTAGTTTAAGTCACTATATAAATGGCATTTGACGTCTTATCAGACCGTTGATAGCAAGTGATATGATAAGTCACAAGTTGGGTAAAATATTAGTGTCTTATCAGACTGTTGGTAGCAAGCGATCATGATAAGTTACAAGTTGGGTAATATAGTAGTGTCTTATCATGGATACTTTTTAGCTGAACAGCTTCTCTGGTGGCAGAATCTGCCAATATTGTATGGATAGATTCGACCACAGAATGAACAAGATGTATTTGTGGTGCCTGGCCTCGTCTCCTTTCTCCTGCGCCTCTTTGTCTTGTGAATCTGATGTCAGCACTATCTCGAAAGTTGCGGTTCCGTTTTTTATTTGTGTGTTACCAACTACAGCCACATTTTCCCAGTTTCTCTCACTGATAGAGAATTCCCTCAAGGAAGCCCTGCAAACGTCCTTATATCTCAACACTATATGCCCTTTGGTCTTCTTCTGTCCCTAAGTTCGCCATACAATATGTGTATGGGAATACGATTGTTTGCCTTTCTTCTTACATGGCCCCGCCACTTTAGTTTAGACTCTTAACTGTTGCCATGATAGATGTGAGTTTGGCTCGTTGTAAGACATTAGAGTTGGTTACTTCGTTTTGCCATTTGATTTTCATAATTTTCCGAAGACATGAAAGCGGTTGAACCTTTTCCTCTGCCCTGTTTAAATAGTCACGGTTTCTGATCCGTATAGACGTGTTGTAAGCATACAGCTTTGGTAAATCTTAGTCATGAGTGTTAGTTTGGTGTTGGCCCATGCTCTATCTTTAAGTTCACTAAATATGGAAGCTGCTTTTCCGATTCAGGAATGTATTTCTTCTTCAAGGGAGACGGTAGTTGTGACCATATAACCGAGATAGGTGAACTTTCTCACATATTTAAGAGGTGTGTCATTTAATGATATAATACGAAACTGATTACACCCTTTTGAGGCACCATAGTCTTCTGAGTACTTATTGACAGGGAGAATAAATTACACGTTCTAGCTAGATTGTCAATCATTGACTACAAGACGGACTCATCGTGAGCAACCAGTGCTGCATCATCATTCCGAGTATGAGAGATGGTGTTTTCCTACTGTTGTGTCCTAACGCGTGTGAAAATGACATTACTGTTTGCTTGCTATGTCTGGGCCAATAATATGAAGATAGTACTTTGCCCAGAACGCACTACCGCCCTCTCGGCTCCTCTTTGAAGCGTCCCGTAGGAGGAACGAGGTCCTTACGTTTAGATCCTTATGACTTCAGCTAGTCACAATTCATCTTTAGCTTTCAGATTTTACTTTCTACAATTGCTCAACTACAGGATGTCAATGATTTACTGTCATTTTTAAATGGAAATGTTTTACTGTCATCAAGTCGAAATTGTGTTGCTGTTTTTTTTTTTATATTGTATTGTTATGTTGTACTTTTGTGTTCTGTTTTATATCGTGTTTTTAATGCTGTGTTTAAAGACGCACGTGTGTTAACGTGTACACTGAATTTTTTTAACACGCCTTAATGAGAAAAAAAAATTAGAATGAACTATACAAACAATAACAACATATGTGTTTCTTCATATCTTTATTTGTCATTTTTGTTAATTCTTTCACAAAGTGACATTTTGAAATTGTATGAGATAGAGTCTGACTCCACGTGCAAGACTGGAGAACGGAATGGGACAAGTAACTCAGCTATTGATTGTTAAGAAATGTAGAAACCAAAATGTGTGATCGGAAGTAGAACAAAATGAGGGCTAATTATCAGCAATCAACTTGAGAAGCGAAAAACCGACATTTATTTAGACGGAGAATATGCCGTTATATGTAGAGTGCTGGACCACTACTATCAATTTCAAATATCTCTCAGCTCGAAGTGCCCATGTGTAACCGTGAATGATAGCACATACATATTTAGATCATAATTAAGTGAGGACTAAACAGGACTAGAAAAATTTAGCATAGGGATGACTAACCGCACTGACTGACATAAGCTAAAGGTGCCAGATGGCTGGGGAATGACCACTGGTCGTAAACTTACTTTTAGCTGTCGGTGAGGAATGTAGAACTAGAAACTAAACGCTAGTCACGACCACCATGACTGACCACTGGTAGTAAACTTACTTTAGCTGTCGGTAAGGAATGTGGAATGCACGAACTAAGAGGCTAGTCACACAGACTGGCAGATGGTGAGGGAAGGTCACTTAGAATGCAGAAAGAAGTAGAGCCAAATGTCACTTTTATCTGGATAAAGAATAGTTGGCGGGAAAAAAGGTTCACGGTCAGTCAAAAACCGTATAAAAGTTAGAGGGCAGACTTGAGGAGACAGACTTCCATTTTTACATCTCGACTAGGAACACACAGAGCCACGCACTAGCGACCGATAGGAATTGAGATAGTCACAGAAGAACTTCAACTTAGAGAAGAGTGCTCAGAGAAGTCAGAACACGGTTATACAGTAGATAAATTGGCGCCACAGTGACCAGAATCAGAGCCACAACAAAAACAGAGAGAAGATTGAGAGAAGAAACGACACAAAACGTACAGAGAGAAGCTTGAGAGTAGAATCGACACAGCACAATAGAGAGAAGAATCAACGCAACAAAATAGAGAGAAGAATCAACACAAATAAGTACAGAGAGAAGATACGACACAAAACGTACAGAGAGAAGATTGAGAGAAGAATAGACACAGCACAATAGAGAGAAGAATCAACACAACACGTACAGAGAGAAGATTGAGAGAAGAATAGACACAGCATATTCCATACCCAGCCCACCAAGTTGACCAACATAACAGAAAGGTCACGCCAGAGTTCACCTTTACCTGAATCGCTAGCAGACCAACACACTAACAGGAAACTCTACCCGTACACTGTCCGTGCGTGTCAAGCCTGTTACCTGCTGACCATCATTGTTTTGGTCACAAATTTCAAGTGTCGTCCAGCAGTAATCCCTTCACCTTTTCACCAGTGTTATGTGTTCGACACGCCAGCAGAAATAACACATGTGGTCAAGTCTGGTGAGCTCAACGTTTTTTTATTTAAATTATAACAGAATTCAGATTCATCGTGTGCAGCGCTAGAACAGTAAACAGTAGATAGAGAACAATTTTAATTTCCAGGAGATTCAAGAGGCCTAGTATAGTTAAAAATATAAGTGATTGTGTTATCATCGCGTGTGTTAGTAGGAAGTGTGCACACTAACTTTGAGAATTTGACGAATAATTAGTTATTTAAGTTAGTTAAGCAGCAGTTTAGGAGTGTTAAATAGTTAATTATTTTGTTAATTTTAATAAGAATAGACATACCAGTCATTGTAAAGTATTTTTGACCTGTGCTTGTTATAATTTTTAAAGTGTGATATACTGTCACAATAACATTGGTATTTGTGTGTAAACTATTTCTTTGGTTGCCGAAAGTTTTAAGAATTACTTTTAATCATAATTAATTTTGTCATTCCACAGGTACAGTACTAATTTTAAGTTTCATTTTCTTTCAGAAACCCTGATCAGATTAACATTGCTGATTTTTTTTTATTTAAAAGTGAAATTGATGTATGTTAATTGTTCATTTGTTTTAAAGCATAAATTAAAGTGTCGCTGTAGTTAGATTATAATACGACTCATTATAGCCCTCCAGAGAACGAGTACATACAAAGTCAAGTAAACAGGTAGAACTAGGCAGCTTAAATAGTTTCCAGTAGTTTATTATATCACAAGAAGACATGGAAGGTAGACAGAACGTACAAACAAACAGTTGTAAAGTAATAGTAGACAAATTAGAGAATGACATTAAAGAAATACAGGTTAGGAAATATTTAATAAATTTGGTGAGATAATGTTTTTTAAATTAATAGACAGGCCAGAGGAGACTAAGAAAGCCATAATACTATACAAAGATAGTGCGATTGTAAACAACATTTTAAACAAGGACAATCATATAATAAATAATATCAAATTACAAGTTGAAGTTTACAGTCCAGTTAGAAGAAAGACATGTGATAGAAGGACAAATACAATTGTAACCACTGATAATAGGTTGTATGCTATACATTTTAACAAACGCATAAGGAAAGAACGTGAGTGGGAGGACAGTAGATCAGAAGAAACTAGTGACGTAGAGGATTATAGCACAGCAGAAGAGGAAATGAAGAAGAAAGATTTAATAAAGCAATTCAAAAGAAAGGTAGAAATTAAAAATAAAACTAAACAAACAGAAAGTGCTGACAGAGAAGTAATAGTGACACAAGTAAGTTGTGCACAAACACAGACGTTAGAAGTTAGAGAAAAAATAGAACGTAAAGGTAAATTGACACAAACAGAGCAAGGTGAAGAGATGAAGTTCTTGGCCTTGAAGCAAGATCTGGAAAAAGAAACAGATTCTCCAAATGTTGTTGTTGAAGAGAATAAATTAATAGAAATAGACAAAGCAATAAATGACATAGAAACACAGGAAAAGAATGAAATAAAAAGATTAGAAGAAGAAATAGAAAAACGGAAGAAAACAGAGACCGAATTGGTTGCAGCAATTAAAACATGCGTTACTATGTTACAGGAGACCAAGCATTTTGTAGAGAGAAATGGTGACTTAGTGGAAGAAAACAAATTGCTGAAGCAACAGATAGCTAAGTTAGAAAAAGAGAATCGTATGTTACAGAAATGGGATGATACTGGGGTACATAAAAGACATAGTGAAAGTGTAGGTGCGAATAGACCGCGGAAGAATAGCCCCAGGACTGTGGGTGATGAAGAATCTAGCGGTATAGAAGAGGATAGATGGAATCGGAGAGATTCCAGAGAATTAAGGGAAGAAAAGCGAAGACAGCGTGAAGAAGATATCAGAAACACAATGATATATCTATCAGAAAAGGGATACTTAACTGAGGGAGATGAAGAGGAGACGAGAATGTCTACCAAGTGGACAGAGAAAAAGAAGAAGAAAAAAGAAAGGCGGGCATAAGTGGTAATTTATGTCTGACTATTACACGATAATAAATAGATGATTCAAATAAAGGGAGGTTTAGGTAATTTACAGACTACAAGGAAGAAACATATACATTTAGCAGACAGAGGGAAGGAAGTATGCAGAAAAGGGATACTTCTAACAGCCAGCCAGTAATGGCTGTACAAAGAGAAGAAAAGTAACAATTAAGTGGTAACCAGAAACAAATACATTTTTACCTCAACAAACAGTTAAGGATATAACTAGAGAGAAGGCAACGCTTAAAGGATAATGGAAAACAGACTAGCACTAGGAGATAAGGACAATTTAAGTTATAATTAAATGAAAGCAATGAACTCTGTTGCATCAGATAGTTACGAGACAGTGTAGGAATCATTAATAGAAGATCAAATAAAGAAAAGACCGTATGAATTTTCACCGGGAGAAGCTCCAAGTTGTAAGAGGAGAGGCATAGAATAAGAGTAGACAAGAAATCTGAGGGAAAGGAATGATAGCCTCAGAGGAAATACAGACTTGAGTAGTTGATCAGAAGTAGTAAACTATTAAATAGGATGGTAATCCAAGTTTACGAGAGATCAATTGTATGTTGTAAGTGAGAAAGAAGAGGAAGAGAGAGACAAAGGCGATAGATAACCTGTGTTTTGAGTTAACCTAAAGGAAGTTAGGTTGAGAATAGAGTAATTATATAACGAGAGTGGTAACTCGTAGAAAGTTATGTGACAATACTCTGAAAATGTTGTATGAGAGTAATCATAAGAAGTTATATAAGAGTACATATAAGAAGTTGTATGAGATAAGGAGAAGAAAATCATATATCTATAGTCTAATGGCAATAGTTGTGCAAGAAATGTCAGAGGACCTTGTGCACAGATGTATGAGTAATGTATGGGTAAAGTATGAGAAGAAACAAGAGAATTCTTGAGAGAATTTATGGAGACTAATGTGTCGGTAGTCGAATGACTATAAATAATGTACCACGTTACGTGGACAGTACACAGACATAATGTTATGAGATTAGATAGAAGATACTAAGACATAGTATTATGAGAAACTGAAATAGGCTCCTGAGACTAGAGAAGAGTGCTCAGAGAAGTATTTTGAAGTGGAATTAAGATGGTGTAAGTCAGATGTCAGTTATTTGCTCGAGCTAATTGTTTGTTTGTGGTTGTTATCTCCGGAGATGTGTGAGTTGTCCAATTATTGTTATATGTTCTTATGTGAATTGAGAGGATATTATACTCTGACATGCACGAAGACTTGTGTAAATTTGTTTACCTCTATTTCAGACATGTTCTAGACATCTGTCAAAAATGCATTTTGCTATTATATCAGAGATGTTGTTGAATATATTGTTAAATATTTTTATTAATACTTTCAAAGTCCATGTTGTAATAGTACCATATATATAACGATGTTGTTGGTTACAAACATTTTTAAGTTACAGACACTTAAGAGCTATGAGATGAGCTGAGTGAAAAGTGTTTAGGTCAGAATTCAGGTCCTCCAGAACAGACATGTTGCTGAGTATGGACTGAATGATTTTTGAGCCTATTTTTTTCAGCGGATTCGAGAGTTATTTTGTTATTGTTATGTATTGAGTTTTTACTTTGAAATTATTCTTGGAATGGGGCATTGATTTATTTTTATATGTGAGTGAATTGATAAATGTCATGCATGATTTTTTTTTATTGGCCTTATAGGATAGTGTCTTTGATATATTGCATAAATGTCATGCGTTAAGTATGTACTTTGACATACTCTGTGTATGTTTGATGCTACAGTTGATGTACAGCTGTCCTTTTTTTTGACGTAGAGTGACTATATTATCAGAAGACATTGACTGGTAGGGATGGAAGACTTCACGGTTATATTTTTATTTTTTTTGAGTGAGAAAATCTTGGCATATTTTCTCACTAGAGAATAGGGGAAGGTATGTAACCGTGAATGATAGCACATACATATTTAGATCATAATTAAGTGAGGACTAAACAGGACTAGAAAAATTTAGCATAGGGATGACTAACCGCACTGACTGACATAAGCTAAAGGTGCCAGATGGCTGGGGAATGACCACTGGTCGTAAACTTACTTTTAGCTGTCGGTGAGGAATGTAGAACTAGAAACTAAACGCTAGTCACGACCACCATGACTGACCACTGGTCGTAAACTTACTTTAGCTGTCGGTAAGGAATGTGGAATGCACGAACTAAGAGGCTAGTCACACAGACTGGCAGATGGTGAGGGAAGGTCACTTAGAATGCAGAAAGAAGTAGAGCCAAATGTCACTTTTATCTGGATAAAGAATAGTTGGCGGGAAAAAAAGGTTCACGGTCAGTCAAAAACCGTATAAAAGTTAGAGGGCAGACTTGAGGAGACAGACTTCCATTTTTACATCTCGACTAGGAACACACAGAGCCACGCACTAGCGACCGATAGGAATTGAGATAGTCACAGAAGAACTTCAACTTAGAGAAGAGTGCTCAGAGAAGTCAGAACACGGTTATACATGAAAGAATGAGTAGTACAGGCATTAGAACACATATTTCACAAATGTTCATTCTCCAGTGACTTTCCATGTGAGATTTGATCATGTCGTGCAGAAATTAGGGAAATGTTGGGGTGTCTCTTTTACCTGGAACGGTGTGCAAGCATGACAGACATGTATTTCTAGTGTGACCGTCATCTGAGTGCAAAAGTCAAATAGCGTGATGATATTGGAGAGTGTGTCTGTGAGAGGTTAAAAGAGTGACATCGTGACGTACTTGTTAACATTCGTCTTTATTCACGAGATGTTGTCAGTTGGTTGAATTCTCTGAACATCTCTTTACATTCATGAGATGTTGTCAGTTGGTTGAATTCTCTGAACATCTCTTTACATTCACGAGATGTTGTCAGTTGGTGAATTCTCTGAACATCTCTTTACATTCATGAGATGTTGTCAGTTGGTGAATTCTCTGAACATCTCTTTACATTCACGAGATGTTGTCAGTTGGTGAATTCTCTGAACTTCTCTTTACATTCACGAGATGTTGCCAGTTGGTGAATTCTCTGAACATCTCTTTACATTCACGAGATGTTGTCAGTTGGTTGAATTCTCTGAACATATCTTTACATTCACCACTGGGACAAGTTATCCTACCTTAGCAGATCGAGATCCTGCTCCACCGCTTCTTTGAGGTCTCCTAGAAACAACATAGGCATATAGCTGCTGACTACCGCGATAACAATCGCTGAGATCCTTGCAGTGGTGGCAACATTTGCTGCATGAATCATGCTATCACACTTCAAGCTAGAACTGATAAGCTCCGATTTTTTCGAACTGGAATAAGTAACTCGGGAAAATCACTGCAGCATCAGCACCTTATCAGTCTAAAAAAGCTAACATTCAGCTGTTAATCCCGTATAGTTAAACTAAACTAAACTAAACACTGATCCAAAAGTAAATAATAGTTTCTTTGTCGCCTGCATTCTCATGTGTCTTTTTAACCAGTAGTCTTACCAGCAGTAAACTTCATACTGTCTCGAGGAATCCGCCATGTCTTCTTCTTTTGGGCTTGCTTTTAATCCTTTAGCTGGTCGAGGCCTAGGTAGTTAATATTTCTCTTTCTCTTGACAGGATCTGTCGTAGAGTTTCTTTCATATTGTCACTCCATTCCACATATGATCTACCTGGAGCTATACGTCTTTCTTCCCATTTAAAATACGCCTTGATGATATAGAATTACAAGACATTAGCTCTCTCTGTTGGCAGGGCCTTTTTGATAAATTGTTTCTGCATGTAGTTCATCTAGCTTTCATGCCCATTTTGGTCTCATTTATATGTTTTTCCTGTTCTTGTTCCAAGAGCTGCTTTAAGTACCTACCTTATACATGTGGCAACTAATATTGTCTTCTGACTTGTAAATGACCATGTCTGGCACTGATAACATAAAATGAGAATGAAAATACTATGCTGTTAGCGGGTATGGTTATCTTCTACTAAAGGAGGAGGTATACGCCTCCTTTCCTCCGCTAGTATACGGGAAACCGTTGGGCAAGGTGGAGTTCCTGTTTAGCCCCCCCCCCCTTCCCCGTCAGCGACGTAAAGCCATGGGAACAGGTGGCGGATGGTGTTGAAGAAGCAGCCGACAAGTTGTGCCGATTAAAATCCCCACTCCCTGATGGCAGTTGGAGGATCTCAGTTGTAGAGACAATGGCTGCGATCTCCGACTAGTACAGACATTGCCGAGAAGGAAAGGAAGGGAAAACTACCTTCCTATATTGCCGTAGAATTTTGTCAAAAAGCATAGAAAACATGCAGAAGTGGTAAGAGAAATCGCACTTAATAAACCCAGTAAAATGGGCCAAGATTACCAGACCTGACAACGCGGGCGAAATATTTAAAATATGTGACATTAGAAATAAAAGTGAGACCAGACAGTGTGGGCGGATAGACACGTAGGTAGATAGAAAGGAGTGGCCGGTATATAAAAATACACCTAGAGCTTCTAAATTAGCAGTGAGAAGCAGACAGGATAAAGGCACTGATTAGCGATTGGCGAACAACAATTAGCAGAGACCATTTACAAAGACTATTATTACTAGTATATGAGAAGTTAATAAATAGCAGATGTAGTTAATCCACAATAGGATTGGTGTTTAGATATCTAGAAGTGTGATCTGTGTTCTTTCTTCTTCTTCTCCTTCTTTCTTCTTTCCTTCCTCATTTGCCTTTCAGCGTCGAGGGGAGATATATTTTTCGGTCTGTTGCTCTTCTATTCGCTTCTGCTGCTGTTATGTTTCTTGTTGCTTCTAATATTCCATCGATCCATCTTTTTCGTGGTCGACCCAGGTCGATATTCAGTCTGGTATTCCAACAACGTTTATTGAAGGCTCGTTGTGTGTGTTTTGATCATTCTGCCTTGTCACGTGGCCAAACCATTTTATCTGTTGTTTCTTTATATACTATATGGCGGTGGCTATCCCTAGCTTTTTTCTCAGTTCTTCATTTCTGATCTTATCTCTCAGACTTTTCCCTGTAATTCCTCTGACACATTTTATCTCAGTACAGGTTATTTTTCTTATTGTTCATGCTTGTAGGGTCCAGGACTGGCATTGGTAGCACAACGTTGGGATGAAGATTGTATTGTAGAGTGCCCGTTTTGCCGCTAGAATTATTTCCTTCTTGGAGAATAGTGGTGATAACTGTCCAATGATTTGACAAGCTTTGTTGCATCTTGATTCTATCTCTGCTGTTTGTGAATTATCGTTTGTCACTAAACTTCCAAGGCATTTGAATTCCTCTACTTGTTTAGCCTTCTATAGTTATGTTGATGTTCTGTTTAATTGTGGCGACATTCATGACTTCTGGTTTTTTTAATGTTGATTTTCATGTTGTAGTTTGTGCCTGTGCTGTTGAGTTTAAGTGTTTCTATTGTTTCATGTATTAGTGCCTGATCGTCTGCAAATAAAAGCTCGTTGATCTCCCCTGTCTCTAATGGGTTGGCTAACTTGCATCTAACGTCCATGTATGTAATAAACAGAAAAAAAGGGGGGGGGGTGTAGTATGCACCTCTGTCTTACACCTGATCTAACCTCGAAGTTGTCTGTGTAGCCTGCTGCTGTTCTGACTGTGCAGCTGCTGTTGATGTAGAGACTTTTAATTGTGATCTGTTTTGTGTTTAATAATTCCATGAGTATCTTTGAATCCAGCGGTGATGCAGACAGTCCAGTATTATTATGTTATTGACTTTAGGTTTTAACCTACGATTGATATATTGCCCATTAAATTTATTATGTGTTAATATGGCTTGTGACTACAGGACTGTAACAATTCTTCTCCTTCTTCTTCTACCTTTCAGCTCCCTGTGGTGCATACGTTTTCAACAAACACTTACTAAGCCGTTCTGTTTCTTGCCATTCTCTTAAGATCATTCCATGTGTTCCCCATTATCTTTCATCTCTGCTTCCATCTCTTTTGCCCAAGAATATTGTGATCTTCCTCTTTGTCTTTTTCCTTGGGAATTCCAAAAAAGGGTCTGTTTTGTAATACTCTCAGTTGGCTTCCGCAGTGTGTGTCCTATTCAGCGCTATCCTCTTCCCTGTTATCCACAGGTATTTAACTAGTACATCTCCATAAGACTGTAACAGTAGTACATAAATAAATATGTTTTCGTGTTATGGAACACCTCAAGCGTTTGTTGAGCGTGAAGTACTGATGCTACGTGAATGTGTTAAAGAAAGACGAACGGGCTATATGAAGTACGAGAGACATACCAGTTACAATATACAAACATCTCCAGTCTTCTGTTCATCGGCATAAACAAGTCTCCATCATCATCATCAAGTACCGGGCCTAGTGGCGTAGGTGATCATGTCTCTCCACAACTTTCGATCTCGGCAGCTATTTATCATTTCTGTTGTTGACCTTCTGCAAAGCCATTCTCTTAAGCTGTCTGTTATTTTTTCTCTTTGCTTCCCTCTATCTCTTCGTTCCTCAATTTTTCCAGTTGTTACAATATATTCAAGTTGTTCTCTTCTCATTACATGGCCAAAAAATGATGATTGTCTCTTCCTAATATTGGAAATTAGCTTTCTTTTTGCTTTGACCTCTCTCAGAAACTCTTCATTACTTTTCTTAGCTGCCCATGGTATTCTCAACATTTTTCTGTAAAACCACATTTCTACAGACTCCAGTGATTTTCTTGTCTGTTGTCCTATTGTCCATGACTCGCATCCGTATGTTAAGACTGGCTCTGCGTAACATTTAAGAACTCTTTTTCTTGTTTCTATTGTCAAAAATGGATTGCATAGTACAAATCTCCTTACAAAGTGCATAAAATCCATATACAAGGCTTCAAGTATAAGATCAAATCAAGCATAAAATCCATATACAAGGCTTCAAGTATAAGATCAAATCAAGCATAAAATCCATATACAAGGCTTCAAGTATAAGATCAAATCAAGCATAAAATCCATATACAAGGCTTCAAGTATAAGATCAAATCAAGCATAAAATCCATATACAAGGCTTCAAGTATAAGATCAAATCAAGCATAAAATCCATATACAAGGCTTCAAGTATAAGGTCAAATCGAGCATAAAATCCATATACAAGGCTTCAAGTATAAGATCAAATCAAGCATAAAATCCATATACAAGGTTTCAAGTATAAGATCAAATCAAGCATAAAATCCATATACAAGGCTTCAAGTATAAGATCAAATCAAGCATAAAATCCATATACAAGGCTTCAAGTATAAGATCAAATCAAGCATAAAATAAACTCCAAATTAGAAACAGTCAACAACAGAATTTATTCGATGCTCTCTGGGTATGAAAATTGTGGAAGGACATGATCGTCTACGCCAACCGATATGGCACATGATGATGACGATGATAAACATACTTTATATAAGATGCTTCGTTGTACTGAAATACACTATTTTGTATTGTATGAGATGAGCTATCTGTGTTTAAAATTGTATCCGCTTTACTGCCTTCAATGAGGACTCAATCATGGACAGCTTAAGCCGGAGCTGTATTCCCTGTATGTCATAACTTTCATTTCCACCCAGAAATCTCTATTTTTCAACTGCCCAAATGCTATTCCGAAACCATGTATTATCAAAATCATTATCGCGTTTTCTATCGATTTAGTCTGTAAATGCAAACACAACTGCTTGTCTCTCCCGGGGTATGTAAAACTGTTTATCTAATGCGCTCGGAAACAATCATGCAAAATTGTCATAAAAAGTGATGAGTTCAGCCAGTCCTTATATCTGGATGGACAAGCAGAGAGATTTCATCTTGTCTGTGTGACTTTGTGGTTAGGGTGTTTTATTATCTAAGCATTGGCGTGACTTTTAGAGATTATTCTTCCCTAACATTGGCGTGACTTTTAGAGAACGTTCTTAACCAGACATTGGCGTGACTTTTAAAGATTGTTCTTACCTAACATTGGCGTGACTTTTAGAGAACGTTCTTAGCCAGACATTGGCGTGACTTTTAGAGATTGTTCTTCCCTAACATTGGCGTGACTTTTAGAGAACGTTCTTAACCAGACATTGGCGTGACTTTTAAAGATTGTTCTTACCTAACATTGGCGTGACTTTTAGAGAACGTTCTTAGCCAGACATTGGCGTGACTTTTAGAGATGTTCTTACCTAAAATTGGTGTGACTTTTAGAGAATGTTCTTAGCTAGACATTGGTGTGACTTTTAGAGAATGTTCTTTGCTAGACATTTGCGTGACTTTTAGAGAATGTTCTTACCTAGCATTGGCGTGACATATAGAGAATGTTCTTAGCCAGACATTGGCGTAACTTTTAGAGATTGTTCTTAGCCAGACATTGGCGTGACTTTTAGAGATTGTTCTTTGCCAGACATTGGCGTGTCTTTTAGAGATTGTTCTTCCCTAACATTGGCGTGAATTTTAGAGAATGTTCTTAGCTAGACATTGGCGTGACTTTTAGAGATTATTCTTCCCTAACATTGGTGTGACTTTTAGAGAATATTCTTAGCTAGACATTGGCGTGACTTTTAGAGATTATTCTTCCCTAACACTGGTGTGACTTTTAGAGAATGTTCTTAGCCAGACATTGGCGTGTCTTTTAGAGATTATTCTTCCCTAACATTGGTGTGACTTTTAGAGAATGTTCTTAGCCAGACATTGGCGTGTCTTTTAGAGATTATTCTTCCCTAACATTGGTGTGACTTTTAGAGAATGTTCTTAGCCAGACATTGGCGTGTCTTTTAGAGATTGTTCTTACCTAACAGTGGTGTGACTTTTAGAGAATGTTCATAACTAGACATTGGCGTGTCTTTTAGAGATTGTTCTTACCTAACATTGGCGTCACTTTTAGAGAATGTTCATAACTAGACATTGACGTGACTTTTAGAGAATGTTCTTAGTTAAACACTGGCGTGACTTTGAGAGAATCTTCTTGGCTACACATTGGCGTGATTTTCAGAGAAAGCCCCTAGCTGGATATTAATGAGTTTGTGAGGGAATATCGTTAATTAGATTTTGCTGTGACTTTGATAGAATAAGTGTTACTAGATTGCGAGGTGTATAAACTTTTTGTATGCGTCGCTTAAGTGTGAGTATTTTTTTCTCTACAGTCGTTTGTTTAAGAAAGTTCGAATGTTCTTCTCAAGAGTCGGTCGAATTGACAAGTTAGAATGTTCTTCTCAAGAGTCGGCCGAATTGACAAGTTAGAATGTTCTTCTTTAGAGTAGGTGGAGTTGACAGGTTAGAATGTTCTTCTATAGAGTCGGTCGGGTTGATAAGTTAGAATATTCTTATCTAGAGTTAGTCGCTTTGACATGGTAGATTGTTCTTTTTAGAGTTTATCGGGTTGACAAGGTAGAATTTGCTTTTTAGAGTCGGTCGTGTTGACAAGTTAGAATATTATTCTCTGGAGCAGATGTATTTCACAGGTTAGAAAGTTCTTCCATTAACGTAAGGGGGGCTTTAAAGCAACATGTTTCTCAAATTAAAACCGTATTGTATCCGCTTCAGAGATCAAACGATATTTCTGTTATCATATCTGCAAATTATTACTGAACTGTTCTAAGCAATGTATCATAATATGAAATTGCAGCGTAAGCTTCAGAGAACGAACATCAAATTCAGTCAGCTACCCTTTTGCCATCACATTTACATCTGCGTCTATTCTAAAATCAGTTTTCCACTCAACTTCACACGTCACAGAAATCAATTTCTGGCAGTCATTTTTTTTTCTATGATTTATCCCCCTTGATGAGCATTCCCACAATTCAATCCTAGCGGTAAAGAGAAGATAACTGTTATTGCTGCTCATGTGGTCGCCTGTTCGCCATTTTGTTTCCTGCCTATTAGTATATACCCACATTATGATCAATTTTCACTTCTTTGACACAATAGCACGCCGTCTATTTGAACGGCGTTAATTGGTCGTAATTTGCGTTGAGTCACGGTTTACAAAAACGTACATCTTTTGGGCTCAGAGTTCAGCATGGCATTTCTGCGCACCGAAATGCCTTCTTTTCTCAATTTGCCTGGGTTGCCAGAGCAGTTAGTTTGTATCCAGGATCAAAGCGTGCAGAATGGAGGCGTTATAACATGAACTTGGCCAGCGCTCCACGAGGAGAAGAAAAGATAAAGGAAAGTACAAAGGACAATGAGGTGTAGTTCTTACATTAACATATTGAGAGCTCCGTGACCGACAAGAATAGCTAATGATAATATAATTAGCGAGTCCAATTTTCAAGAAAACGTATCACGCAAACTTTCTACGTATCATGTTACCTCTTTCCATTGTATAGTGCTTTTTTCTTTCTTTTGTAAAGTGTATTTTTGCTCCCTGCTGTTTAGTGTATCTATCTCAAATTAGTACAATATGTTTTACTTTATGTTATTAACTGTATCTTTCTGTCTTCTGCTCATTGCATTTGATCTTCGCCATTAAATATGTTATTCGTTCTCTGTCGGCCAATGCTTCTTTCTCTTTGCTCTCAATGTAATTTTCTTTATTTTGTACAATCTATCTATCTGTCGCTCAGCCTCCTCCTTTCTACCGTTCAACTCGTATTCTATCTTTCTTTCATTCTCATTCTCTCCACCGTTCAAAGCATCTCTATTATGTGCTCCATGTCTCGTTTGTCTATCTTTCAATGTGACTTTCTTCTAACCATTTATGACTTCTGATATAAAGGCAAACGTAGTATCATAGCATATTTAGAATCCGCGCGTGGCGTGTTTTGTTATACCGGCTCTCTTAACGCCTGAAAAGTTGAGAGTCATTGCTTTTTCGCGACGTTTTCTGTCATTGGTAAATATATATAAGTCATGTGCTAATTTACATCAGAGTCGACTGTAGTATATGCCATCTTCACTTGATAGGTCACCACGTTAGTTAGTGTGCATCTACAAAGTGATTAACTTTTTAGAGAGAGAATGAAGCTTCAACGTAGATTGCACATTCAGAACACCAGATGGCTACATCGATCACTTTGAAGTTAGAGCAGGAGTAGGACTGGGGTGTTTACTGTCTCCCATATTGCTTGTCAATTACATGGGCTATATAGGTAAATCAGCCAGCTAACCTGAGACAGAGGAGATTAGTGAGCTTCTTTTCGTACGATCAGGCACTAAAACATGGAAAAATAGAAGATCTACAAGAACACATCAACAGACTTAACAGCACCGGCAACCAATACAGCATGAAAATCAATTTCAACAAAATAAAAGTAATGAAAATCGTAAAAGATATCAGATCATCAACTGAAGACATTGAAATCAGGTGGAAAATTCAGATACCTAGAAAGCCTAGTGACATATAACATTGCTAAACAAGCAGAAATAGACCAAGATGCAATAGAGCTTGTCAAATCTTCGGAAAGATGCTACCACTGCTGCTCAACAAGGAAACAACACTGAAGGCAAATCGGATACTACAACACAATCTTATATCAACATTGTGAAATCAATGCCAGACCGGCAAGCTAGACTCAAGAACAATAAGAAAAATAACGACTGTCGAAATGAAATATGCTGGACAGGAAACAGCCTGAGAGATAATGAGAAGTGGCTAAGAAAAACTTTGGGAATAATTCCCGCCATCGTTAATACATAAAGAAATAATATAATGTTTTGGCCACGTGATGAGACAAAAGAATGAAAATACACAACAATCATGTTTCTCCGCAACTTTCTATCTCATCATCAGTTGATGTTCTTTTCTGCTATTGAATTCCCATCAAATTGTCCTCTTCAACTATCTTCTATCGTTTCGCTTTGCTTCTCTCTAGCTCTTCTTCTCTCAATTCCATTTATCACAGAACATTTCAGCTCTTCCCTTCTCGTTACATGGCCACAAATGATGATTGTTTACTCCTGTTGTCGATAATATACTTCCTTTATTAGGCTTTGTCTTCTTTTAGAAAGCCCTCATTATACCATTTTAGTTGTAATGGTATTTCCAGTTCTCTCTCTGTGTGTGTGCGCACGCGCGCGCGCGTGTTTAAATCCATATTTGTGTGGCCTGCAATTATTTTCTTGTCTATTGCCAGGTTGTCCGGGATTTATTTTCATAAGTCAAAACAAACTGTACATAACAGTGAGGGACACTTTTTTTTTTCTTGCTTTTCGCCATGGCCTTATATACACGATCAATGCTTTCTGTCTTGTTTCCTTCCTCATTTGACTTTCAGTGTCGAGTGGAGATATAATTTGGTGTCTTTTGCTCTTCTGTTTGCCTCTGCTGTTGTTCTGCTTTCTAGTGTTTCTAATATTCCAGCAGTCCTTTTTCATGGTCGGTCTTTGATCTGGTGTTCTCGTAACGTTTATTGAAGCTTCGTTGTGTAAACGAAGTTAAATTATGTTATCTTATTTATTAGTTTGTTATTATTGTTGGAGCAACATCACATTGATCACAATATAGTTAACACAAACTTCTTAGCTATTATAAATCATAATCATGTTTATTGAATTTTAACTTGGCACGTGATACATAATAGTGGATCCACTTCTCTTAGAAGTAATGTTCTTTAATTCTGGACGTTCAGGAGGTTATCACCGAATATTTTTTTTAACTGTCCACAAGTGCATATCATAAATTACTCTCTCTCTCTCTCTCTCTCTCTCTCTCTCTCTCTCTCTTTAACAACGTACTTAGGACTTCTTATCTTTATAAGCACAACTTGGAAATACTCTCAAAAACACTTTCGCAACTAAATGTTCAATGTTCTAATTTACTTGTTTTGTTTATGTCTACTGCTCATTTTTCAAGTCACTGATGTCTTTGCTACTCTCTAGTCTGTTCCTTAATAACTTCTCAACTAACTGAACCGAAAACTACTAACTGTCCAGCATTCCTAACTAACTTGAAGATTCCTAACTACGTTCTGACTTGACTCTCAATTCCTAACGAACTTGAATCTTGTGTCTACTACTTGGAGATTTCTAACTACTCTGTCCTGAATTGCGCTCCTAGCTAATTTCTGACTACTGAACTCGTGGAGATTCCTAACTACTTTTCTGACTACTGAGCTACCAATTTAACTACTTCTCCTGGCTACTGAACTCCCAACTTCTAACTCACTGAATGGCGTTCCTAACTGAATAAAAACCTGTTGTGTCGAAGTTTAAATACCCCAACATAATCTTTCGTGTGGAATATATGTAGCCAATTAAATGTCGCTAAGTCGTCGCGAAGTGACAACCAATCTGACTAATCAGATCCGATCATTCTGACCCATAGTTGAACTATGTCTAAGACTTGACAACAACAAGTTGTTTTTGACTCCGTGAGTAACCTCTAAATTTGACCGCTTCGTGACTTCTGTCTCAAAATTGTCCAAACAAGTTGTTTGTGACTCCAACATGCCCTCTGGTCAGCTTGACCTCTCCTGAGTTTCAAAATAATGTTTACTTCATGACTTTGACCTGTCCTGTAAGTTGTTTGTCAACCTATTTACCAGACAGTCAAAGTCATGCGTTTATCCCCACATCCACAACACTTGCTTAGAAAATTTCCATTCTTCCTAAATTTGTTATGTCCGCGTATTATTCTGCACCCTTCCTTCACCTCCATCCTCCGTGGGTTGTCCACTACCCGCTATGAACTTTCCATTCCCACATCTTGTTATTCTGTCACTAATACTGATAACAGCTATTCTATGTTACTGTCTTAGTCTATTAAGAAATGGGTACCGGCTGAGTTACCTGCTCCGTACTTTCATTCACCATTACTATTACAGTTGTATTTATGTGTTTGACGTTTCTGTTTTCTCACATGGCGAAACCATTTTATCTATTGTTTCTTAATTAATATATATTATATGCCTGGAATTATTCCTAACTGTTTTGTTAGTTCTTCATTTCTGATATTTTCTCTCAAGCTGTTCCCTGTCATTCGTCTAACACACTTCATCACGGTAGTGGTTATTTTCAGCGTGGCCGTGCGGCTGAAACCAACTGCTCCGCTGACTAAAAAGCCGGCGTACAGTGTTCGAAGCCCGCGGTAGAAAGAAAGGATTTTTTTAATGGAGGTTGAAATAAAAATCCTGAGTCTCACAAGTCGTGGCGACTGCTTGACCAAGCTGCCTTTATCCCTCTGGTTCTATCGTTTCCTCCCGACATACACCAGCAATGGTACTATGTGTCGTAAAGAAAGATAAAGATAGTGGTTATTATCCTTACTGTTCCTGTGTTTCTGTGCTAGCCAAGACTCATATCTTGATGTGTTTCTGTGCTAGCCATGGCTCATATCTTAGCGTGTGTGTGTGTGTGTGTGTGTGCTGGCCATGGTTCATGTCTTGGTGTGTGTCATGTTGGTCATATCTCATGTCTTGGTGTGTGTCTGTGTTAGTCATGTGTCATATCTTTGTGTGTGCATGTTTGGGTTAGATATCTCATATCTTTGTGTGCATGTTTATGTTAGTCATATCTCATGTCCTTGTGTGAGCATGTCTATGTTGGTCGTGTCTCATGTCTTTGTGTGCATGTCTATGTTGGGCATATCTCATGTCTTTATGTGCATGTTTATGTTAGTCATGTGTCATGTGTCTTGATGTGTGTCGGTGTTGGTCATGCCCCGTGTCGCTGTGTGCAGGTCTGTGTTGGTCACATCTCCTATCTTTGTGTGTGCATGTCTGTGTTGGTCACCTCTAGTGACTCGGGCAGATGGTGCTCGTAAACCTGGGATTGCAGACCATCTAAGGGCAGAATCCCCCTACAGAAAAGATCATCTGCTGCCTTGGAGAAGGATTGGGGACAATCAAAGGCTAAGGAATGCAAACCTGAATAAAATGCTGGCTGAAATCGGATGCACTGAGCCATTCGCGCAGAACACAGTGCAACGTATTAACGGGTGTTCAATCAGAGTGGATCTGGCAGACTCTAATTGTGATGTTCTGCCTGTGGGGGCGATCAACACACTTAACCTGACAGCTGACTTCATGTGAGAGTCTGGAGTCCTGCTCTGATTGAGTCCTGATCGCAGAGAGAGAGAGAGAGAGAGAGAGAGAGAGAGAGAGAGTTCCTGCATCTAGGGTCCATTACTGGCATTGGTAGCACAACCACTTGCTTTATTTCAAGTAAGTATTTACATTTTCATCGGTGCTATATAGAACTAATTCTGACCTATGGAAGCGAATCATGGACAGTAGACAAACATATGAAAAGACGATTAGAGGCCACAGAGAGATGGGATTTCTCAGAGGAATGTTGAAAGTTGCCCGGACAGCTAAAAAGACCAATGAGGAAGTTCTCAAAGAGGACAACACTAAAGGGGTCTCATAAAAAACATCAGAAAGAAACTATCAACATTTTTTGGTCACATCATGAGAAGACGAAAGTTGGAATACTTGGTCACAACTGGCAAAATAAAAGGAATGAGAGATCGTGGACAATAAAGACAGAAAATACTAGATAGCTTGGTGTCATGGCATGGAAAACAGTCAATAACAGAACTGATACGACGCACTGTGGATAGAAGATTGTGGAAGGACATGATCGCCTACGCCAACCGGTATGGCACATGATGATGATGATGATGATTTACATATAACATATTTGTTCACATACATAATATATGAGTATATTAAACTTTGCAAGAAGTCACGTAATTTCGCCGTCTGTTCTTTTTTTCGCTCTGTCATTTCATTTATTTTCTTTTGGACACACCGTTTGTATCAGTTATGTTTTCTATTTTCCATAGACCATATATTGTATCCGTTTTATACTTTTGTCTCCAACTAGATATTTCTCTTATATACACACTATCTATTTAAATAAATATCCGTGCTAACGTACGCTTCCACCATTGGCATTTTCCTCCACTAACATACGTCTCCCATCACTGGAAAACATTTTCTTCCAGTGACATACATTTCCTTCCAGTGACATACATTTTCTTCCACTAACGAACACTTCACATCACTAACGTATATTTTCACGACAAACGTATATATTCACTCATCATCATCATCATCATCATCGAGTGCCATCTCCGCAACGACGGTTGGCTACCATGGAGCGCCATTCTACTCTATTTCTTGCTTTGATGGTGCAAGCTGTCATAGATTGACTTGTCCATCTTTTGATGTTACTCGTCTATGTTAGTCTTGGTCTGCCTCTGCTACCTTGTATTTTCCCTTCCAATATTACTTTTATTAGGCTGGTGTTTCTTTTAACATGCCCCAAATATTTCATTTGTCTTGTTCTAATTGTGTTTAGCAGTTGGACAACTTATTCAAGGTATGAGAAAAGACTAAACAGTTTCCATATATGTTGCCTTTGAATGATAATGAACATCAATTGGCAGAACAAAGGAACCAACCCATATATGTCCTGCAGCTTTTCCACTCATTATAACTTCATTCAGGATTCCAAATTTAGATGGCTTGGAATTTGTTCATAGTAGTTTTAATCCACTTTTTCATGTAAACAAAAAATTTAAAAGAAACATTTTTAAAAATGTTTTTTTTTATACTTTATGATGTTTGAAACAATTTGTATTTTTTCTATGACTTTGATCCACACTTCATCCGTCATTAGTTGTCATGCTCCTTGCACTGCCAACATTCTTCTGTAAAGCCACATCTCATTGGCTTCAGGCTTCAAGTGATCTCTTTTTATTAATTGTCCATAACCGACATCTATTTGACAGTATTGCTCAGCAAAATAATGTTTTTGTTTTCCTCACAAACAATTGTCAAAGATTTCTTGCTCATGTTTTTTTTTCCTCATCATAAGAGCCATCTCCGCATCGAAGGTTGGCTACCATTGAGCGCCATTCCACTGTCTCTTGCTTTGATAGTTCAGGTTTTCATAGGCTAACTTGTCCATCTTTTGATGTTACTCATCCATTTTAGCCTTGGTCTGCCTGTTCCTCATTTACTTTGTATTTCCCTACCAGGATTAAATTTAGAAGGCTGTTGTGTCTTTTAACATGTCCCAAAAATCGCATTTGTCTTGTTTGAATTGTTTTTAGTAATTCTCTTTTAATTTTTAGTTGTTTTAAGACTTCATCGTTTATTTTCTTTTCCTTCCATCCAATTCTACCTATTTTTCTATATCCACATTTCAAAAGCTTCAATTCTCTGTTATATTTTCACTACTATCGTATATTTTCACCACTAATGTATATGTGTCCGCCAACGTGCTCTTTTCACCACTAACACATATTTTCCTCCGCTAACATATTCACCACAAACACACTCCGACCCCCCCCCCCCTTTTTTTAAATTATAATTTTCTAGCCATGCTTACATTTTAGCTTATATTTTCCAATCATGCTTTTTTCTTCTAAAATGTCTTTTTTAAAATTATTTTAGAACATATATTTTCCTACTAATGCACATTTTTCCCCCTCATAAATTTGCCATACCAGCATACATTTATTTGCCAAACACACATACATATTTTTTTCTCTAGATTACTCTGTATCTTTATTGTCTCTGCCGCTATCCTTTCTCCTTGTCCTGCTCTCATTCTCACTCTCTCTCTCTCTCTCTCCTTCTCTCTCATTGCTCCACCTTTTGGACACGGACATTACTGCAACAATATCTATATTTCTGCATCTTTCTAGTAAACATGGCTTTACCAGAACGTAATACGCTCCACTCGTATGCATATTTCCCAATACCGTATTTTATTCCCCTAAAATACAGCATCCCTTTAACATACATTTGGCAATAAGAGAGTACTTTACATCTACAATAACTAATTTTCGGGTAATTCCATTTGCCCAGATTTGTGGAACTTCGCATCCAATTTATGTCACCTTTTGTCAACTGACTTTAATTTTCTCCACATGAAAATATTTCCACACAAATTCATCGTGCACGTTTACAATAGATTTGTCAATTACTGTCAACATTTATCTAGTTATTTCTACATTCATCAATTCCCGTTGCCCTTTTATAAGTAACTGGTTAGCAGAATTATCTACATTGTTCACCAGGTGGACCCGTGAGTGCACGATTTCTGTCATCTCGTAACGAGGTTTCTGTTTCTGGTTAAATTCAGATCTTATTCACATCAACCTAATTTTGATGTATACAAAGCTCTCGGTCTGTTCGCTTACCTGACCTCTTAGTTCATGTCGGGGGCTGTTGGGCTAACAGCACGATGAGCTATTAACATTCGTTCTTTTTTTTTTTGCCTGGTCTGTTTCAATGTTTTCTCTGCGCAGTCTTTCATATCACAAATGAGGAACTGAGGAAAAAATTAGAAATAATTTTCATCATTGGATACATAAAGAAACAATAGATAAAATGGTTTAGCTACGTGATAAAACAGAAAGATCAAAACAAACTACAACGAACTTTCAATAAACACTGCAAACACTGGACCCAAGAGCCAACCACGAAAAGATGGATTGATGAAATATTTGAAATACAAGGAAACATAAAAACTGAAGAAGCCAACTGAAGAGCTAAAGACCTCAAACTATATCCCCCCTCTACTCTGAGAGACAAATAAGGAAATAAAGAAGAAAAAGAATCTGATATAATCGATCCATTGTTCTCCTTTATCTCTATAGAGTTGTTCTTGTAAAATACAAAGATTTGACCAGACCGTTGAATCTTCTAAACTGCCCGAACCAGCCAACTTTCTGTTTCAATGTTAGAAGCTCTATTTTGCCAACCTGTGTTTTTGGTGATGATTTTACACACTTCCTTGTTTGTCATGTGGTCTCAGTTTTGGGTTCCGATAATCTTATGGTAATTTAGTCAGCTTGTATTTTTCTTTGTAATTATCCAGTTATGCAAAACATTTTCTTCCCGATCAGGCAGTACAGAGGCTGGTTGTTGGGGGGGAATAATTAGCCTGACAGTGATTGTG
This sequence comes from Megaustenia siamemsis, assembly GCA_032433765.1. NCBI lineage: Eukaryota > Metazoa > Mollusca > Gastropoda > Stylommatophora > Ariophantidae > Megaustenia > Megaustenia siamemsis. The sequence continues at coordinate 126,219,806 of JAVIAB010000051.1, read as the reverse complement.
CTTAAAAAATATGTCAGCGACTCATAGCTGACTTCTGGCGATTAGTGAATTGGAACTGATCAAGATCTTTCTCCACCTCCCTGCTGTCATTAACCCGTCTGGTCAAACCAATAGGGATCAAAGAGAGAATGCAAATTCCATGCCACAAAAATACCGTACTGAAAAAGCGTAGGACCGAAATGTGCATATATCTATAATATAACGCAACACTGATAAATTATCTCCATTTAACACATTTGTAGCTATGGAGAAATCATTTGTCGAACTCATAAGCAGGAGCCTGTAGGTTAGGCTCTGTGAAATTGAATCGTGTAAATATTTCACTTGCCTCGTTCTGGCAATGTTAATTCAGACATAAACATATAGGGGCATTAGTGAATTATTTACCTGACAAAAGCGAGTGTGAAGATATCTAGGGCTAGTTACCTCGCTTCATTGTGAGCACTTGGAGTTAACTCTTCACTTCACATCTCATCATCATGTGCTGTGCATGTTAGCGTAGTCATCATGCATCTCCATATCGTCCTATCACTTTAATTATAGCTCGTTTCAAAACATATGCCCAACTTCAAAACGCTATTACTGTCTAACCGTTTGTTAAATGTTTGAAATTTTCCAAATGTTATTAGAATGCAAAAGACCCTTTAAATGTTTATTTAACAAATATCTTGCAGCTGCAGTTTTCTTAAAGCGGCGATATTTCTTTGATGTTTGTCAAAATTGTAAATTGTGAAGCCCTAAAGAATAGAAATTACCGTAGTAGCTGGTCTACGATTAATTTTCACTAGGTAAAGGCGTGGCCGTAATGGGGAAATAACTGGATAAAACAAAACACCAGGAGAATTATTGTCTGCTCAGTTCGAGGACGGACGATAATAATATCAAGGTATACCTGTATGTCCAATTTTCATAGTTGTGTGGTCCTGAAAAGGACCGTTTGTTGAAATAATTTAAGGTAATATAGGGGCCAACATTGTGGGGGCTATATACTTTCATTCTGAATCAGACGAGTCTAAAAGATTAATAACTGTTTGGGGTTGAACATTCCACAAACCATCATTTTTCCAATATTCCTCTTCCTGTTTTAAGACGTGGTCTTCACATTTAGCCCAATAATCTTTGTCTATATTTAATAAAGCGAGATTAGCAAGAGTCTTTACATCGCATATTTTGAATGTTGTATTTTCATCTGCCACTTGTCCTTTTAATTTTGCCCAGATTAGTTCTATTGGATTTAAATGAGCATGGTAAGGTGGCAGCCTCAAACTTATATGACCGTGCTCTTGGATAATCTTATCTATTTGAAAAATCTTTGTCCTCTGTTTTTGCTTTACTAGAGATAGTAATTCAGGTTTTAAGTACATGTTATTAAATTGTATGTGCTCCTTTGTGAGCCATATCTTAATAGCATCTTTTGTACTGGATGACGTCGGGACTTTATCTTCAAGTGCAACAATGTTGTGGTACGCTGCATTGCCCATTATTAGGCAATATGGTCGATCTAGTGATGGGAGAACAGAATTTTCAATCCAATGTCTAAATATGTGACCATTCATCTCAGAGTGATAATCCCGATTGTCTATGGATTTTGAAATAAAAATTAGCTCTGCATTCTGTATTAGTCCATGTTGTCGACTACCTGCATGAGCAATTATCAAGCGCTATCCTTTGCTGCTAGGTATTAATCTCTTAATCTTTCCATCTGATGACTGCCATTCCCTTTGGTTAGTGTGGTGAGCATTGATCCATGTTTCATCCAAGTACACAATATCATAACCTTGCTTGCGCACCTCTTTTACTTCACGTAAGTACTTGCTTCTCATGACTACTATATGTGGCTTCTCACAGATGATGTTTCGTCCATTGGAATACTTTCTGAATGTAAAGCCTGCAGCTCTCACATTCCTCCATAATGTAGACTTTGATATTTCAATACTGTTGTTCTTTTTCAGCGATACTTTTAATTTTCTTATTGTAACAGTTTCATTCATACCCAACATTTTGCGAATTTCACTTCTAATAAGTTCACTGTCGAAATTATCCAACATTTTTGCTCTTCCTTGTGATTTTGTATATTTTGAACATTGACGGTCACGTGCTTGAATCCAGCGATTAAATGACCGTTTAGATAAATCCAAAATGTGTCTTGTCCTATTCTCAGGGTTTTCTAAAGAATGAAATAATCTTCCTCGTTTAGCCTCTTTGCAAAAATAGTCATACATTTTTATTGCGATGTTTTGTAAACTGCAGAATTTCATTTTAAGACTCATGATAAATGTTATTGTTCCACGTTACGCCGCTGAATTAACGGAAATGGAACACACAATGTCTCGTGTTTACTACAAGTGTCTATTTGTGTCAGATAACTCACGCGGAAAGCGTGCAAAACGTGTGTATGGATTTGTAATCGCTATTTTTAACTTAAATACTGTAAACACTAAGTTTTGACTACATCAATGGATCGTTATAAATTTATATAAATCAAATAAGCAATAATAATAACCAAATGTTTGTTTTTAATGAAATTAATTCCCTGTTGGGTTCTAATCATTATAACTATACATGCAAATTTTGAAAAAAATTACAAAAAGCGGTTTAAAAGATATTGATTTTTAAAGTTGGGCACGACTTATGAAACAAGCTATAGCTGTCACCGCTGTTGTAGATTTTCTACCTTTCTCTAAAACTGCTAGGTATGATTTTAATCTATGTCTTCCCGATCTCTTTTTCCATCAATTTTTGCAATTCACACATTGTTTCAGTGTTCCGTTCTCGTTGCCAAAACGTTTTCTATTTTGCATTGATCTCTCTTTCAGGCTCTTTACTAATCTTAGCTATCCATAGTATTCTTAATCAGAATCTCATCGACAATGGCAGCCGTGACTTGACTAAACAAATATCTAGAAAAGCAGAGTTATCTTCCGAGGAACAAAGATCGCATTACTACGAACACTAGTGGCATATTTTTAAACATCAGCAAAATATGGATAAATAAAAATATGGACTCACTATCGAACTTTAATAAAGAATACATGCTCTGGAAAAAAAAATTGAAAAGAACACAAATTAAAATTATATGGGCATGTTACAAGTTGAACAGGCCTTGTTAAGACAATTTTGCAGAGCAAAGTAGCAGGCTAAAGCAGACAAGACAGACAGAGAAAGCAATGGGAAGACAACCCCAGAGAATGGACAGGATTAACTTCAGAAAGCACCTCTTAAGCGTGAACGTTGTCGAAAAACTGTGAGGACAGCATCAAAAGTGCTCCAACGGTTACCAAGATTACAAGACTGACGATGGTGAAGGTATTCTCAACATTACTCTATAAAACTAAATGCGTATGGATTGCATCGATTATATTGTCTATTGCCTACGATCGATTCATTTCACGATATGTCAAGACTGACTGAACATAATAAGTGTGAAGAACTCCTTCTGTTAATCTCCGTTGTCAACAAATTTAACATCAAAGGCCTATCTGCTTCATTCCTAGGAATGTGTCTTGTGAGCATCTCACCTCTGTTGTACAACTTTGTACTTGAATATGACAAAACTTGCTATATATATATATATATATATATATATAATATATACATACATCACTGCAGGGAGAAGACTACCAGAGTAACTCTAGAATACAGAGAGAGTGTGAAGGAGAGTGAAAAAGATAGATAGCGATATATATATATATATATATATATATATATATATATATATATATATATATATATATATGTAGCAAACAAATGAAAAGACGATTAGAGGCCACAGAGATGGGATTTCTCATAAGAATGTGGAAAGTTCCCTGGACCGCTAAAAAGACCAATGAAGAAATTCTCAGAGAGGGCAACACAAGAAGGGAACTCCTCAGCCAAAAAAACAATCAACATTTTTCGGGCACATCATGAGAAAAGGAAAGTTGAAATACGTGGTTACAACTGGTAAAATACAGGGAAGCGGGGAAGGAGAGATCGCGGACGACATAGATAGCTTGGTGTCATGACATGGAAAACAGTCAACAACAGAACTGATACGATGCACGGTAGATAGAAGATTGTAGATGGACATGATCGCCTGCGCCAACCGGTATGGTATATATATATATATATATATATTTGTTGTCTTTGTTCTCAGGCTAGTGAGGGATCTAACTGGGGTCAACGTTAACATGAGAGTTGGGATTCATTCGGGCCGAGTCCACTGTGGAGTGCTGGGATTGTACAAGTGGCAGTTTGATGTCTGGTCCAACGACGTGACATTAGCGAATCACATGGAAAGTGGCGGCGTCCCTGGGTAAGGCAGATGTCTGTTAAGAAGTCAGAGTACAATTATGTTTGTTTAGTAATAGCTGTGTATTGTTGTCCTTGTGGTTAGTATTGGTTGTGTTAAGTGATTATTGCACGTCAGGATTAGTTTACACAATGTTTGCTTCACAGTCTTATAGTTACACAATGTTAGTTCAACAACATTTACATTACATGACTCTTTAGCTTTACATTTATACAGTGTTAGCTTTACCCGCACTCTCGGCAGGCAGAATAGTCCAAGAAGACAGTGGTGCATACGTTATGACCACGAGCAGCATGATGATGGAAGTGATGGCAGTGACCAGGGCATTCATCTGGTTAGAGTCACAAGACTACACCCACACCAGCATACTAAGTGACTCGATGAGCATGATAATAAAAGTGGAGGTGGGCTTTATACGCAGGCAATGGGTAGTAATTTCAGAAGTAAAAAAATATGTAGTCATCTTTGTCTACGTCCCTGGATATGCGGGAGTACGTGAAAATGAAAGAGCGGACAGGTTGGCTACCTGCGATGTCGTTGAAGACAGTCAACCACTGGATTGGGCGGACACCTTCAATGCCCTCCGAGATGTGGGAAGAGCACAGAACTTCGACAACCATGAGTCCATGTCACTCCTTCGGATAAAAGAGATCAGAGTTAAGATGAGCCAGTAACGAGAAACTTAGCGGGCGTATAAGAAGACTTATCAATCGACACATAACTGGAGTCGTCAGTCGCTGGACACTGGGGACTTGCTGGGGAGGGGATCTGAGCACCTATGGACATGTTTGGAGTGCAGTGATGATGACCCCGCATAAATAACTCAGTAACTCAAGAGCTTTATCGATTGTTACACACACTCAACACTGTTATCTTTACACGTTGTTATCTTTTTACACCTTGCTTTACATATGATTTTTTTTTGTCCAACAGTTGTCTTTACGGTGCTAGCTTGACACACTCCTTGCTTTATACACTCTTTAGTTTACATACTGTTATCTTTACTAATGCTTAACTTTACACTCTTAGTTTTACACAGTGTTGTCGACACAGACTCTTAGCTTTACAGAGTTATACACAGTAATCTCTACACTGTTAGCCTTACACACTCTTAGTTGTACACACTATTAGAATTACACGATTTTAAAAAATTTATATTCTTAGTTTGTACACTGCTAGATTTACATATTATTTGCTTTACAATTACATGTTCAGAATTTTACACTTAGCTCTGCATACTCATAAGTTTTCCACACTGTTAGCTTTACACACTCTTAACTTGATAAAGTTACTTAAAAGTGGCAGCTATATGTACAATTCACTTTATGCACTGAGTTTTATATATTGTTACTGTGCTCACAGTTGTTGTAGATGTTACTCACAGTTTGTGCTCATGGTGTTATTGTACACATTACATGCTGTACACACTGGTACTGTACACTTTAGAACAGCGGCTAGTGTAGCTTGTTTTGTCAAGTGGTGATCATGGTATAATTTATAGACTGTCTGGTTTATCTAATCACTGCTTACTGTAGCTTTCTTTAAACCAATAAACAGTGTATCTTATCTTTAGATTAATTATCATTATATCTGATTTTTAGATCAATGTCTGCATACTTAATCAATCAACAGTACAACAGATCTTTTGATCAATGTTTGTTTATTTGACCAATGACTAGTACAGCTAATCTCTAGATCAATGACTGTTAACTAATCATCATCATCATCATCATCGAGTGCCTTCTCTGCAACGAAGGTTGGCTACCATGGAGCGCCATTCTGCTCTGTCTCTTGCTTTGATGGTGCAGGTTGTCATAGGCTGATTTGTCCATCTTTTGATGTTACTCGTCCATGCTAATCTTGGTCTGCCTCTGCCTCTTTTACCTTGTATTTTCCCCTCCAGGATTACTTTTAGTAGGCTGTTGTGTCCTCTCAATGGCTTCCTCTGGACTAGTACGTGGTGAGGCTCCAATCTCTTTCACGGTGGTCTGCCATATTCGCCTTTCGTGTTCTGAATATGCCTCATGTTAACTAATTATAACTGTTAATAATTGACTGATATATCAATATCTGTGATAACCACCTCTACAGCCATGTCCACATCAGTCAGTCAACAAAAGAGTGTCTTAATGGAGACTACGATGTAGAACCAGGCCAGGGCTCAGAGAGAGACTCTTACATCAAGAAAGTGGGCATCCAAACTTACCTCATAAAAACTGACACTAGAAGACACAAGGTGGGTATGCCAAGAAATGTATATGCTACATCAACTAGCATTGACATTTTACACACAACATGAATAAATGAATGAATAGGAAAATATAGGTACAACTGCCTGTGATTGTCACACCCACTGCTTAGTGGGTGGCTCAAAGGAAGTAAATCTTGACAGAAAGGTTGTATGGAAGCCCCATATGGCAGTTGATGATGAAATGTTCTTGTTTTTACATATAGGACCATTATCTTCAGTGTACATGAAGTGTGTCAGCACTCCAATTTTGTTGTAACTCTTCAAAGATGAGTCAGATAGGAATTAGTGGGACATGAACAATTATTTAATTAGAGACAACATTACAACATCAAGAGATGTCTTCTGATATGTGAAAAGGAGTTTTAAAATTTGCTAGCAGGTGATATTACTCGTACATAAAGAAATAATCTAGGATACTACTCGTATATAAAGAAATAATATAGGATACTACTCGTGCATAAAGAAATAATCTAGGTTACTACTCGCACATAAAGAAATAATCTAGGATACTACTCATACATAAAGAAATAATCTAGGATACTACTCATACATAAAGAAATAATCTAGGATACTACTCGTATATAAAGAATAATCTAGTATACTACTCATACATAAAGAAATAATCTAGGATACTACTCGTATATAAAGAAATAATCTAGGATACTACTCATACATAAAGAAATAATCTAGGATACTACTCGTATATAAAGAAATAATCTAGGATACTACTCATACATAAAGAAATAATCTAGAATACTCATCATCATCATGTGCCATACCGGTTGGCGTAGGTGATCATGTCCCTCCACAATCTTCTATCTACAGTGCATCGTATCAGTTCTGTTGTTGACTGTTTTCCATGCCATGACACCAAGCTATCCAGTATTTTCTCCCTTTGTCGTCCGTGATCTCTCTTTCCTTTTATTTTGCCAGTTGTAACCAAGTATTCCAACTTTCCTCTTCTCATGATGTGCCCGAAAAATGTTGATTGCTTCTTTCTGATGTTTTTTAAGAGCTCCCTTTTTGTGTTGGCCTCTTTGAGAACTTCCTCATTGGTCTTTTTATCTGTGCAGGGAACTTTCAACATTCTTCTGAGAAATCCCATCTCTGTGGCCTCTAACCGTCTTTTCATTTGTTTGTCTACTGTCCATGATCCACTTCCATAGGTCAGAATTGGTTCTATATAGCACTGATGAACTCTCTTTCTCATTTCTAGATTACTACTCGTACATAAAGAAATAATCTAGGATACTACTCGTACATAAAGAAATAATCTAAGATACGACTCGCACATAAAGAAATAATCTAGGATACTACTCGTACATAAAGAAATAATCTAGGATACTACTCGCACATAAAGAAATAATCTAGAATACTACTCATACATAAAGAAATAATCTAGAATTCTACTCGCACATAAAGAAATAATCTAGGATGCTACTCGTACATAAAGAAATAATCTAGGATTTGCTGCAACAACATTTGAAACAGAATTAAAGTCAAAACTTTCAGATAAAAGAGACAAGAGAAAAGAGATTCTTTGAAACAGAATTAAAGTCAAAACTTTCAGATAAAAGAGACAAGAGAAAAGAGATTCTACTTTACAACATCACTATGTTCCTTCTACTGCTGGACTGTCATTCAAATATCGGCATGATCAACCATGACAGCTCTTGATATAGCAGTATCTTGCAGTGACTGCTGTAGGTTGGTTACAAACTGCTTCTGTCTGGACAAAAGACACAAATAAAAAGGCCATATAACCAAAATTTTGCTATATAATTCAGGATAATAAACCATGTTAAATACCTTCTGTTATGAATATTCTCTTGCTTCAGTTTGCTAATGCTTAACCCACTGGAACCAGAGAAAAGTAATTAGAGAGCACTGGCCCTCTTATCTCCAAACGTTATGGCCTTGTACAGTGATATAATATTTTACCCCCATGCAAAATATGTCTCAGGACATTACTTATTAACTTTAATCCTGGCTAAACTGCATTTGAATACTTCTAATGATCAAATGTTGCAAAGGTATGTAAAAAGAGTTTCCTATCATTTGTCTTTCTCCTAATGTTTCTTTGCAATATTTTAAAATCATAAAATGTTTGTTTGCTTTTAGTCGTTTTACTTACTTATGTCCTTCATGTGGTGATCTCACCTCTTTATCACTTTCTCTTCCTGATTATTTTGCTGGTTTGGTCTGAATTATCTCACTTAGATTTATGATCTACCCGTACTGGTGTCACCAATGTAAAAATTCTACTGAAATTTTATGTTTTTCTAAATATCATATCATAAAACAAATTTTAAAATGAATATTGCTCAACATGAAATAAATTTGTGTGACATAAATCATTGGGGTAAGTATTTAAAAATTAAAGAAAGAGGAAAATGAAAGTTAAAATATTGTAGATGTTATTCACCAAATTATGAATCCAAACGTATTCCAATAAAGTCATGAGCATATTTTATTCCATGTGCTATTTTTGTGAACTATATCTAATTATGTCTTTACCAGATGAAAATCACTCTCAGAATATTTAATGTAATATGGAAATTCACACTTTTTGTGTAAGTAAAAAAAAAAAGCAAAGAGCCCATCATGCCACATGGCGTATAGGGAGTATGGTGTTAGAGACCATAATTATTATAAACCTTCAGTACATGATTTTTGGGTAATGTGGTCAGTATTACGCTCGTGCCACTTTACTTTCCCAGAAAAAAAATTTGGTAACCATTTTAGACTGGGTTAACCTTGACACTGCGGATCGAACCTGACCTCTTTTTCTTTGTAGTCCAGTTTACTAACCACTGAGCTGTCGCGGCTCACACTTATCTGCGTACAGGAAACATGTTTTAATGTAGAAAATGTCATATCCTATGACCTGTCCGTATCATCAGATTGCACACTAATGATGAAGTATATATATAAGTATATATGAAGTATCTATATAAGTATATATGAAGTATATACATATATATATATATATATATTATATATATATATATATATATATATATATATATATATATATATACAAATATTGTAAATTAATTATTGATTAAGATTAAATATTGTATGGCAAACTTAAAGTCAGAAACAGACCAAAGGGCAGACCAATGTTGAGATATGTTAACAGGGCATTCCATGAGTGAATTCTCAATTAGAGAAAGAAACTTGGAAAACCTGGCTGCAGGTCATAGCACGTGGAAAACAAAAATAAAAAATGGCCCAGCAACTTTCGAGGCAATGCTGATATCAAATTCCGAAGACAAAAGGTGCAGGAGAAAAGAAATGAGGCCAAACACCACGAGTACATCTTGTTCATCCTGTGGCCGGATCTGTCTATCCAGTATTGGCAGATTCAGCCATGAGAGAAGCTGTTCATAAAGCAGCATCCAATATAAAACACTAAAAGTATTGCCAAATCTACTGAATTATCATGATTGCTTACTACTGTCTGTCAAGATGCTAAAGCCAACATATATTTATATATATTTTATATTATTATTTCTGCATACTTGTTGCTCTTTAAATTTAGTTTCTAGAGCTAACTACAAGAGCTGGAAAACAACAAGAGATATAGAAACAAGTTGAACGCATTCGAAAATAAATGTCTCAGGAAAATACTTGGTATAGCATGGAACGAATTCAAAACAAACGAGGAAATTAGAGAAATCGCCAATCAACCACTAACATCTTCAGTAATAAAGAAAAGACGATGGTCATACGTTGGACATGTGATGAGAAGAGATAATAATCGAATAGCAAAGCAAGCCCTCATATGGGAAACAACAGGTAAAAGAAAAAGAGGAAGACCCAGGGAGACACTGAGAAGAACATTGATGAGAGAGGCAAGAGCAGCAGGAGTCGGCTCCCTCAATGAGATAGAACTGCTTGCACAGAACAGAGACAGATGGCGAGATTTGATAAAATATCTTTAAAAGAAAACTGCTAGAACAAAAATTCATATAGGAGAAGGTGTATCTTGGTCTACGCCCTATGGGCCGGTTACGGCTCGAAAGGTCAATAGATAGATAGATAGATAGAGCTAACTACATCAGGTGTGCCACTCCCAGAAGCCATTTTATGAATAATAAATATAACAAAAAAATATTTGTTGTGTGTGTCCACTTTGAAATAACATTACATGTCGAACATGAGGCTGTTTACAAAATAAACCACATGTTCAGAAATTGGAGGAACTCTCCTATACTTGGAAGGCAGTTTAAATAATGAAATAAACCAAAACCATCCAGACATTAACACAACGGAGACAGAAAGAGTGTATTTTGGAAAACATATGACATGGTAGTGCAACGGACTGAGCATTACTGGGAAGGGAAAGAGTTAAGTTTCTTCAATTTGTAATTTGACTGCAGCGCTCATCACATTCAGTATTTATATTTTCATCTATAGTGTTTATTATGGCTAACATGGGCAGTAATCACACATGGTATGTCCTATAACACTTAATATCATCAACCACAGATGACATATCCAACTATAAAATTAATATAATCAAGTTTAATAACCACAGAAGACATATCCAACTATAAAATTAATATAATCAAGTTTAATAACCACAGATGACATATCCAACTATAAAATTAATATAATCAAGTTTAATAACCACTGATGACATGTTCTGCTGTAACCATAATGCTATCAGTGTTAATAATTAGTTATGATTACAAAGCACTAGGGAATCTATTCATCTATCACATGAGATGTGATTGATTAAATGATGTGCCAGAAATGTTATATTTTTATGTGTAGTAGACAGACAATGTTAGTTAGCACACTTACCTAGAGGCAAGATGCTGTTTCAAATGGGCACATGTTTAAATCCTAGTTTTAGCTGCCTGTCATGGTTCATGATCTGTAAAGCTATATAGCTTATTCTAAACAGAATGTTAGTATTATTCTGTGTTCTTTGACATTCAGGTTTTTGATTCAAGAAGAGAGCATGCTACCAGTGGTGCAATGAAGCTGATGGGCATTGAAGAGAAAGGCCATATGTAGGTGTCTTTTTCATATTTTTAAAATTGTATGTTGTCCCGCAACCATATTTTAGTGATAACCGAAAGTGGGAGATTATTATCTTAAGTTATGTTTACAATTAAGCGAAGAAGCTGTTAATGTTTACAGGTCTTCTGTACACTCATTTCCTTTTATTGTGGACCCACAATGTCATCACTAAAATGCCTCATGGAAGGTAGTTAAAGAATCTTTCCACATTGCATGGTTCAAGACCAACCACCAAAGGATTTCTTCTTCTGATAAGGTTTCTCCATCCATTCTTATTCCTGAATATTTTTCTTTCTTTCTTCCAGTCAAAGTAAATTTCCTTGAGGGGTTCATGATACCTCTTCTCCATGTACTTATGGGCCATCCCTGTTTTCTTTTTCCCTGCCTGTTCTAAGACATCGCTTATCTTGCTATACTGGCATAAGATTAACTTGATGTATTTCCAGTATATCTCCATTTTCTGTTCATATTCTATTTCCCAATAGACCTTTGTTTTGTTCTTTTTAAGGAATATATAATTTTTGTTACGGTACTTGATGAGATGATAATTTTGTTCATGTCATCATCAGATGTTCGGAAATTCTCCTCGTTTGTTTTATTTTAAATTTTACTTTTACAGGTAAACAGACCAGACATGCTCCTTAAAGTATTCATTTTGTCTCCCACAGTTATCTATCAGGTTTGGTCTGTCTCCATTGCACTTTAATTTCTTCCCCCACCAAAAATTCTTCCATATCCATTTCATGGTAATTCTTTGCGATGGTTTCTGAACCACTTCTTATCTATCAAACTCCATTGCTGCCTTGTATTCATTTTCTTGTGCTTACAGCATAGTGGGAAAATTATTGTTGTTTCCAATTGTCCAGAGCTGAAGTGTGCCAAATTTTGTTGTTTCATTTGTGGCTAAGCAAATTCATGTTGTTTTTATTAATCTAAAATTTAAGTAGCAAATTATGTTTTGATTTTATTTGTTTTGAAATAAATTTAGCAAATTTTGGTTTATGTATGTATATATATATATATATATATATATATATATATATATATATATATATATATATATATATATATATATATATATGTATATATATATTTATATTTTAATAAACAAATTCCAGCTGACAGTAGCTGTAATTGGAATTTATGAATACATTTGTTATTGTTTACAGCTGTCTTTGTAATTTTGGAAAATAATATTATACTTGTGCGTGTGTGTGCGCACGCGCATAGCCAAGCTGCTAAATAATTTAACATTGTTACATTTGAAGGTTGTTTGTGTCATCGATTTGTCTTCCCTGAAATTGATTGTGGCTTTATTTTTACTTCCTATTCCCTGTGTACTTCAGTAAAAATGTGTAATTTAATTATTTTATTCCTGATTTTGCTATTTTTGTTAATTAAATGGAATTTTTTTTCCAAACATATTTTTTTTTCAGAATAGACAATAAGGATATTGAAGATGAAGTTAATGAGTACTTGAGCAGAGCAATTGATGCACGCAGTGTGGACAGATTAAGGGCAGAGCATGTGAAGGGGTTTTTCATGACATTCCGCAAAAAAAGCATAGAACATAAAGTAAACTTTTGTGTTTATGTTGTGATTGCATTGTTTTTTACTAATGCGAGATTTGATCTTGTGTTACAGGCAAATATTTAAAACTACATTCAATTGTTTTCACAAGATTTGATGTTTATTAGAACTATTCTGTAAAAAAAGTAATTCAAGGTTTTTATAAATCTTGATGAGTCATTGGAACAAATATGGATGAAAGAGTATACAATAAGAGTATCTGTGGTTAGCCGGGTAGGGTTCTCCACTACCAAAGGAGGAGTAAGACTTCTCCTTTTCTCTGCTAGCCTTTGAGACTAGTCAAGGTGGAGCTCCCATTTATCCCCTATGTTAGTCTAACAAGAAGCCATTAGAGCAGGTGGTGGATGATGTTGTGGGAGCAGCTGACATGTAGTGCTGGTTATGGTCACCACCCCGTTATGGCAGGCAGAGGGTCTCATGTATAGAGAAAATGGCTGTGATCTCCAGCTAGTACTGTCACTGCCAAGAAGGTACGGAAAGCTATCTTCTTATATTGCCAAGTGAAATATGTCCAAATACAACTTAATAACTACAGCTAACGACATTAATAGGGACTCCACAGCTACCTCGCCCTGTAGGAATTGTATGTGCTACAGGTGACATCTATCGTCATCAAGCTACTGTATAAAAGTGTAGTACCCCCGTCACGCCAAGTGGCGTATAGGAAATATGGTGTTAGTGACCCTATATTTTACAGACCTTCAGCACATGATAATGTGGTCGGTATTACGCCCGTGCACTTTCCCAGAAAAATCGGTACCCATTAAGCTGAACCCGGAGCCGTCGGTTGGGATCGAACCCTAGTCCGTAGTAGTCCAGTTCACTAACCACTGAGCTATCACGGCTCCTACTAATTTTAGGGAATTAGTAAAACCCAGGTGTCCTCGCAGGATTACGAACCCGGCTGTTGCCGTGGTAAGCCAACCGCCTATCGATTGCGCTAACCGGACACCCAAGCTACTGTATGCAAGATCAAAAAGAAAGAGACACAATTAATAGGAACTTGGAACATTAGATCAGCATTCAAGGTTGGCAAACTAGAAAACATAAGCCAAGAAATGAAGAGAATGATATTGAACATCTTGGGACTATGTGAAATGAGACGGAATGGAGCAGGATTATTACAACGCGACAATGAAATGTAATTACTCTGGGGGAAACCACACACAAAAGAGGAGTAGGCATCATGTTAGATAGAGAAAAACAGCAGAAAATTATTTTAAAATGTTATTGGAAGTATTTTGGCCAGTATCAGATAGAATTCTGCTAGTAAAATTAAGAGGTAGACCAATGGATATCAACATAATTCAAGCAAATGCACCAACAAGTAATAGAGAAGAAGACATTATCACTTTTTACAATGAGCTAGAGATAACCATGGAACAGTGTAAAATGCAATAAATAACTATTATATAAGGGATTTCAATGCAAAGGTAGGAACAGCTAAAGTGCAAAATGTGACTGGAGGACAAGGTCTGGAGAGACAATTGACAGAGGGGATAGATTGATAGATTGGGCAAAAACACTTGAAATAATTATATGTAACACTTTAGATGATTACAAACATGACAAAGCCCAAGCAACAAAATACACAATCAAATTGATTTTATACTGGTATAGTGAAGATTCATGAATGGGCTAACATCTGTTAAAACAAGGCCAGGAGCAGATTGCAATAGTGACCATGTACCAGTAGTTGAAAAGATGAGAATAAAATTGCGAAAGACTTAGAAATCCCCAAGAAATATGAAATTAGAACTAGATATGCTTAAAATAGGTAGACAGATGAGTGATAAGTACACACCGATAGTACAAAATAGATATAATGCTACTGAGAAAATATAGAACATCAAGGAGCAATGGGAAATGCTCACACAGTCGATTCAACAAACATCAAAAGAAGCAATACTAGTGACTAAAAGAATCAACAAAAAGAAATGGATGACAGAAGAAATATAGAACTAATGAACAAAAGACAAAAACATAAGAAAGAAGAATGGACATACAAATTATTGCATAAAGAGATCCAAAATAAATGCAGAGAAGCAGAGGAAGGATGATTAAAGCAGAAATGTGAAGAAATGGAAAAACAATAAAAGAAAGACTAAAAATTTAAGCACAATCAGTTAAATAAATTAACATGAAGAAAATAAATCAAAGTTTCAGGATGTGTGAAATCAAAGGAAGGAAATATAATAAAGGGGCAGGAGAAAATAATGGAAAGATGGACATAATTTATCAGTCAACTCTATGATGATGAAAAACCAGAGCTAAACAATTCAAACAAAGATACAAGACTACCAATAATGCAGAGTGAAGTAGAGGATGCAATTCAATACATGAAAAGGGGCAAAGCTCCAGGTCCTGCAATATAACAGTCGAAGAGATAAATGCATTAGAAGAGCTGGGACATATATAACACTGGACACATACCTGAAGATCTACTCAAATCTATCTTTGTAGCCATACCGAAGAAGTCAGGCAACTCTGTTTGTCTCATGAGCATATGACAAAAATATTACTAAGAATCATCATGAGACATGTAAAGAATAAAATAAAACCAGAAATAAGTGAGGAACAATGTGGATTTGTGGAAGGAAAGGACACCAATAATGCAATATACATCCTGAGAACATTGATAGAATGATCTATAGAGGTAAAGAAAGATCTATATATGTGCTTGCTTTGTAGACTACACAAAAGCATTTGATAAAGTAAAGCACGTGGAAATAATCAATATGCTGGAGAAATTAAACATTGATGGCAAAGATCAGTGAATCATAAAAAACATGTATTGGCAACAAACAGAAGCCATAAGAAATAGCAACCAAACAGGACAGTCTCTATGTATAAAATAAGGAGTCAGACAAGGCTATGTTCTGTCGCTGGATTTGTTTTACTTTACAGCTAAAATATTATGAGATCAATAGTAGATATAAAAGGAATTGAAGTCAATGGTCACATCATAAACAATTTGCTATATGTGGATGACACAATCTTAATAGCAGAGACAGAGAATGAACTACAAGAAAGCTACACAAAAGGTCATAGACTGAATAGTAAGAAAACAGAAGTAATAGTCATATCAAAGAAACCATCATCACCATCATTTAGCATAAAAATAAACAGGACAAATATGAAACAAGTGCAATGCTTCAAATACTTGGGCATAATAATATCAGATGGAAGATGCACCACAGAAATAAAAAGCAGAATAGCTCAGGCCAAAATAGCATTTCAGAAAATGAAAAACTACAACAAGACAACAAATCTATGTCAATACAAGTGAGAAAGAGAGTTCATCGATGCCATATAGAGGCTATTCTGACCTATGGATTTTAATCATGGACAGTAGACAAACAAATGAAAGATAATTAAAGGCCAAGAGATGGAATTTCTTAGAATAATGTTGAAAGTTCAACTTTAGAAGAAACATCAGAAAGAAACAATCAATATTTTTTAGGCACATTATGAGAAGAGGAAAGTTGGAATACTTGGTTACAACTGGCAAGATACAGGGAAAGAGAGATCGCAGACAACAAGGAGAGAAAATACTCGATAGCTTGGTGTCATGGCATGGAAAACAGTCAACAAACAAATTGATATGATGCATGGTGGAAAGAAGATTGTGGAAAAACAAGGTCGCCTATGCCACCTAGTATGGCACATGATGATGAGGATGATGAAGAGTATCTGAGTACTGTTTTTAATAACACAGTGTCAAAGAAAAGAAATTTATAATAATTAAATATGACTATATTTAATAAGATATTGGTGTTAGATTGGGCCTGTCTTGATCCTCTCTTAGCTTTATGTATCTGCCTTATCACTTCTGGTATGTTGGAGTTTCCTGGGATCCATTACAAAAATAACCTTATGTCACGTGTGCTAAGGAGGTTATCTATGTCTATGGTGAGCTGTGTGAGTTCTGACTTGTTTATGTTACCTCTTAGCATCTGCAGGGCAGATTGAGAATAAGTAAATATGACTATATAAGCCCTGCAGGCGCTTCAATGTAACATAGACAAGTCAGAACTCACACAGCTCACCATAGACATAGATAACTTTAGCACAAAAACAACAATTGCTTTTGACCCAACACATTCAATTTCTGTAATGCATATTTTTTTAATATTAGAAAAGCAAATATTTTGGTCATGTAAAATGACATAATGGTCCAAGAAGATAATTATGGAAGGCATAGTTTCAGGTAAAAGAGGAACACCTTGAAGAAGATGAATGCAAGATATCAAAGATGAGCTGAGATTGACTGCTGCAGCACTGGGATATCTTGTACAGGATTGAGAAACATTCACAGTAGCTGTCATGGGAGCCAAGTTTTTAACAGGGACAAACTAAATGATGATTAGATATTCCTTCCTGCTTGCTGCAAATCATAAACATTCAGCTAGACTCCCACTGGAACATGAGTAGGAACTTAATTACATTTGGTTCACTGATCCTGACACAAACTTTCAGTCACCAACCTTTCTCAGTTCATGAGCTGTCTGACTGCTTGGCCTGAGATCTAAATTTGTTGCAAGTGTTGATGAATGGGTGGAGCAAATGAACTAGGCTAGTGGTTAAAACTGCTATTTTATGTGAATACAATGTCTGTGCTTAGATATATTGAATGCAGTTAACCCAGTTTAAAATCATTACTGTGGTCTCAGATTTTGAAAACCTAATCAAAGACAAAGAAAATTGATTATTTCATCTTTAAATACGGAGAATTGGAAATGTAAAGCCTCAAGCAGTTCTCATCCATGCAGCAATACATCCAATAAGCTGAAAATGAGCGCCAGAGATTTTCTCTCAGAACAAATCTCGATTTGGCATGATACTGATGTCGCTTGTAAGTTTGGCAGTAGTTATGGTAACTTGTTGTCACTAACATCACAAGTTATGAGATACCACTTTTATTTATTTATAAATCATAATAATTTTAGTTGGGATAACTAAGTAGTTTTATTGAGTTTAATAATTGCAGTTTTTATCTTTTCACCCAGTATTCACGGAAACATGACAGCATGTTCTCTGACCATGTTCTTTGTCAGTGTATCATAGTGTCACTTATTGCTGTCGCACATTTTATTCTTTTAGAGAAGTAAGTATTCTATTTGAACCAACACAGTTATTTCCCATGTCATCTGTAAATAGAATTGAGAAAATTTTTAATAAATGCCTATCATTAGTCTCTTCATTAGATGATTAGTTTATCATTAGCCTTTAAGGATAAATGTTTATCTTTGAAAGTGTTGTTTTTGTTTAGTATGCCATTTCATCATGACTGACATGTTATGTTTCTTAATGCATAAAATTTCAAAATCATAACATCACACAGGATTCTAGTATTAACTATATTTCAAATTTATAGCTACGCATACTTTTTTAGTTGTGCAAGAGTCAAAAATTCAGGTTTAATTCTCATTTAGTGTCACTCCAAAGTTATAAAGTTAGAAACTGATGCACAATCATATGTGTCCACTAGTTAAAAGCTTGTGATAAAATGTATTCATAATTACTATTTTTTTTATGTTTTTTTAAATTGTGAATATTTATTTTATAAGAATAAAATGGATGATTTGTATATATTTATAATAATTTAACTTTGTTTTATTATTTAGTTTAAGCAATTTTTATAATGCCAGTCACTAAATTTTACTTTTATTTTGGTTAGATGATTTTCATTTCCTTCAAATGTACTACTGGGTAATTACCAAGTACAGCTAAAGCTGTTGCTCTCATTTTTGTATCTCACACTCTTTTTTTCTCTCTTTATCTCTCACACTCTCTGCCTGCCTTCTTCCATTCTCTTTCTCCTTTTCCACACTCTCTTTCATTATTTGAATATTATTTCTCATTCTCTCTCTTTAGCTCTCACATTCACTGAATCACTTTCCATTTTCTCTCTGATGCTTAACATTCTTTCCCTCCATTATTTTATAATTAATTTACATAAAGACCCTACATTTGTTAGTAGAAGTACACATTCATTTCTTCTTCAAAATGCATTACACCCTATATGATAGATCATAAAAAATAACAACCAAACTCCTGAGCAATAATGTAATTTGACTACAAACTTTATTTCTCCACAGTAACAATCTGCTTAGAACTATTCTACCAATACTGGTTGTCAGCGAAGTTGTTTTATTTATAATTTGCTGTTTGCATATTGCCCCAGTGAGTGTTTGTATCTGATGATATCTTAATTTATGCAAATTTCTTTTTTGAATTATTGTTAACTTGAATTAACTTTAAAAGAATTTATATCTATCAACAGTTAAATCAAGTCTGACTTTTCACATGACTTAATCACAGTGAAAAATAATTAATTAAGTGCGGTGAAAAAAATAATTGTTTAAGTATGTCTGTGGAAATAGGATAAAGTCTAACACTTTTAGCAGGCAGCACTTTCTTTTTACTGAACAAAGTATGTAACTAGTATTTTTGTCCAAAAAATTACTTTTAAATATATTAAATACTTTAAGTGTGTTGTACCGGTGAAATAAATTTGTATACCATTTGTATCTGATAATCCAATAATTGATGGTATAATCTTATGTGACTACATAAATGAAGGAAAGTTTCCACTATGAATCTCTCTCTATGTCTGCGATCAAGACTCAATCAGAGTAGGATTCCAGACTCTCTCATGAAGTCAGTTGTCTTTTTAAGTGATTCGATTGCCCCATATAACTTTAAAAGAATAAAATTAATCGATAAATTTGATAAATCTGAGTTTTTATTTCACCTGTGATAGAAAATAACTTTTGATTCTGAATCAGTATTTATAAAGTGCATGTCATAGATAGCTATCCTATGAAGCTGCTACTGTTAGCTCTGTGGGTGCTACTTCTGCCATCACAAGGTGAGATAGTTGGTTTCTAGTTTCTGAGAACAACATTCTTGTTTGACAGTTTATTTCAAAGGGAAAAAAAGCATTGGTTTATAACCTCTTCTTTCCTGCAAAAACTGCACAGGAGAAATGTTCCTTGAGTAAACACAAATGAGCATTTTGAAGATGGAGCCCTATGAGCACTTGACTATAAACATTTACATTATGTTGACAGTTTGCAATGTTATTTTAAAAAAAGGAACTATCTTTACAGCATTATTCCATTTCTGGAGTTTGCTAGAGGGACATATAGGACCAGAAAATAAAGGCCACTTGTCCTGAGCAGTAGCCATGAAGTGTTTGGATCTGAGTTTTTATTTCACTTGTGATAGAAAAAAAACTTTTGATCTGAGTTTTTATTTCACCTGTGATAGAAACAAACTTTTGATCTGAGTTTTTATATCACCTGTGATAGAAAAAAACTTTTGATCTTAGTTTTTATTTCACCTGTGATAGAAAAAACTTTTGATCTTAGTTTTTACATCACTTGTGATAGAAAAAACTTTTGACCTGTTTTTATTTCATTTGTGATAGAAAAAAACTTTTGATCTGAGTTTTTATTTCACTTGTGATAGAAAAAACTTTTGACCTGAGTTTTTATTTCACCTGTGATAGAAAAAAACTTTTGATCTT
This sequence comes from Megaustenia siamemsis, assembly GCA_032433765.1. Taxonomy (NCBI): domain Eukaryota; kingdom Metazoa; phylum Mollusca; class Gastropoda; order Stylommatophora; family Ariophantidae; genus Megaustenia; species Megaustenia siamemsis. Next base: position 126,199,106 of record JAVIAB010000051.1, on the reverse strand, counting down.
AGTTTTTATTTCACCTGTGATAGAAAAAAAACTTTGATCTTAGTTTTTATTTCACCTGTGATAGAAAAAAACTTTTGATCTTAGTTGTTATTTCACCTGTGATAGAAAAAAAACTTTTGACCTGAGTTATTTCACCTGTGATAGAAAATACTTTTGATCTGAGTTTTTATTTCACCTGTGATAGAAAAAACTTTTGATCTTAGTTTTTATTTCACCTGTGATAGAAAAAAAACTTGTGATCTAAGTTTTTATTTCACTTGTGAAAGAAAAAACTTTTGACCTGAGTTTTTATTTCATTTGTGATAGAAAAAAACTTTTGATCTTAGTTTTTATTTCACCTGTGATAGAAAAAAAACTTTTGATCTGAGTTTTTATTTCACCTGTGATAGAAAAAAAACTTTTGATCTGAGTTGTTATTTCACCTGTGATAGAAAAAAAACTTTTGATCTTAGTTGTTATTTCACCTGTGATAGAAAAAAAACTTTTGACCTGAGTTATTTCACCTGTGATAGAAAAAAAAACTTTTGACCCTACCAAAATTTGAATCTGTATTCTCCAGATTTGGAACATGATGAGTTATCGATTCATTGCAATTATTTAAGGATTGTCAAATAGACAGCGATGTCTGCTCAACTAACTTTACATTAACCCTCCAAAATCACTGCTCATAAATCACATAAATGATTGAATAAATCCTCCAGTTTCATGCATTTGGCCATATCCTTTAGTTAGTAAAATCTGGAAGGAAAATACAAACATATAATCTTTTGCTTACAGGGTCTTGTTTTAATATATTTGTATTGTTTATTCAAGTGTTTACCAGCATCTGTGAGATCATTTTTTTTTCCAATTTTTTGGAAGAAAAATGTGCAGCCAGACATTTGCAGCAATCTCAACTTTAGTTGTATTTGTCACCACAATTTTTCCAATGGTAAGAATTGCCTTAATTTGTTCCTTATCATTTTTCTTCAAATCATATAGAAATACTTATAGTTTATTTATCTGTTAATCTTTGTTGGGACAATCAAACAACATAAAAGAAAATCATCTGATGTCAAAGAAGAGTGTTGTACAGAAGAATGTTCAGAATAATATTGATACTTATAAGAAGTAAAAATAATTAAAATTATATTCTAAGAATGACTAGAAAAAAGTGAAAACTTGTTGTCAGCATCAGGAGAAAGCAATAATAATTTTGTGGCCATGTTATAATAGGTACCACATTTTTATACTATTTCATCCGTCTTACCAGGCACATTTAGCAAAACAGCAAACTGACTGATAAAACAAAGACTGCAGTTTATAATGCCAGCATCATCAATATCCTTTTTAGTGCTGTATTCTTGGTATCACCTGGAAGGGCAAAGTGACAAACATGGAGGTCTTCATTCACAGGCCTTTCAAACATATACACGCTGCTCAAACAACATGGGTTACTCTGGCTTGGCCACTTATACCATATGAAACGTTGCAGCATACCAAAAGATATACTTTATGGACAACAAACAGATGACAAAAAGAACTAGGGAGTGGCCAAAACTCCTATTTATAGACGTGTGTAAACAAAACATGAAAACTTTGAACATAAACCCTACACTAATTTATGAATTAAACCTTGAATCACAGCTATTCCAAGAGGCTGGAGAGGCCTGTTGGCCAGAATTTTACCTTTCTGAATTGTAAAGGTCATATTTTTCCAACGGCATCTGCACATTTGAAGCCAGAGTGTGCTCATCAACCAATCACAAGCGTCTGGGTTCATTTCCAAAATTAGACAAAGTTGTTTTTGTGCTGACGCTGCTCTGAAATTCACCCAACATCTGAAAATGGATGCCAGAGATCTCTTCTCTGGGAGAGCAAGACAACCTGATGTTATGTTAGGACCACCCATCACTACTCTCCAGACATATGTATATTCGTTCCAGTCTTCTGCTTGAAATACTGAAAATCTCCAAGGAGAACCCTGACTCATATGTATGTATTCTGTTGCATGGCCTGGAATCCATATATTGTATGGATGTGTTTTGGATAGATTTCAATGCATGAAACCTAACTTAAGTGTAACATCATATGTTGAGTTGTACTGTTGTATGGTGTTAGATCTAACTGGCCATGGAAAAGACTGCCAGAACTGGCTCATGCAACACCCTGATGTGATATTGGCCACCTCACCCATGTATGTATATGCTGATGATCAGTGGTAACAAAAATGAACAGTAACACCATATTCCTAATAAATACCACTAGGCATAACATAACTCAAACGTTTACTTACATATCAGAACATTTATGTGTAATATGGTCAGTATTACACTAGGTGGCCACTCAACTTTCTCAATGAATCTCTGGTACCCTGTTTCAGACCCAGGATGAACCTTGAAACTGTGTCACATGTCAGTGTTAAATATGTTTGAACTTTTATTAGAGGGCACAGATATCTGAAAAAATGCTTCCCTTTAAGTGCACAATTGTCTTCAAGTATTTCAATCTTTTTTCTTCAAGTCTACAGCTTTAATTTAAAAAAAAAAAAAAAACAATGAATCATTTCCCAAGAGTGCAATTGTTTGTGCAACATATACACTGCCACCTTTCAAGCCGTAGCCGGCCCATAGGGCGTAGACCAAGATACTCCCTCTCTTATCTGAATTTTTGTTCTAGCAGTTTTCAATTCTTTTAAAGATATTTTATCAAATCTCGTCATTTGTCTCTGTTCTGTGCATGCAGCTCTAACCCATTGAGGGAGCCGATTCCTGCTGCTCTTGCCTCTTTCATCAATGTTCTTCTCAGTGTCTCTCTGGGTCTTCCTCTTTTCCTCTTACTTGTTGTTTCCCACATGAGGGCTTGCTTTGCTATTCAGTTATTATCTCTTCTCATCACATATCCAACATATGACCATCGTCTTTTCTTGATTACTGAAGATATTAGTGGTTGATTGGCGATTTCTCTAATATCCTCGTTTGTTTTTAATTCGTTTCACACTATACCAAGTATTTTGAAAATTCAGTATTCTGTATTTTCCTGAGACATTTATTTTCGAATGCGTTCAACTTTGTTTCTATATCTCTTGTTGTTTTCCAGCTTTCACACGCGTACGTAAGGATTGATAGTACATTTGCAACATCTACAGCTTCAATTTAAATTATAACAAGAATAAACCATACCTTCAGTTTACTGCAGTGACATTTATACCACTGTTGAGCATTATTTTCAATTATTTATTTGCATAAATCCTCATATGATATAATTTTTTGATAATATAATATTTCCTCTTGTCCTGTCCTAACAGCTCTACTTAGCAACACCAGATCTGAAGGAATGCCTGACAGATACTTATGGAAATTTTTCTCGGATGACAGTCCAACTAGCAAACATCAGCCGCAATTCACAAACAACTATCTGCAATCCATCCAAATCTACACACTTTTTTCCAGAGGTATCTTTTTTTTTGTTGAGCGCGGTCACTTATCTTACTGGAGTGAGCACAACTCTAACAAAGGAAATTACCTCAATGAAATTTTATGGTTGTGTGTTATGTGACCTTTAAAAAATGTATTCCTTTTAACTTTCTTTTTACTCATTTGTTTCATTAACCTTGTGAATAACAAATTTAATTTTGCCCACTGCATCTGTACGTTGTGAAATAAATATTTGTATTTTCATATTTAATCATTTTTTTTCCGACCAATAAAGTTTTTGGGTTCACTTTTACTTTGAAATGTGGTTTTACAGAAGAATGTTCAGAATACCATGGACAGCTAAGAAGAGTAATGAAAACGCTCTGAAAGAGACCAAAGCAAAAAGAGACCTAATTTCCAATATTAGGAAGAAACAATCATAATTTTTTGGCCATGTAATGACAAGGAAACAGCTGTATATGTACAGCATATTGTAACAACAAGAAAAATCGAGGGATGAAGAAATAGAGGGAAGCAAAGAGGAATGATACCAGACAGCTTAAGAGAGTGGCTTGGCAGAAGGTGAACAACAGAAATGATAAGTAACTGTTGATATCAAAAGTTGTGGAGAGACATGATCACCTACACCAGCAGGCATGGTACTTGGTGATGATGATGATGATGACTTACTTTGAAAATCAGTGGGCACCATTAATAATTTTCCATTAAAGTGTGGCTGTTTGACATGACTCTGACCACATCACCCATAATAAAATGTGCCATTGGTTCTCCATATAAATATGGACACTAACACCCTTTTCCCCATACGACTTAAGGCATGGAGGGAATCCTTTTCACAATTACCAAAGAAAATTTTCTGAAAAATTGTACAGAAACTAAACACTCTGTACTTCATACATCTCTGTCATTAACATATCCAGCATTCATTAGCATCTTGATCTCTTTCCTGTTTTTATGCAGGAAGATCTCAATGCAAAACTATTAAATTTAGAAAGTTGGCCAATGGTGATAGAAATTTTTTATGTGTAGGGTTAGGTTATGGTTCAATTAACAATAGTCTACAAATTGATAGCTCACATAGAGCAGGTACCAAAATAACAGCAAGAGTAAAGAGTTACAGATTCACCAAACAAACACTTTCAACATTTAGATATGAACATGTTTGTACACCATCAACATTATTACATTCATACAAGCTCATATTCCCAGTTCTTAGATATGAACATGTTTGTACACCCATCAACATTATTACATTCATACAAGCTCATATTCCCAGTTCTTAGATATGAACATGTTTGTACACCATCAACATTATTACACTCATACAAGCTCACATTCTCAGTTCTTAGATATGAACATGTTTGTACACCATCAACATTATTACACTCATACAAGCTCATATTCCCAGTTCTTAGATATGAACATGTTTGTACACCCATCAACATTATTACATTCATACAAGCTCACATTCCTAATCAAACTATACACTTGCATTATCAAGCACATATATCAACCATTGCCAATATAGATGGTATAGACAAATTCCTAACTAAAGAAACCACATTAATTGATGAATATAAAAAAAAAACAAGATGTTGAAATTGTAGTTCATTAAATCCATGTCAACTTAAAATGTTTTTGAACCATCAGTCTTTGAATGTTCCACTGTCCTCACCCTTGTACAGCAGAAAAGTTCTTGTGAGTATCAATATTAATGACAAAGGGATAATAAGAGAATATGTGAGCCGTTCATTATTTGATTTTGGCTATCTCTGAGATTATATAGGTTATTGCTACTAATTAATGTCTCCAGTGGTGAATTGTTCCCTTAGTGTTAAAATAAAGGGACTAGAGAGAGTGTTATAGATCATGTTTCCTCATATTAAACAGCCTGCCCAGAGAGTGTTATAGATCATGTTTCCTCATCATATTAAACAGCCTGTCCAGAGAATATTATAGATCGTTTCCTCATCATATTAAACAGCCTGTCCAGAGAATATTATAGATCGTTTCCTCATCATATTAAACAGCCTGACCAGAGAGTGTTATAGATCGTTTCCTCATCATATTAAACAGCCTGACCAGAGAGTGTTATAGATCATGTTTCCTCATCATATTAAACAGCCTGCCCAGAGAGTGTTATAGATCATGTTTCCTCATCATATTAAACAGCTTGCCCAGAGAGTGTTATAGATCATGTTTCCTTATTATATTAAACAGCCTATCCAGAGAGTGTTATAGATCAGGTTTCTCCATCATATTAAACAGCCTGTCCAGAGAGTGTTATAGATCATGTTTCTCCATCATATTAAACAACCTGCCCAGAGAGTGTTATAGATCATGTTTCTCCATCATATTAAACAACCTGCCCAGAGAGTGTTATAGATCATGTTTCTCCATCATATTAAACAGCCTGCCCAGAGAGTGTTATAGATCATGTTTCTTCATCATATTAAACAACCTGCCCAGAGAGCATTATAGATCATGTTTCTCCATCATATTAAACAACCTGCCCAGAGAGTGTTATAGATCATGTTTCCTCATCATATTAAACAGCCTGCCCAGAGAGTGTTATAGATCATGTTTCCTCATCATATTAAACAGCTTGCCCAGAGAGTGTTATAGATCATGTTTCCTTATTATATTAAACAGCCTATCCAGAGAGCATTATAGATCATGTTTCTCCATCATATTAAACAACCTGCCCAGAGAGTGTTATAGATCATGTTTCTCATCATATTAAACAACCTGCCCAGAGAGTGTTATAGATCATGTTTTCTCATCATATTAAACAACCTGCCCAGAGAGTGTTATAGATCATGTTTCCTCATCATATTAAACAACCTGCCCAGAGAGTGTTATAGATCATGTTTCTCCATCATATTAAACAGCCTGCCCAGAGAGTGTTATAGATCATGTTTCCTCATCATATTAAAGAACCTGCCCCTTGAAAATATATACACAGCCCAGATGTAAATGTCTACACAACAGACCAAACTTAATTTTTCAGGAGCCAGCAGAATGTCATTTTTTTTGTTCTATCCTTTTTCAATGGAAATAAACATCCAAGATGAATAATGAATAAAGAAGAGACAGAATTATAAATGATGATGTAAAGAAATGAGTTGAAGTCACACCAGTTGTGGAGCATGTTAAGAAATAACAGATCAAATGGTTTGAACATGGAACATGATCACCACAAGAAGCCAGTGGTGGGGAGTGTAAGACACTCCAAGGTATGGTGACAGCTTTACAAAGATGGAACACAACGCAATACTGACGTTTCGGCTATGATCACCACAAGGCACGTTACCCACCGAGAGCATTAACATTCAGAAGCAATGAAAGTAAGTGATCCTAGAAGACAATGGATCAATAAAATAGCAGACATCTGCACCATGCATGAAACACATAACAGAGTATTGAACTGAAATTCCATTTTTCCCTCAATGTTGAGAGAAGACAGCAGTAGACAAAAGTAAGCAGAGTAATGTCAGCTATCTTTTATTTTTCCTTGTCAATTTCATCTCTGTTTTTCTAGTTTTCATTGCTCATTTATCTTTGTGTTACAGTCTCAGATTTGAAAGACTAAACTCAAGATAAGTTTTCATGACATTTCTACTTCAACTTCATTCTTTGCTCTGATGAGGCATTTTATGATGTATTGTCACAGTTTATGACAAAATTGCAGTTTTTGCTGTTTCTAGCCAGAGGTTTCTGATTTTGCCAAAGAATATTATTGTTACTGGGTTTGTAGTCTTTCATCAGCCCTTAACCTGTAACTGATTAGCCTCTTCCATGGAGATTGAAGTCATCATCATCATGTGCCTTCTCCGCAACGAAGGTTCGCTACCATGGATCGCCATTCTACACTGTTTCTTACTTTGATGGTGCAGGCTGTCATAGATTGACTTGTCCATCTTTTGATGTTACTCATCCATGTTAGTCTTGGTGTGCCTCTGCCTCTGTCTCTTTTACCTTGTATTTTCCCTTCCAATATTGCTTTTAGTAGGCTGTTGTGTCTTTTAACATACCCCAAAAATTTCATTTGTCTTGTTCTAATTATGTTTAGTATCTTTTTATTTTCAGTTGTTTTAAAACTTCATTGTTTGTTTTCTTTTCTTTCCATCCAATTCTACCTATTCTTCTATAAATCCACATTTCAAAGGCTTAAATTTTCGTTCTGTTTTCTTGTCTAATGTCCATGTTTCTGCACCATACAGGAATACTGAGAAGATGTAACATTTTGCCATTCTTAGTTTCAGCCCTGCTGATATTTGTTTTGTTGTTAGTATATTTTTCATGTCAATAAAATTACTTTTTGCCATACCTATTCTTTTGTTTATTTCAATTTTACATTTTCCATCATTTTGAAGAAAAAGGTAAAAAAAAAAAAAATATTGTTAATTGTATGATTACAACTTTCTTAGACCAGCTTTACCAATACACTGCATACTTGTATACTTATTCTCACTCTTTTCGGGAGATGAGGAGATATTGTAGTATCTTGATCAGCTCTGGTGGTTTACCGTCATCTCATTTGCTGCATCTTAACCTTCATACAGTCACATAGCAAAGATAGTCACATACTGTATCATGGCTGTAAGACTTGGATGCTTTGACCTCTTAATTCTAAACACTGCATCTGGAGCTGAAGAAGCCAATGTTCATTTTCCTCTCTTTTGATATCTCTTCCCCAAACTTTGTGAGCAAGGTATATATTTTTACAGCAGAGTCATCTTGAGTGTATCTATGAGCAAAAATGCTGATGATCATTTTAGCTATGTAGCCAGTACATAACGAATGTACTGCATTCTTTTTTTTTTTTTTAAGTAACTGACATGATTTGATTTTATTCAAATTCCAATTTCTTCAACTCTAATTAGTCATTTGAATTTTTCTATGAATTTATGAAACATTTATTTGTACCATAAATATGTCATATTTCTTCAGGCTGTTAAATTAGTTTAATTAATTGCATTTTAAATCAAATTTGTTAGCTAATCACATCTTTTTGAATATTAAATTGTATAATTTAATCATACTCTTAAGGGGCTGTTCATTTAGTTTAATCAGTCATAATTTGTAAACCTCAATTGATTTGATTAACCACATATTTTGGATCATGAAATGGCATCATTATGTATTTTGGGGGCTATTAATTATATTTTTAGAAAATTGTAATTAATCTATCTAATTACATTAAAAAATCTTCTATTTTTTCAGCATTTCCTCATCTGTGTAGTCATCTCCATGTTTAGCTCATCTGTTTTCCTGGAGTCCTCAAGCCTTGTGAAGTTTATTCTGTCCTTTGTCATTGGTGCTGTGTTTCTGTTGCTGATTCAGCTGAAGTATGTGAACCTCTTCATTAACAGAGATTATCTTCTCATGATAGATAATGGGTAAGTTGGATAGTACATTCATTATTGTAATCCATACTTAATGAGCTGACCTTTCAGTCACAGGTTTTTATCCATATACATGAATATTTTCTAGTAGACTCAATTATCAGATTTATCATCACTATTGAGACACAATGAGGCTGGTTTTTTTTTAATGAATAATTAACCAATGAACCAACATTAATAAACAACAATTATTGTTTAGACTATAAAATGTCATCTACAGCAACTTAAACGTAAAAATTATAAACTATATTTTTTAAACATTTTTTAATTATCTTTACTGCATTGTACAACAAGCGCAGACATAAAAGCCCGTTGGGCGGAACACTTCAAAGAAATTCTTAACCGTCCACTACCTCACAGTTTAATAGATTTTGAAGCTGAAACACCAGCAGCAGAATTAGATGTAAATTTAGATGACTTCACCTTGAGTGAAATAGAAACCACCTTAAAGCTAATGACCAATAACAAGGCTGCTGGAGAGGATAAGTTAACAGCTGAGATCCTCAAGGCAATTGATAGCCATAATTTAATACATCTCCAAAAAATGTTCAACATCATTTGGAAAACAGAGAAGACGCCTCATAAATGGAAAAAAGGAATCATTGTTAAGATCCCAAAAAAGGGCAATCTTAGAGATTGTAACAATTGGAGAGGCGTGACACTTTTGTCAGTTGCCTCAAAATTATTCTGTAAAATCATCCTAAATAGAATAAAGGATTCAATAGATACAGTAATGCGTGAAGAACAGGCTGGGTTTAGAAAAGGGAGAAGCTGTCTTGACCACATTTTCACTCTACGACTTATATTGGAGGAACACATTGAAAAGCAAAAACCTTTTGTACTTAACTTCATCGACTTCAAAAAAGCATTTGATAGTATTCATAGAGATTCTTTGTGGAAAATTCTGAAGCAATATGGCTTACCATCAAAAATCATAAATATTATCAAAGACATGTATGATGGTTACACATGTGCAGTTCGAACAGAGGAAGGACTGAGCGAATGTTTCCCAATAGAAACTGGGGTTAAACAAGGATGTATTTTATCGCCCTTGTTATTTGGAATTGTTATGGACTTCATAATGAAGAAATGCTGCACTGGTAATAAAGGCATCGAATGGATACAAGGAGACCATTTGGAGGACCTCGACTTTGCTGATGACATAGTTCTCATCAGCAATCAGATAAAAACGATGCAGGAAAACACAAATGAACTATCATCAATAGCCAGCAAAATTGGGCTTGAGGTCAATCATGAAAAGACTAAAGTCATGAAAAGTTTAATTCCAACAAGTGACAAAATATACATGGAAAACAAACCAGTAGAAGAGATCGATCACTTCATCTATCTTGGAAGTCACATTGATCGAGAAGGGATACGAGCAAAGAAATTAGAATCAGACTGGCTAAAGCAGCAATGTCTTTCAGAAGCCTTGAAAAGTTGTGGAAATCAAAACTCATTAGCACAAACACAAAACTTAGGCTATTCAAATCAAATGTACTATCAACCCTTACATATGCGTGTGAAAGCTGGAAAACAACAAGAGATATAGAAACAAAGTTGAACGCATTCGAAAATAATGTCTAAGGAAAATACTTGGTATAGAATGGAACGAATTCAAAACAAACGAGGAAATTAGAGAAATCGCCAATCAACCACTAATATCTTCAGTAATAAAGAAAAGACGATGGTCATACGTTGGACATGTGATGAGAAGAGATAATAATCGAATAGCAAAGCAAGCCCTCATATGGGAAACAACAGGTAAAAGAAAAAGAGGAAGACCAGGGAGACACTGAGAAGAACATTGATGAGAGAGGCAAGAGCAGCAGGAATCGGCTCCCTCAATGAGATAGAACTGCTTGCACAGAACAGAGACAGATGGCGAGATTTGATAAAATATCTTTAAAAGAAAACTGCTAGAACAAAAATTCATATAGGAGAAGGTGTATCTTGGTCTACGCCCTATGGGCCGGTTACGGCTCGAAAGGTCAATAGACTGCATTGTCCCATTTTTGGGGTTACTTTGGGGAATGAGGGTTGGGGGGGGGGGGGGGGGCTGATAGGACTCCAGAATAATGACCACTTGTCCAGTGCAGCTTTCACGAGGTGTTCGGGTCTGAGTTTTCTTTCACCCCAATAGAAAAACTTGTCATCCTATTATGATTCTAACCCACATTCTCCTAGTTTTGGAGCATGACAAGTTAGCATTTTAACCTTCAACTCTCCAAGTAAACATTAACTATTATTACATGAAAGAGGGCTGGGTGGTCTAGAGGTGCGACATCAGCCCTGGGAGCTGGGTAGTTTAGTATGGAAAGAGTTAATGATGATCCTAACAGTAACAATCTGAAAGTGAAACATTCAAATGTTGAGTATGCTGCAAAAACAATAAACACAATAATAAAAAAGTAGGAAACCTATACTAAAACAATTGCTGTTAAATTTGAATTCAAATATGAAAAGAATTATATAGTTAATTAATATAAGTTGTTCAAAAATTAATCATAACAGAACATGATCTGAAACAAAATCAAATGTTGTAAAAATGAGCATGTTTAATTTTTCTTAAATGTTCAAGAACTAATGTTTGCTTTCTTTCTATTCTAGAATGAATATAACATAAGTTTGTTTTATTCCCATTCTAGTATGGAACCTACGGAGCCAGTTTCATGGATCCCCTTGCAGTGGGAAGCTATAACGATCATTGTCATGGTAACACTTATCCTCTTCTTGCATGCCCAACAAGTTGAATCTACAGGAAGACTAGACTTCATTTGGAAAATCCAAGTAGGTTTGAATACTGAGTTATGAAAAAATAACATCACTCACCTCAGGGCAGACATATTGATGTTTGATACTTCTCAACATTTAATAGTGTCAATTAGTGTAATTCTTTCCTTGTCCAGTGTAGATGCAATAATTGGTAGTAATTTATGCTAACTAAATGAAAGTTTTCGTATGGGAAAATTGACTGTTTTATCTGTTGAACAACATAGGTGACTAACTCTATGACTCTTAATATCTATGAACGGATGTGATTATTAATTATTATAGCTGACTGACCTGAAGTTTTAAGACATAACAAAGCCAGCTCCAAGTCTTGCAAAGACTTGAAATAAGTCACAGATCAGTAAATCTTGTATCATAAGTCTTGATCAGTAAATCCTGTTAAACACAAAACTGTCCATTTTTATACCACAAGAGGACAGAGGACATTTGAACCTAGATTTGCAAGGGAATCTGTACAAACATTTTACACATAGTTACACATACCCTTAATCTTTTCTCAATCCACTACATACTACCCATACCAAGTCCAACTACCACATTTCACAATCACATAATTGCACCCTCATTTATTGCTGCTTCACATCAACAAACAATCATTGAGAGACCTAAATATATCTTCTTTACTACATCTTTAGTGTCAGTAATTTCCTAATACATTTTTTTTTTCAAAAACAGTCCTGTCAGTACTTTCATTGTCTTGTATTGTAAGTAAATAAAGAAAATAATTGATATCTTTAACATACAGTAATCTAGCCCATTTATTCATTGGTATGGCAAAATTTTTAATTCCTAATCCAAGTTGCTAATTTTCCTTTACCTCAGAATTTTTGTAATTTATTTACAATTTTCAGCTAGTTTGATGTTCTCCTAAGTCATGATATTGTGCCATCCAGTATTAGTTATAAACAGAATCACATAATAAAAGAAATAATGCAAATTGTCCTTATTTCTAGCAAATTATCTTTCTAATGGTAATAAAATTGTTGAGTGATGTAAGAAGATTTGTGTACTTGCAAAAAAACAAAGAGTGTTGAAGATTTTATTTCATTTTACTGTCCTTGTACAGATCAAATGGCTTGATCAAAGCAAAGAATAAACCCAAAACAACTATTCATCTTCATGAAAGAAATATGTTTACTTATTTGTCTGATATGTGGCATCCAGCTATTTTATCAATAAACCTCAAGACTTAAAAGTCATTATCGCTTACTACTTAAACTATACTTCTATTTATATAAATATATATATATATATATATATATATATATATATATATATATATATATATATATGGCAGGACAGAACAACCGCGATGAAGAGTTAATCGCTTTGCCATCTATATTTGTGTGTTTATTGATATAACTGATGCTGTACTTCACAATTTTATACAATTATTTTTTACAAATGTACTTTATTAATCAATACACTTTATTTAAATAGATGTCACAGTCTGACCAGCAAATGAAGATCAACATGGAATGGTACAGTGGTTTACAACTCCTGATCTGCTATCTCTTATAATAACAATAATTGTCTTAGGACAGTGGTTCCCTAGTTTTGTCCAAATGATTGCTCCCTTAAAGTTTATTTTTACAAATCCCCACAAACCTTGATTCCCCTTCCTCCTCACTTGCATTAAGTATGCAATACTTATTTTTTATTCGTTTAGTTTATTCGTCAGGTCATCCTCGTTGCACATAGTCCATAATTGATGCATTTACCTTATTAAAACATTCTGTATCATGAGCCGCAGATTGCTACTTTTGTAGTCGGCACGCTCTAAGTCCAAAAAGCAGTGATTTGCAGGTTTTCACAATTAATGCGTGTTTTAGATCAATTTTCATTTATTTTATTGCTGTTATTTCAATTTTGAAAAAAAAATATGAAAAACAGTACAGACGCAGCAAGTTAAATACCTTGGATGTGTTAGAAACATTAATTTGAACCTATATGTATAGAGTAAAATAAATACATTTTTTTTATAACTCATTAGGTCTTAAACTGATTAATTTTCCTTGGGAAATAAAATTGGTGTGCTCTGTAGCCTATGATTCTTGTTTTAAAGACCTTTGCAAGAGATTGAGAGACACACACAGAACAAGGACCTATGGTTAGACACACTGCAGGCCTGTGCAAAGTCTGACAAAGCTGGAAGGATAGCAGTGACAAATTATTGGACATGAATAATCTTTGTTTATTTCTGTCTAATGTACTGTTTGTAGTTTGAAAGGAACTGACAACAGTGAGATGAAGCCAATAATTTAATATGTTACCGATGCCCTAAGGTTGATTTCAAAGGCACATTTGAATGGGAGAATCGTACGTATTTGTATTCAAATGTCTTCAGCCAATATCTCATGAGTGGATAATGGGAGAATCGTATGTATTTGCATTCAAATGTCTTCAGCCAATATCTCATGAGTGGATAATGGGAGAATCGTATGTATTTGTATTCAAATGTCTTCAGCCAATAGCTCATGAGGGGATAATACGTAGATGCCTCAGATGTTGAGCAACTTATTTGAATATATATCAAGGCCAAAGGGAACCTTATCGCATTAAAATAACTGATATGTTGTCTTTAGGTACACTATTGGTAGGGACAATTGACATGTATAATGATGACATCTTGAAAGTACCCAGATGTTGTATTAGACAGCAGCATGACAATTGTTGAAGATGCAATTTTGAGACAGCAACAGTTTGGAACATAACTTCAGGCAAGTAAGGATTATACAATAGCAAACTATTTGTGTGCACAACTATCAAGCTACTGAACCAGCATGCATGCACATTTGTTGTCATCTGCTGAAAGTTACTGACCTCTGTGAGTTTGCTGGGAGTGCTGTTGTATCAGCTCTTGCAATTTATAATAAGCAAGGATGTGTTTCTTCACCTCAGGTATAAAAACCTTATCTGTCAATCTCTTAAATATCAAGTTCATGTTTCATAACAATATATCAAAATAAAAACATACATTTCAACAACTGATGATATGAATACAACACAAATGTACAAATAATAAAAATAGATCAATAGTTAATAAATATCATCATTTTGTTTCTCCCTCAGTATAGGTTTTGAGATCTCTTTGAAGTATTTTGTGAACCCTAGAGGTCACTGGACCACAGTATGAACACCACTGTCCTAGGCAGTTATATATGTGACATGACACCACAAAATCAGTCTTACTTAATATATTTTTAAATTCTATTTTCGAAAGAAAAAATTGACTTTCACTTGTCATTATTAATCTTATTATTACTGTTATTGTTTTATTTTAAATATATCAAACTCTACTAAAGTTAATCATTTTTCTGATCTATATTAGTCTACTGTACATTTACTAAAATTGTCTTTTTTCTCTGCTGTAAAATAAATGACAGTGTGTTTGTTAATGAAAGAATGAGATTTAATTCTCTGCAGTTATTATAGTTGTAATTGGAATAATTCACACCTTTCATTTGCTGCACCAGAGGGGGGAAAAATCATATTTACAAATATACACTTCACTTTTGGGTTTTGTGGATGGCTTCCATGGTAGAAGTATCATAATGCACTATTCATTCATCTTTGTTCTTGATAATGATATTAAAGATGTATCTGTTTCAAACATGCTTAATTTGTCTACTATATATGTAGAACATGTATATGTGTAGAACAGGTAAGAGAAATAGAGGAAGACCCAGAGAGACACTGAGAAGAACATTGATGAGAGAGGCAAGAGCAGCAGGATTCGGCTCCCTCAATGAGATAGAGCTGCTTGCACAGAACAGAGACAAATGGCGAGATTGATAAAATATCTTTAAAAGAATTGAAAACTGTTAGAACAAAAATTCAGATAAGAGAAGGAGTATCTTGGTCTACACCCTATGGGTCGGCTACGGCTCGAAAGGTCAATAGATAGATAGATAGATAGATAGATATATGTAGATATTCTGCTAACAGTGATATAAGTCTTTAAATAATTTTTTGTTACTTGTGGCTTATTATCCAATAACACAAGACAATCATTTGACAGCTGATGCTGTGGTTTCATGTCATGTGACTAGTGTTTAAGTTTTCTCTGATTGACAATCAAATTGTGTAACCCTAGCATTGGCTGCATTTTGTGACTGAGAAACATACTTGAATGCACAACTCAATTAAAACTTTCACACACTGTTACTTATATTAACCATATTTTGCTTGTTTCTAAACATTTCAATATTAGGTAACATGATTTGTTATGTATTATGTGTATTATCAAACTACTGGATAGTATGAGCAGTTTCATCATTGTTCTTGGTATATTATGTGAAATAACAATTTACTAGAGAACATTAGAAATTCCATTATGGACACAAATAAAAAGAAAAACACATAACATTTGCATTAGAAAATATTAGTAAAGAGATGATACAACAACATCAAGTGGCAATGACTGAAGCACCTAAAAGGGCAAGAACCGTAACTTCGTATCTCCATCAACACCCGTGTGGGTGCTAGATGAAGTGAAGAAAGTAGAGAGAATATAAGTAACTCACAGTTGCTTTAACTAATACAAGTAAATGAATTATTACATTATTTCTAAATTACAAATTAAATACAAATTGAAGTATAAATACAATAGCAAATACACATTCATTCACAATTATAATAGCAAATACAGATTTAGACATGAATACATTATTGAAAACAAGTAGCATTTATATTAGCAACATCATCAGACTAGTGTAAAGTGCAGTTTCAACATATACACATAAATGCACCAGTTTCAACATATACACATAAATGCATATAGTTTCAACATATACACATAAAGGCATCAGTTTCAACATATACACATAAATGCATATAGTTTCAACATATACACATAAATGCATCAGTTTCAACATATACACATAAATGCATCAGTTTCAACATATACACATAAATGCATCAGTTTCTACATATACACATAAATGCATTAGTTTCAACATATACACATATATGCATCAGTTTCAACATATACACATAAATGCATCAGTTTCTACATATACACATAAATGCATTAGTTTCAACATATACACATAAATGCATCAGTTTCAACATATACACATAAATGCATCAGTTTCAACATATACACATAAATGCATCAGTTTCAACATATACACATAAATGCATCAGTTTCAACATATACACATAAATGCATCAGTTTCAACATATACACATAAATGCATCAGTTTCAATATATACACATAAGCATAAATGCTTGCACAGGATTGAGTCTAAACCAGAATTGAGTTACCAAGTTGCCTGTACACACAGTAGTAGACATATTGTGTGGGGGTGTACATATGTGCATGCATGCTTGATTGACTTTGCGTGCCAGGGCGCACATACACACACTTTTACTGACGCATTTGAAAATGTGAACCTGACTTCTACAGACCTTACATTATGTTTTGTTTATCACTAAGAGAATACTACAGTTAAAATTAAATTATATGGAAAGTCTGCTTTTGAATTGATTTTTTTTTCTTATTTTTTTTTAATGATAAAATGTTAAGATTTTGTTTCTTCTTGGCAGTAACTAACATGAAATACTTGCCCTTTTTTCCCCACCTTCTTCTATAGTTTGTTACATAGCTATATAGTATACTAATTTTCCTGATATAATTACTGATCATTTTTTTTATATAAGTTTTTACAGACTCAGCCTAGTTCTTGGAGAGTGCAAACTGCTTTCTCTAATTATTTTATTTCTTTCTCAAATTCAAAGGGTAGTATGAAAATACAGTGGACCTTTGAAAGTTAAATGATTTGGTTTTGAAACTCTATAAAAAAAATCCCCTGAGAATATGGTTTGAATCTCAAACAAAAATGTGAAAGATGATCAAAGCAAATGTAGCCACCCAAGTGAGAATAAAGAACAATGTGGTCCCATTACTTAGGTTTAATAAGCATCTGCTATATTCATTATGTGTTTTCCAAGTGTTTTTTTACGATTTCTATAGATATGTTTTTTTCTAACTTTTCTTTAAAATTACACTTTTATTAATGGCACCCAAAAGAAGTTGACCAGCGCTGAAAGGCCTAAGAGCAAATGCATAATTATCATGACAGAACTTTAAAAAGTAGTTTATCGCTAAATAGGAAAGTGGTTTATGTGCACTAGAGCTGACTGCTGCATATGGGATCCCTAGGTTAACAATATCGACCTTACTAAAGCAAGACATTAAGCTGCCATTATAGAAAAAGAAAAAAATCCCTTGAAAGTACAAGATTCTTCAGCAGCGGAAGAAGTAGAAAAATGTCATCTGTGAATTCAAGAAGAGAAGAGAATCTACACCACAAGACCAGTTTCCTGATGTTTTTATGGAAGGCGACTCACAATCTAAGAAGTAATATTCACACCCCCCCCCCCCCCCCCCCCTCATCCACCTCAACCTCTTTCCTCCATTATACCATTATCACTTCTCATTAAATATAATGTGCACTACACTTTTTATGGTTTTATGAATCTATAGTAATTAAATATTTTAGTGTCTAAGGTAGCCCCCACCATAGAATATAGCCACCGCCATAGAATATATAAAGAAACAACAGATAAAATGGTTTGGCCACGTGACAAGGCAGAAAGATCAAAACACAACACAAGCCTTCAATAAAAGTTGTGGGAATACCAGACCCAAGGGTCGACCATAAAAAAGAAGGATCGATGGAATATTAGAAGCACTAGGAAACATAGCAGCAGAGTTGAACAAAAGAGCAAAACATCGCAAATTATATCTCCCCTTGACGCTGAAAAGCAAATGAGGAAGGAAAGAAGAAGAAGAGTATCTAAGGTACTATCGTCATTAATAATTTTAACAAGTTAAAACGTTTCATAGCTTTAATGTTTGATTTAATGTTTATTAGCACTAATAAACAGCTTTTAATAACCAATATTTATCCATAAAATGTTATACAATGGGTAAGTTTGGGAGTCTCAAATGGTTTCATTCAATTTACATTATTTCTTATGGGGTGGAAAAATGAAACTCAAATGTCGAACAATTTGAAAATTAAACTGCCTCCTGGAATGGATCAATGGATCATGTTCATCTTCTAGGGTCCACTGTATATCTGTTTATACAATCATTTGTTGCAATGTATATTAAATTTTATTTCATATAAATTACAAATATGTAGATCTTGGTAATATACAATTGTTATATTGAACTTCATTATAATATATTAATATATAAAATGTTAATTTGATATATATCACATTTTTGTAACAAAATTACAAGTAATGTGTTGTAAACATTGAAGAAAAAAATTGTTTGTGTTCACATTGTCCATAGACTAATTCACTAATATATTTAATTTCATACAAGTTAAATATTTGTTTAACATAACATCAATTAATGTAACAATCAATTAATTGTAATATTTGTTTTATAAAATTTGTAGTACATTAGATTATACATTTTGATTTTTATATTACACAATACATAATGATACTTTAGCATTTTAATTTAAGTATCTTTTGTGATATTATGTTAAATAATTTGTCACATAATTATTTTATTTGACAAACTAAACATCAGGCTTTATGTGATATAATATTGTGAATTACACATCACAAATTATCTTATATTATTTATTAACATTGTTTATACCCATTAAGAAATATAACCACTACCTAGAGGAGATGTTTTAGACGAATGGCAAGAAACAGCCTGAGAGATAAGATCAGAAATGAAGAACTGAGAAAAAAAGCTAGGAGTAATTATCATCATAGATACATAAGGAAACAGCAGATAAAATAGTTTGACCATGTGATAAAACACATGAAAACCATGTGATAAACCTTACGTATGTGTGTGAAAGCTGGAAAAAAACAAGAGATATAGAAACAAAGTTGAACGCATTCGAAAATAAATGTCTAAGGAAAATACTTGGTATAGAATGGAACGAATTCAAAACAAACGAGGAAATTAGAGAAATCGCCAATCAACCACTAATATCTTCAGTAATAAAGAAAAGACGATGGTCATACGTTGGACATGTGATGAGAAGAGATAATAATCGAATAGCAAAGCAAGCCCTCATATGGGAAACAACAGGTAAAGAAAAAGAGGAAGACCCAGGGAGACACTGAGAAGAACATTGATGAGAGAGGCAAGAGCAGCAGGAATCGGCTCCCTCAATGAGATAGAACTGCTTGCACAGAACAGAGACAGATGGCGAGATTTGATAAAATATCTTTAAAAGAAAACTGCTAGAACAAAAATTCATATAGGAGAAGGTGTATCTTGGTCTACGCCCTATGGGCCGGTTACGGCTCGAAAGGTCAATAGATAGATAGATGTGATAAAACAGAAAGACCAAAACACAATACAAAGAGCTTTTAATAAACACTGTGAGAACACCAGACTCAATGGTTGACCACCAAAAAAATGGATTGATAAAATATTAGAAATACTAGGAAAACTAGGTAGCAGAGTCCAACAGAAGAGCAAAAGACCACAAATTATATCTCCCCTCAACACTGAAAGGCAAATGAGGAAGGACAGAAGAAGAAGTTTATACCAAAATTTTGCTGTCAATTACAAGCACAATTCTTGAAAGACACAAGCATAAAATAACTACATATAAAATATAAAATGTGTGTGAAGAAATGTCAACAAAATTAGAAGATAAAAAAACACTAGAAATAAAATCTTGAGAAATAGATGATACAACACCTTCTATTAACTACACTGAACAACAAAGAGCCAAATGTTTTTGACATTTGACCAGAATTAAACCTAACCAATTGGCAGCTCAAGCGTATTACATGAAAACATCAGGCTATAGAGCAAAAGGGGAACTAAAAAAATGGATTGATAGAATCAAAGGGACATTAGTAAATTTGACACAACAACATTTCAAGCTACACAATTAACAAATGCCATAAAATTACAATTTCTCTCTGTGACTTTAATGTCACTAACTGTAGGATAAAAAAAAGAAAAATATCTTTTGTAATAAACTATAATATATCAGAGTGGAAAAGCTAGCTGCAAATTATGATTCAAGGTTAACCGCTGGAGTCAACAAATCAGATCTCCCTGTGTTAAACCCAGAAACAGGCAACTCTGACTGGCCAAATTGATAGGGATAGTAAAGAGGAGAAACTGTTTAAAAGATGAGAAAGTTGAGTAAAGCTTGAAAGACACAAACATTGTAGTGTGCTAAAGTCACAGTGCATCTGAAAAAGTTTTGTAAAGCCAAACAATACGAAAAATTAGAGAAACTATATATCATATAAATTATTTATTTGAGGTGAAATTTGTGAATGTTTTACACTTTTATAAAATTACAAATATTGATCAAAATGTTTTACACTTTTTTATAAAATTACAAATATTGATCAAAATGTTTTACACTTTTTTATAAAATTACAAATATTGATCAAAATGTTTTGCACTTTAATATAAAAGAGTCAAAATGTACCTAAAATTTGGTGTGAGTTTTAGTCCTTCTTTACATATTCACTCCTCAAAGCAATGCACCTCACCCTTTCTGATGCTCTTGATTGTAAAACTTCTCTGTCTGAGCCCCAAACAATGTCTCAAGATTAGTAATCAAATCCTGGTCTTGGGTCATAGATCCCAACATTTGTCCACAGTTACCAATATATGAAAAAAATAATCTTCATTAGCATTACAAAGGTCCAACATCTGTGTGGCTGCTTCAGCTAAATCCTCCTTTTGGAATGGTGTGAGAAGGAAAGGAACCTGGCTGGCAGACACCATTGATATGTGAAGCAGCTCGTGCAAAATTTCATGCTGAAAATTTTAATTAATTGTGTGTCTGTACAATGATACATAACATTCCTGTCAGCCTTAATGATTTCTTAGTAAAATGCAAAACATTTTGACTGACAATTTATACTTGAAACTGTATATTTGTTATATACAATTTTTACTTATTTTACTTGACAGATTTACAATGACATTTTATTAAAGCTGCCAAATTATTCATAACCTTAGCATGTCAAACTCACAACAGTACTACCAGTTAACAGCACAATAAATACAGGAAATATGTTTAGATTGTTATGCTTTCTATCTTTATCAATATCTTGGCTTCCCCAGCCCTCATTTTTAATTTATCAAATCTGTGGATTATTTTAATCATTACCCTTTAATAAATCTCATTACACTTATGCTAGTATTTTTTTTCCTTCTAAATAATTTATTTGTATTCACACTGACAGAGATTGTCCTTCTGAATGTCTTACTAATTAGAATGTCTTATTATAGTTTGCTTCTGTAAGAAGTAAATTAGTAGGAGGTCTATTATCTTTTTATATTTAAAAATATATTGTAATTTTGTGATCTCTCACTTTAGAGAAGGGGTATAAGGAAGTGTTTATTTGAGGGATTTCATCTTCACATTTCACATCAACATTTTTAAGTGAATGAAAAAATGGGGAGGAGATGTGGCCTATGCAATCAGAATCAACATTTATAGAGGTTATCTCATCCAAGATAGTAAATCTATTGACCTCACCAGGTATTAACTTCTACGTGACTAACAAATGACTTGTTTTATTGGCTTGGCCACCCTCTAAACTTACATGTCCTATATGGAATAAATATCAAAGTACATTAAAAGTTACGGGGACACAATTAACAGTGCTATATTTTTCTAGGATGATATCAAGGGACAGACAAACGACAGAAGGGCTGCTGAACAGGCTATACAGTTATGGTACTGAAAATGTTGGACCAATTTTAGACAACCTTTGATGCATGAACACAACACTACTTGACTTAGCTTTTCTTGAGTGGTACTGAACAATTAAATCAAATGAATTGTGGACAAAATTGACTAAAATATTAACTATCTATTGTCCTTTCGAGCCGAAGACGGCACATAGGGCAGAACCACAATCTCAAAAACAGAAACCTTGCGTGCCAAAATGGCACATATTGCAGAGATCACTGCTTCTAAAATCTATGGTCTGTTTCCATAACAATACTTTTTACAATGACAGCTTGTCAAGCCATCGATCAACCTCCTTAGTCGCCTCTTACGACATGCCTGGAAGGTCACAGTGTCACTATTCTTTACATCCCACGTAATGAGGCCCCGGTAACACATGGGCGAAAATATTAACTAATTAAAGCTAAATAAAATCATTCACAGCTAATATATATCTCCCCATGAAACTGAGATGGTTAGCAAAAAAAGAACCCCATCACACCTTAAGTTGGGTGTTTAGTGAACAAGGTGTTTGTGCCAATATTTTTCTTGATTGCAGCATTTCTGGATAACGATGTCAGCATTATGCAAGTAGAATTTCTTTCCCAGAAAAAAATCTCTTTTACCCATTATAGAACTCAGTTTGGGGTCACGGAGTGGTCAAGAGGTCTAATCTTTGGACAGGAAGGTTCCTGGCTCAAACCTCATCACAAGCAGTGGGAATTGTTCTCTTTGAATTTGTTTTTTTTTCATGTCTTTATCCTCCTGTGGTATGTAGGTAGTGAGATCTAATATCTAGTCCTCTGGGTAGTGAGATCTAATATCTAGTCCTCTGGGTAGTGAGATCCAATATCTAGTCCTCTGGGATAAGATCCAATGTCTAGTCCTCTGGGTAGTGAGATCCAATATCTAGTCCTCTGGGGTAAGATCCAATGTCTAGTCCTCTGGGTAGTGAGATCCAGTGTCTTGTCCTCTGGGTAGTGAGATCCAGTGTCTTGTCCTCTGGGTAGTGAGATCCAGTGTCTTGTCCTCTGGGTAGTGAGATCCAATGTCTAGTCCTCTGGGTAGTGAGATCCAATGTCTAGTCCTCTGGGTAGTGAGATCCAATATCTAGTCCTCTGGGGTAAGATCCAATGTCTAGTCCTCTGGGTAGTGAGATCCAGTGTCTTGTCCTCTGGGTAGTGAGATGCAATGTCTAGTCCTCTGGGTAGTGAGATCCAATGTCTAATCCTCTGGGTAGTGAGATCCAATGTCTAATCCTCTGGATAGTGAGATCCAATGTCTAATTCTCTGGGTAGTGAGATCCAATGTCTAATCCTCTGGGTAGTGAGATCCAATGTCTAATTCTCTGGGTAGTGAGATGCAATCTCTAGTCCTCTGGGTAGTGAATCCCAATGTCTAGTCCTCTGGATAGTGAGACCAAATTTCTAGTCCTCTGGGTAGTGAGATGCAATGTCTAGTCTTCTGTGTAGTGAGATGCAATGTCTAGTCCTCTGGGTAGTGAGTCCAATGTCTAGTCCTCTTGGATAATGACAAAAACAGAAGGTCCTGTGTGCACTCTGTAAATGAACCCTAGACAGTTGAAAATCAAAAGTGAGTTAAGCAATTGTTTATATAATCTACCCATGCCAAAGACAGATGTGTTGGTTGAGAAGAGCAGATATAGCTGTTTACCATAAACTAGCAATACAGAGCATCCATAACTACTTGCAGGTGATCACTGAAGAAGAAGCAGGAGAAGCACTTAGAGAGTGTCCATTTAGTACTCCAGTCTTTTATCTGATCCTGCAAGAAGACAGAACAAATTCTATATCCTGAACTAGGGTCTCAGTTAATATTATTTCCATGAATGTAAGAATGTTATTTTTCTAGTTTTAAAGTGTATCTCTGGCAGCAGCACACATCTTACTCTTCATGATTTTAAAATATTGAAGAGCTCTTTTATATTCTCAGTTTGAACTTGGGATGTACATTTTATCTTGTATACCCAAGCACAAGATGATGTGTTCAGTATCATCTACCTAGGTCTAGGTTTACTGAACTGAGGCATGGGATTTGAACCAGTACTTTTTAACATAAAACTGACACCATATCCTCAACTCTGCAGTAATTCCTAAGATGTTTATATTTATTGATATTGTTTCATAGATAGAGATTACAAATTTGTGGACTGCAGCAGTTTTTGACAGGATGATTCAAGTGTTGAGAAAACATTAACAGTATAATTTTCATGATAATATCAATCCATCTGTACATTACTATAAATAATTGCAAGTCTAGATAGTAATTTATTGTATTGAGTTTTTGCTAGGCATTATATCAGTTTTTGTTTTTTTCATAGGCACAAGAGGAAAAGGAAGAAATGGAAAGCCTGAGAGAATACAACCTCAAACTCCTGTCTAACATTTTACCATTACATGTGGCCAAGCACTTTCTTAGCATGAAGAATGACACAGTAAGTCCTAAGATTCTCAGCATGAAGAATGACACAGTAAGTTCTAAGATTCTCAGCATGAAGAATGACTCAGTAAGTTCTAAGATTCTCAGCATGAAGAATGACTCAGTAAGTTCTAAGATTCTCAGCATGAAGAATGACTCAGTAAGTTCTAAGATTCTCAGCATAAAGAATGACACAGTAAGTTCTAAGATTCTCAGCATGAAGAATGACTCAGTAAGTTCTAAGATTCTCAGCATGAAGGACACAGTAAATTACAGAATTGCTTTCTGTGAAGTGTCTCTGTTCTTTTCCTATGAGTAGAATGCATAAAGTTATGACTTTATTGAGCTAGCTGCCCTGGTTTGAAAAGTATCACAATAAACTAACTTTATATACGTGTTTGTTTCAGACTTGTTGGAATAAGTGTTTATTGTCATTGATTATTTGTTTCATAGTTATAAATAAGTATTTTACAGTTATAATTAAAGCATTCTATAACTGTTAAGTATTTAATCGTTTTTGTGTGTGTGTTTTTTTTACAATTAAGCTGTTGATTGTTTTGAGCCAGTTTTTATCTAAAAGCATGAGCTGTTTTAAATGTCAATTTCATTGTTATTTGTGCACGCCAGCTTTTTATAACTCTAGTGAGGTCCCAAGTGACTGAATTTTGCTGAAATATCACTTTTACATATTTTTAACACTGGCAACTGTGTACTCATAAAGGCAGATACTCTACTTAACAGGTGCCCTCATTTTTCATTTCTTTTTTATCATCGAGAATTTTTATGTTTTTGGGTAGATTTTTTTCCTATCAGTTATTCCCAGACGCTAGCAATTTTCAGCCTACCCTTTACTATTTAAAGAACTGTTACGTGTTCTTTAATGTTTGTTAAATGCAAACAGGGCTTCCTGTTTTTTTGCTATTTTCTGAGATGGCTAGACATTGAATCATACTTTCCAGAGACCAGGGGAGGGTAAAGATACAAAGAAACCTTGGATTCCAAGTGAAAAATTTCCACTACTTGTTGTGTGATTCAAACCCTGGACTATCCAGAGACCAGGGGAGGGTAAAGATACAAAGAAACCTTGGATTCCAAGTGAAAAATTTCCACTACTTGTTGTGTGATTCAAACCCTGGACTGTCCAGAGACCGATGTCTTTTAGTTATAGTTATTCGAAGGACCCAGTATCGCTGCAAACGAGTGAAAATCCATAAATTGCTCAACTGCCCATGCAAGTGAAATCATCCACATTAACATCTCATCAAATATCTAATCAAAGAAAGGCAGCTGCAGTAACCATCATAGCAAACACAGCAAATATCAAATGACATAAGACGTATCAGCACTGACAGTGAACGCAACTGAACTGTCCTTCATCATACGATATCATTATTCATCGTAAGCAATCTGAATATATAAACGCCATCTTGATGAAACACAAAGCTCATGGTGTGCACAGAGCAGTAAACTCAGTAGCTCAAACAGCAAGCCGGACTTGGAATATGAGGAAACTGCAACAAGGAACACTTTTTAGACAGTGCCTCAACGATTCCTTGCCGCCTATCCGCCATAATGACCGGAAGTCTGATGTCTTACCTTTAGATAACCCACTTCCTTCATCAACTCCATCAATTTCAAGAACATTATGAGTGATTATCAGAAAATCAAGTCTTGCTTCTAGATCATACCAAAAGAACATGTCCTGGTAAAGCAAAGGCCAGAGCAAAAATATCCTATAAAAAGTCTTTGTAGGCGGAGCATGATAATCCTGGTAAGAACCAAGGAAACCCAAGGACAAGGAAAGCAGTCTGAAACATACACAATCTGAGGACAGATGCTCTAGGCTGAAAGGTGCAAAGTACAGTAGTGTGATGCACCAATAAACTGACTGTGAAGAAAATGAATCGCATTGAGTCTAGATGATTTTCACTTTGTTCATTTTGCTCATTCTAAACCTGGAATCTATTTAAATAAACTAATCTTTTAGTAGTAAGCATTAGTATTTAAACTATTACTTGTATATGTGCATGTATATATTAGGTATACTCCACTATATACTGTTATTATAGGTGTGAAGAATAAGCAGATAATAATACTAGTGTCCACATTTAAACAAAATATTTTTTATCAAGTGTTAAAAGCCTTCACAAGAGCTACCATGCATTAAACTCCCTGGGAGAAAGCATAGAAAAGTTTGAGCAAAAACTACTTAAAATATTCACCATGTGGTCAGATCTAGAGTGCTCGGTGAAAGATCATTACAAACTGAGCAGAGCAAATGATATACATAGCCAGGTTGTGACAAAAGTGCTCTCATTAACTATATAAAAAATAAAGTAAAGTAATGCCAAGTGGCTTATAGGGAAATATGGTGTTAGTGACCCTATATTTTACAGACCTTCAGCACATGATTTTTGGGGTAATGTGGTCGGTATTACGCCCGTGCTGCTTTACTTTCCCAGAAAAAAATCTGGTACCCATTTAAGGCTGGGTGAACCTGCAAGCCGTCGGTTGGGATCGAACCCTACCCCTTGTCCTTTTAAGTCCAGTTCACTAACCACTGAGCTATCGCGGCTCCTCATTACCTATATACTTTACAATATATGTACCTTGTTTTTTTTGTATTTGTTAGCTTTTAACATCTCCCTTAAGTAACTCTTAGAGGATATATTAGCAAAGTTGTATTACAACTATGGTTTTTATATGGATACCAGGGTTAAAACATGTTCCTAGTATATCGATTCAACTAAAGAAAAATAGGTACTTAGTCTTTGGTCAGAGAAGATAAGACATCAAAGAGGGGAGAAGGAGAGACACAGAGACTCTGAACGACTATTCTTGTTGTAACTTGCACTTGTGTGAGAAAGCAAAGATTTTCATTGAGGAAATGTAAAGTTGAACTATTAAAATGAATTCTTGCTTCCTTGTATAATTTAATGTTTTCTTTTTCAGAATCTCTACTATGAGGACATTAATAATGTAGGTGTGATGTTTGCTTCTATAGTCAACTTCTCAGAGTTTTATATTGAACTTGAGGCCAACAACGAAGGAGTAGAGTGTCTGAGGTTGTTAAATGAGATTATTGCTGACTTTGATACAGTAGGTTTTTGTGTTTGTTTCAAGATATTGCCTCATCATGTTTGATGAGCAAACATCTATTGCTCTGATGTCTTTAACATCAGAGCAATAGATGTTATTGTTCTGATTTTCTGAATTACATTAATTGACACATTATTATACTATATTTATATGTTTATTTTAGTAGATTGTTTTCTTCAATATACTATTGTTATTGTTCTATTCAGATTATTGTTTATTATAAAAATGAAGTATGTTGGTGCTGTTTTTAATAAATTAGGTTTTAGCTTTTGTGCTTCATTTAGGAAGTGGATTGTTCCTAACTTTGATACTTTGTTAGTTTGAGTGAATTTGTCCAGTTTTTATGTTTTGATTAGAGAAACAGTCAACTATTTACTGAACCATATGAAAGAAAGAGTTGAAGACAAGAATTATAACAATTACAAGTGATAAGTGACAGATAGGGCGATATCAAGACATTAAATTGAATTGACCAAACAATATCTGAAAGAGGCCAATACATTTATCCTCCACTCAAAGTATAAAAGGAAGTTGACAGGCATAGACTCATTAGTTAAGATTGAACATCTTGCCAAGAATAGAACTGGATGGCAAGAAACACTATGGCCCCTATGCTGTGTTTAGAGACGCTGGTAGGATCAAGACCAAAGTATATTGTAAGCAAGTCTTTCAAGTTGAGCTGACTATTCAAATAGGATACGCTTGATACATTGTGAAGTCATAAACATTGGATATTTTAACATAAGATAAATTAGCATGAAGACAAGAAAAAATGGTTATATACAAACTCTGTCTGCAAGTCAATGTGGACTTATGGGAGTGAATTATGAACACCTCAGAAACTAGGTATCATAGATTGACTGTCATTGAAAAAAAACTTCAGATTCAGATATATTTTAAAGATCTTGAAGTGCATCTGATTTAGACCCAAATGAATTAGTTTCAGCAGAGATGGTTTTGTGGTAAGTTTAAAGAAAGATCTTTAATGAAAGTTAATTTCCCATCCTGAGGTTAAATACCTCCAGAATCAACAACATTAAAACAGGATTAATGAGAACTAATAAATGTAGACTCAGTGCCAGGTTCAGACACAGTAAATCAGCTGAGACCTTCACTACATACCATTGTGCATCCCTTTGCTGGAAAAAAAACAAATAAAATCTAGCCAGTGGAAGAGGAATCATCATTAAAGTTTGACATACATGACCTATCTCATCTGACTGAAAAGGGGTGGCTAGAAAAATGCAACACCTTATGTTTTTGGGTTTGTGTCCAACTCTACAGGTAAGTGCAAAGAATGAGACAAGATGGCTGTATAATAACGAAAGGTTGGTGTCAAAGGTGCCTGGACTATGGCATGGAAAGACAATCTGTGGCCACTGAGTTATCAGACTAGAGGTGTATCTGTTATATGAGCTTTCAGGCTCATATTCAGTCAGACATTGACACCTAGGAGTCATGACCCAGGTGGGCCCATTACACCCCCCCCCCCACATACACAAACACACACACAGAGTTCAAAAACCTAAAGGGCCAAAACACTTAGTAAAAAGTAAAGTAAAGTACCCCCGTCACACCAAGTAGCGTATAGGCAATATGGTGTTAGTGACTATAAATTTTACAGACCTTCAGCACGTGATTTTTTGGGGTAATGTGGTCGGTATTATGCCCATGCCACTTCACTTACCCAGAAAAAAAATCAGGTACCCATTGAAGGCTGGGTGAACCCGGAAGCCATCAGATGGGATCGAAACCCTACCGCTTGTCCTTTGTAGTCCAGTTCACTAACCACTGAGCTATCGCGAAAACACTTAGTGACATGGAATTATTTTCTGAAGATCAGATTTCCTCCTCGCTGTTGCATAGCTGTGTATAAAGAGTTTCCTGTGGTAAAGTCTGTTG
Organism: Megaustenia siamemsis; assembly: GCA_032433765.1. Lineage (NCBI taxonomy): Eukaryota > Metazoa > Mollusca > Gastropoda > Stylommatophora > Ariophantidae > Megaustenia > Megaustenia siamemsis. Next base: position 126,169,345 of record JAVIAB010000051.1, on the reverse strand, counting down.
CATAAGGTAAACTGTAAAGTGATTTATGTTACAAGATTTCTTTCAGCAGACGAATACTCATTGCTTTAACTTTATATTCTCTTGGAATACATTTTTCTTTTATTTCTATTTTAGTTATTGACCCACAAAAGATTCTTTTGTGTTGAGAAGATCAAGACTGTAGGCCAAACATATATGTGTGCTGCAGGACTGACAGGCAACACAAACTTCCTGGACATGACCCATATTTTGGCCTTGGCTGACTACACGTTTGCACTGCAGAAACAACTCCAGTACATCAATGAGAACTCTTTCAATAATTTTCTCATGAGAATTGGTATGGACAAGTACTTGTTTTTTTTTTTTTTAATTCTTGCAATATAAAATATCTATTCTGTAAATAGCTGCAAAAGCAGCTTTCCAAAAAATGAGGAAGATACTATGCAATCCATTTTTGACAATAGAAACAAGAAAAAGAGTTCTTAAATGTTATGTAGAGCCAGTCTTAACATATGGATATGAATCGTGGACCAAATACAAGAAAATCACAGGAGTCTGTAGAAAGGTGGTTTTACAGAAGAATGTTGAGAATGCCATGGACAGCTAAGAAGAGTCCTGAAAACATTCTGAAAGAGGACAAAGCAAAAAGAGAACTAATTTCCAATATTAGGAAGAAACAATCATAATTTTTTGGCCATGTAATGAGAAGAGAACAGGTCAAGAGGATGGTCTAGAGGTATGACATTAGCCTCTAGACAGGAAGGTACCATAATTGGTGGAAATTTTTCTCTTCAAATCAATTCATTAAAAAATTGGTTTCTTCATGGCTTTAATATCTCCTACTCTATAGGTAGTGAGATCCAATGTCTAATCTTCTCATATAATGGTAAAAGAAACAGGAGGTCTGAGTGCATTCACATACATTAAAGAAGGCAAATCTTCTCATGCTGAAGATGAATGTATGAAGTCGAGAGACACAAATTTGTTGTAGTGCTTGCTATAAGCAAAATGGTCTAATGGAATATTAAAGCACTAACAGCATGAGCAAGAAGCTAACAGAAGAAGTATAGACCACAAACTGTATCTCCACTCAATGCTGAAAAGCTGATGAGGAGAGAAAGTATAAGAATATGACAATCTCAGTTTGTCACAGTCTGTTTCTAATTTGTTTAATGAACATATCAATGAATTGTCTTTCTTGTTCAGGTTTAAACATTGGACCTGTCGTTGCTGGAGTGATTGGAGTAAAAAAGCCTCACTATGACATCTGGGGCAATTCCGTAAATGTAGCCAGCAGGATGGACTCTACAGGGGTTCCCGACAAAATACAGGTCAGTACCTCCATCTCCAGTCTTGCTTGAATTAATTATTTGATATAACACGACACATGTAGTTTAAGTTGTACAGGAATTTTAAAAAACCCTTGTGATGTTTTTGTTAATTGTTCTTTTAATTTCATTAATTTATACAAATTATAACAAATGATTGAAAAGTGTATTTCAGAAATACACAAAAGAATAGGAATTGGAAAAACCAATTTTAACAGCATGAAAAATATACTCACATCAAAGCAAATAAAATCAAAACTGTTTTTGCTAATAGCAAAATTCTATATTTACTCAACATACCTGTGTGGTACAGAAACATAGACATTAAATAAGAAAACAGAGCAGAAAATTGAAGCCTTTGTGATATAAATCTATAGGAAAATGAGGAGAATCAGGTGGAAAGAAAAAAAAGAAAAACAAGGAAGTTCTGAATCACCTGAAAATGAAAAAAACTACTTAAAACAATTTATAATAGACAAGTGAAATTTTTTGGGCATATGAAGAGACAAAATACCCTTCTAAAAGTCATCTAGGAAAGGAAGGTACAAGACAGATGAGGAAGACCCAGATTAAAGTGGACAGATAACTTGAAAAGGTGGTGAAATTAACCTATGGCAACATGCACCATCAAGACAAGAGACAGAGTTTGCTCCGTGGTAGCCAACCTTTGATGTGGAGATGGCACTCAATGAATGAATGAATTTAATCAAATTTGCAGAGCCAGGTCAGAATAATTGTAATTTATAATGTTTTGTTATAGAAAATAGGAAAATAGTTTTGTAGTTATGAAAATTGTATGCATTTGTAAAGAAGATAGCAAAATATTTGGATATAACAGTAAATTACTTTGAAGAAAATGTTACCTGTAAGATTTGCTGGTGACATAAAGAGGTTAATGATAGAAGATAAACATTAGTTGGAAAAATCAGGAGTGATACAAGTGGAGCAAATATGGGTACTTTCTGACTGCTGTGAAACTGATTCCATGAACAGAACAGAAGTGGTATAAATATTGGAGACATAATGAGACAGGCTACTTTATTTTAAATCATAATAGATGTTTAGTATTTTGAAAAGTGAGGAAAATCATGAGTGTAGATTTAAAAAAAAAAAGCACTAATAAGAGAATTGACTTTATGTAAGTTGGAATAGACATAAAGTTATTCAGTGGGTATGAGCATTTTGAGAATAAAATAGAAGAGAATATTAAAATAGTGTGGTTGCTGTTTATGGTGGAGGGTAACAAAACAAGAAACAATTTCAACATCGCAGGCAAAGTTGTTTTACATGGAAAACAAAGAGTCATCATGTGTCATACCAGTTGACATAGGCGACCGTGCCCTTCCACAATTCTCTATCCATAGTGCATCGTAGCAAGTCTGTTGTTGGCTATTTTCCGTGCCATGACACCAAGCTATCCTAATAATAAGGAAAAATTAAAAAATAGAAAAAAATGGTATGTAAGAAGCTTTACGTGATAAGTGGACGACACAGACTAAACGACGTTTCGGCCCAATAGGCCTTCAGCGGGAACAAACAAAAAAACACACACTCAAAACTAATAACGAAACAACCAAAACTAACACAATCGAAATGTGTTAAAGAAAACAAAATTATCTATACTGTGTGTAAACAGAGGTCAAAACGAAAAGGAAATAGCAACCAAGTGCGGCTGTATTGAGCATACAGAAATGTGCAGAAATGTGCGCAAATGCACACAGAACCAGAGGAGTTCACACAGGGGTCAGTGTGCAAACACAAAGGAGAAAGAAAAGAACAGCAGACCAACAGGTGCTCAAAAGGCAGCAAGAGTGAGATGTCCAAGAGTGGGGTACAATAAAAACAAATAAGGGGTAAGGAGCACAGAAAAAAGATATAGAGGAGAACACCAAAGTGTCTCATTAGGGACTCGAGGAGAACTATAAATAGCATGGCATAGTAAGTAGACCAAAGAACCCAAATATGTGCAGTAGAGAAGGCTGTGCAAAAGGGAAGGAGCAACCAAAAGGAAACTATGTGTATGAGTGTGATACATTCATACCTCGTGGGGTCAGCGAATCATACTGGACTATGAGGCGATTTTCCAAAGTATAGCGGCTGCGGTTTTTTTGAGTGTGTGTTTTTTTGTTTGTTCCCGCTGAAGGCCTATTGGGCCGAAACGTCGTTTAGTCTGTGCCGTCCACTTATCACGTAAAGCTTCTTACATACCATTTTTTTCTATTTTTTAATTTTTCCTCACATTCAGCTTTACTGCAGCTTCGCATTTTTATGCCTTAACCCTATCCTAATAATAACAAATATATTATTATAAATACAAATATATTAATTTATATCTTTGGCGATATACCAATGAGGAAATTCTCAAAGAGGCCAACACAAAAAGGGAACTCCTAAAAAATATCAGAAAGAAACAATCAACATTTTTTGGGCACATCATGAGAAGAGGAAAGTTGGAATACTTGGTTATAATAGGCAAAATGCAAGGAAAGAGAGATCATGGATGACAAAGAGAGAAAATACTAGATAGCTTGGTGTCATGGCATGGCAAACAGTCAACAACAGAACTGATACAATAACTGTAGATAGATGATTGTGGAAGGACATAATCGTCTACACCAACCAGTATGGCACATGATGATCTTAAGTGAATACATTACATTAACCACTTAGCCACCAAGGCTCACTTGGCCAGGTTGATTAATCTACAGCCAGAGCTACCATGGAAAAGTAGAATATGATTTTCATTAGTTGTTGCTATTGGTTCTAGCACAATTACCCAAATATGAGTCACTAACGACTTTCAGCCCATGTATTGTCCAGTGTCTTGGCCCATAATATTTTATATAAAATCAGCCCACAAAACAAAGTTAAAAAATAAATAAAGCTTTTATAATTTTCTGATGAATTCTAATAAGTGAATTACAGCTTCATGCATCTTTTTCAAATGATTAATATAACAATGACTATACTACAAAATTGTCCTTATTCAGGTGACACAGGAAGTCTACAACATATTGGTCAGTAATGGCTACTCTTTGAGCTTGAGAGGACTGGTGAAAGTTAAAGGCAAGGGAGACATGAAGACTTACTTTCTGGATGCAATGCCTGCTAGTGCATCTTTAGAAGACATGCAGACTTTTGATTAATGATTGTTTTTGTATGCATTTGTTTTCATGATTTAAGTCACAGTTTCATGAAATGTCAAGTGATTTTAAACAGCACTCAGAACTATTGATATTAATGTTTCTAAATATTTGGAGTAAATTAAATCAAATTATATATTTGCTTAAAAACAAGAAATGAGGCCAATATTTGTTCATTGAAAATATTTGCTGCCAAATTCCTAAACACAAAAGTGTTATGTAGTACTACAAAACTGCCCCATGAAGAAATAAGGATCAAAGCTTCCTGTGTGCATGTTATTTCTATTGTTTTCTTTCCCCATCTTCCCCACCCTTTATTTTATTAATAATATTCTGGGTGTTTTTAAAATAGTGTGTCATTTCATTACTTTCTTTTATTTTTACTGATCTCAAAGTTACTTCTGTTGAGTTGCAGTTATTTAAGCGTGGTTGTGTGCATTATTGATAATCAGAGTGACAGTTGATAGCTTTATGGTGCTATTTATTGTTTTCTTCTGTTTGCTGTTTCATTATTATTTTTAGCAGGAAAGGTTTGGAATTTTTTTTTTTTATTGTAATCTTTTTCACTTTAAGAATTATATTTTCAAGCACAAATGATTCCTCAATAAAAATCAAAAGTTCATCAGATTATGAGTAAATGAGCTAGACCATAAAAGCAGATTATGAGTAAATGTGCTAGACCATAAAAGCAGATTATGAGTAAAATTTACTACACCATAAGTAATGTATCTATCTAGCAATAATTTTTTTGGCATATTTAAGAAAAATATAAATAATTTATCTGGTTTATTTATCATATATAGTGCATGAAATGATGGAGCAGAAATCATACAACATTTTAATTTCCGGTTGTATCCAAAATGGGGAATTATTTTTCTCTGGCTTGGTATAGAACCGTTGGTCAGAGGTTTAACAAGCCGCTATCATAAAAATGATTTTGTTAATGAAACGTAGACCTGATACAGAATGTGTGAATTAGCAGTATAGCAAAGCAAGCCCTCATGTGGGAAACAACAGGTAAGAGGAAGACCCAGCAGTACCCATTAAAAGCTGGGTGAACCAGAAGCCGTCGGTTGGGATCGAACCCTACCTCTTGTCCTTTGTAGTCCAGTTCACTAACACTGAGCTATCGCGGCTCCCAGATAATTCATATAGGTCCTATAAATCCTCCGACAGACACCAATAATAGGAAAGTGCTGTCAATATTTCTTTTTTTAAAAGGTAGACAGAGAAAGTAACAAATTGTAAATGATAAGTAAATTATTAATTATTTATAACAGTCATAATCTAAGATGTTACTTTTCTTCTTCATTTACATTCTCATGTTCAACAGATTAAACAAAGATGAGTTGCCTTTGTGATTGTACTTGTTAGTGGGAGGCCATCATAAGTGTATCATCATTTTTGTCTATTAATTGCCTTTCTTGTGGCTTGATGTGGGTTCATTGTTCTCTGCACAAGCTTGCAGGACATGTTCTGGAATATATAGTTTTAGTACAATGTTCTGTTCAGTGTTAGAAGAAGTCAGATTTTAAGTTTCTTTTTTTTATAAACTGCAGCTTTTCATTCTTATACCTTTTCCAGCTATGACAAATTGCTAGCTTTGCTTTTAATTTTTCTTCTAAAAATATTCTGTAATTATCATTGCTCATCTTCTTTGTTACATTCCTTGAGTATTTGCTTATTACAATTTCTATATTTTTTAATGAATTTGTTTTAATGTTCACATTTTGTTTCTGTAATCCAAAAGTTTCTGTTTATTTTTACAAATATTAATCTTTTGTTGTTGATTCCTGGATGTTTCAGTAAAGATGCCTTTTTGTAACCTGTATGTAAATTGTTATAGAGATAATAATCGAATTCATATGTTTTGATGAATCGGTGAGATAGAACTGCTTTGGCGAGATTTGTATCTTTAAAAGACTGCTAGTAGAAGGTGTATCTTGGTCTACGCCCTAACGGCTCCTAGATAGATGTAAATTGTTTGTGTTTGTATTATAATGTATTTGTCTGTGAGGTGAAGTCTTCCATTTTTTTGTAAAATATTGCCTAAGACTTTATGTAATTCCTGTGATTAGTGTTGTTTCTGTTTGTTTCTGCTGAGTCTCTCCAGTCCACTGATTTTATTATCTTCATTATTTACAGCCTGTTATTATTTTATGGCATGCATTAATCATTTTTATTTAATGGACCCTTGATATTTAATTAGCAGTTGATGTTTAACGAATCTCTCATGCTTCTTTCATAGTTGTCTACATCTGATTTATTAATCAAGATATTGTGATGGATTAACAAAGTAGCCAACACACCAAGTGATTTCTTCTAGAGTAACAACATTATCTCTCTTTTTTGTTAGGTTCGTGCAACTCTTAAAGTGATCTGACTCTAGAGTGCATCTTAAAATCCACTGCACTACTCCACAAGTTTCTTTTGTTAACCTATTTTTTTTCCCTCCAAAGTCCACTGCATGACAATCCTTGTGATGGTTTCTTGTTCTGTTCAGTTCTAACTATATGGCCTCTCCAGCTTAAGCATCTTTCCGACTGTATGAATTTCCTGTTGGTTTTCTACTCAGCAAATTGTTTATGAAGATTTTGTTTGGCTAAAATTATGCCTGAAAATAGTTGTTCTGATGAGTTATTAGAAGAGTTAAGCAGTCTAGTCAGTAGGAAGAGTGGATAATGCAAGTTCACCTACAAATGGTGAGGTTTTGCACTAATATTTCTGTTTAGCAGAGTTTTTTTCGGCTCCCTCAATGAGATAGAGTTGAACAGAACAGAGACAAATGGCGAGATTTGATAAAATATCTTTAGAAGGATAGAAGGATTGAAAACTTCTAAAATAATCACATTCATTTGATTCCTTCACGGCGGAGAGACAAGCTGTTTGAGCTAAGTGATTTTTATATACGTTTTACAATACATTATTCACTTTTTACTATTGTTATTTCTAGCTCATCCTCATTTTTCTAATCTTTCTATTTTACACATTTTGACACTCATCCTACCTCCCCTCATGTAGCCTCCTTTCTTATTTCAACATCCTACTTTCTTCTTTTCTGTCCACCTCTCCTTTCACCTGATCATCTAACATGTAGTTATAGATAATTGTGCTTCATTGTTTGTTGTCGTTGTCCCTGTATTCTGGAGAAGGCCACAGGCCGAAATGTCAGTATTGTGTTGTGTTCCTTCCTTGTAAAGCTGACCATACCTTAGAGTGTTTAACACTCCCCACCACTGGCTCCCTGGACTATGCCCTTGGGCCGGCTATGGCTCGAAAGGTCAATAGATAGATAGTTTTTCTTTTTAGATGACAACTTTTTATTTACCTTTTTTTCAGTTGTGTGTTTGTTTCTTGATTTTTGATCCTGCCAGTGCCATTAGACAGCACATAGGACTTATAGAGTCTCTGGCAAGTTGTCTCTAATCTTGGCGTGCTGTTCGATATAGAAAGTGAGTCTATGCCTTTCAACCTTGGCTCTTTTGTTAGAGTTCTTTTCAGTATTTCTTGAGATCGTCCTCTTTTCCTCTGACCTGATTTTTCCCATTTGAGAACCTACTTTCAAATTCTCTGCTGTGTTCCTTCTAAATGCATGCCCAACATGCCTATATTTTTTTCTTAATAAAAGATGCAATAAGTGGTTGCATGGTTATTTCTCTTATTTCAGCATTAGTCTTGAATTCAGTCCAAACTAATTGTACATTGTAATTGTAAAACTTTGTTTACAGTTTGATATTAATGTATCATTCGTTTGAGGTTGTAGTCATTCTGTCAACTGTAATGATACAACACCTTTTCAAGCTCTTTGTCCTAAAAAAAGTTGTGCTTACATGGTTTTGTCTTTGTCCTTGCAAAGTTGATTTTTGATGAATACTCCAAAGCACTCCCTTCCATTACTAGATGTTTTTTCTTTAAGGTGAATCATCATCAGGTGTAATATCTGCTCTTCAAGATGACCATGTGTTTCTACAACTATCTATCTCTGTAGTTGTTTATCATTTCTGTCAAATTTCTTTCATTTATTGTATCTTTTTTCTTTCTTTATTTATTTTATTTCTTTCATTTATTTTATCTTCTTTCTTTCTTTATTATTTCTTTCTTTATTTTTTTTCTTACTTTTATCCATCTGCCGATGCCTCTGAAGGGTCACAAGAGAAATTTCATCATCATCATCATCGAGTGCCATCTCTGCATCGAAGGTTGGCTACCATGGAACGCCATTCCACTCTGTCTCTTGCTTTGATGGTGCAGATTGTCATAGGTTGACTTGTCCATCTTTAAATGTTACACATCCATGTTAGTCTTGGTCCGCCTCTGCCTCTTTTACCTTGTATTTTCCCTTCCAATATTACTTTTATTAGGGTGTTGTGTCTTTTAACATGCCCCAAAAATTTCATTTGTCTTGTTTGAATTGTGTTTAGTAGTTTTCTTTTCATTTTTAGTTGTTTTAAAACTTCCTTGTTTCTTTTCTTTTCTTTCCATCCAATTCTACTTATTCTTCTATAAATCAATATTTCAAAGGCTTCAATTTTCTTTTCTGTTTTCTTGTCTAATGTCCATGTTTCTGCACCATACAGGAATATTGAGAAGATAGAGTAGGAGATATTAAATAGCATTTTGCTATTCTTAGTTTTAGTCCTGGTGTTATTTGTTTTGATGTTAGTATATTTTTCATGGCATTAAAATTACTTTTTTGCCATACCTATTCAGTTATACATTTTCCATCACTAGTTATAGTATGTCCAAGGTAGTTGTAGCTCTGAACTGTCTCCAGATGTATTCCTTCAACTTTGATATTTATTTGTAGGTCTTGAGAATTTTCTTTGTTTATGATCATAGTTTTAGTCTTTTTGATATTCATATCTAGTCCATATTTTTTGCTTGACATGTTTATTACATTAAGTAATTGTTGTAGAAATTACAAGAGAAATTACTTTTTTATTAATAGTATAATTTAATCAATTAACTTCTAAATTGTCAATCAGGACAGTGGACCTTCATTAGGTACTAAATTAATACACTCACTATATAATTGTTTATTCAGTTATTGGCTAAAAGGGACCATTGAGTTGATTGTGATTTTTGTAACACTACTTTTTCATATATGGTCTTGTTCATTTATTTTAAATTTTTCTCATCTCCTCGTATTAGACTGAAATATTTTGTATGATTTACAGCTGAATTATCTAGTCAATTATAAAGTATTATGTGTACACGGGATAATAGCTGTAGTTGTATTATCAATTCTTATTCTGTTCATATAAGTTTGTTTCACAGCAATTATGTTGATTTGTTTTTGGTTCATCTTGTTTTTATTTGTTCCACGAGGGCTACATTTTGATAATTTGATACATATGTGCTATGCAGTATCCATATCTTTGCGGTTCATGATGACTGTTTACTGCTTGTGTCCTATGTGATAATCATTTCATTTAATAATAATCCAAAACTATTTAATTTATAATTTGATGATCTTTTGCTGATACTTTGTGTGTTATTAGATTGTTAATAGTACTCCAAAATCAATGTATCTTAGAAATATTGTTAACTTTTTCTTATTAAAAAATCATGGATTTATACTATCATCATAGTATCATAGTTAACTTCATGTTTAATAAATATCTCTCATTCTCTGCGCATTTAGGTAAGTTTACTTAATTCTGTATATATCAAAAATTATTCCATAACCCCTTTATTTTACTTTGATTTGTTTATCTTGTGTATTTGTCAATTTCATATACAGTTTTTTTTCAACCAATCAGCTTTCTCTATTCTACAATTCAATCTTTGTTCTTTTATAATGCTGCCTTTTTCACTTACTGGACCCAGCACATATGACTTTTACAATGAATTATAACAGTGCTGTTATTGTTATTCTTTTAATTACATCCATTTAATATATTACTACATAGATCTGATTATTCTACACTTATTCTCTGTGGTTATTAAAATGGTGTTTATAAGAAAAGCTTTGACTCTGTGGTTTGTGGTTGTTACAATGGTTTATTATGAGAAATACTTTGCTTTTTTTTATGATTATGTTTTTTTCCACCTATGTTATTTTATGTTTGAATACTCTCAGCAACACGAATTACCAAACTCAGACTTTTTACCTTCAGATTTTGTTCCGTTTACTACATCTCTATCTTGTTGAGTTATATAATTTCTTATTATTACTGAAGAACACAAGACCACACTTACACATTAAGCACCTTTATATGGTGATGCATCTTAAGGCATCATATGTTTATCAAAGAAGCATAGCACATAATTCAAATATTACAAACAAATTTGTATACATAGATATGGTAATCAAATTTTATTTAATTATTCTATGCAGAAATACAAATTGCTGTTTCAAAATAGTTTAATTTCAATTCTGATATTTGCATTATAAAATTAATCAAATACAAATGAATGTAGACAAAATTTCTGACAGGCAATGTTTTTACTTTCCCTTAATTCATATTTAAATTAAGAAAGTACAATCTCCAAGAATGTTGCATTAAATATGTTGCAAAGTCTATACATATTATATTGAGGCCTGTTTAGTGGTGCTTAATATAGAGCATTTGAAAATCTATATATTTAATAATCTTTTTTGCCTTTTTAGTTACATCATTTTAAAAATAATTAAGATCTGAATTGTGTTCATTCATTGTTAAACAAGATGTCACCTTTTTGAAAGGTTAACGGTTAATTTTTTTTTGTGTAACCCCTGGTGGGTTAGATTTTTAAAAGTTATTGCCAAAAATGTTTACATATTTTTTTTTTAACAATGTTACTCATTTTAAATTGTAAATGCTGAGAAGTTGATAATTTATATAGTATGATTTTTTAAAAAAAAGTTATCAGCTTCTTATTTCATTTGTATATGAGTGTTTGTTGTTGAACGTTGTTTTATCGTTGCTCCTGTAAAGTGGCTAGTGAGCTAAACATTATTTTCTTTTATTTTCATGCAAAAATGTAAATTTTTCAATTTAATTGTATTGTATTGTATTGTATTGTATTGTATTGTATTGTATTGTATTGTATTGTATTGTATTGTATTGCAATTTCATTTTTCCTTCTTGAATCTTTGCCTTTGATATATTTTCAGGAATAGTTTTTACTTGAGAATTCTCTAGCAAAATATTTAAACCAATTTAGTTTTCAAAGTGATAGTGTGACTGTCTACATCAGTAGTGCCCCATCAACCTGGAAATCAAGCGAGAGACAATACAAGTTTTCATTACACCAACAGCATGTTTGATACCGTTTGTTAGTTTGTTTACAAATCTCCATAATAATGTTCTTCACGTCTTATGTTCTTGCCAGATCCTTCATATTTTATTTGTTACTAGAGAAGTAGCAATGAAAGTGTCTGATGGAATCAACCTTCAGCAGCTGGTGAAATATTAATTTCTGGTTATTTTATTTTTGGAGCCATGAGATGTTGGGTCATTCTTTATTGCAGAAAAACCTGTATCCAGGCTTTTCATTTTCTAGTAAGGGGTCAAGACATAGAAATGTACATAAATATAGATAAAAATACAAAGGTGCAGTAAAGCTGATTGTAAAGGAGAAGTGAAAAAAATAGAAAAAATGGTATGATTGAAGCTATGATTAAAGTTTGATGTAATTAATGGATGACACAAGGTCCTAATTTGTAAGGTAAGGTAAGGTAAAGTACGAGACTTGAACCGGCGTCTTAGCACATGAGTTTCCACCCATATGTACTCAGCCGCCTATCCAGAAATGTTTGGAGATTTCTGTATTATGTCGCTTCAAGCATCGAATCTCACGATGCGAGGCGACATTCCTCACTTTCCCAGAGTAATACCCTGGTACCCATTTATGCCAGCGGCTGGGTCGACCGTGGGGGGTATTTTTTTTTTTTCAACCAGGAGTACAACTCACACTGCTCCCAGCGGGAATCGAACACGTGTTGTCCGAACGTTGGTAGTCCAGTCGGGTGATTTTCCCAGCTAGACTACCGAGGCCCCCAACAAGGTCCAAATATGTGTGGTCCTTTAATTACATAAATGCTTTAACCATACCTTTATTTCTATTTTTGTTTCACTTCTCATCTTCATTTTATATTAGCATTAACTGCTTGATGCAATCCACACTTTATATATATATATATATATATATATATATATATATATATATATATATATATATATATATATATATATATATATACATGCAAATAAATAAACTTCCTGTCAATATGGTGGATAGGTGACAGGGACCATTAAGGCACTGTCTGAAAAGTGTTCTTTGTTGCGGTTTCTCGTATTCTAAGTTCAGCTTGCTGCCGCAGCTACTATTTAGTGCTTAGTTTTGTGCTCTGTGTACACTGTGAGCTGTACTTTTCATGCAGATTGTGTTTCTATATTCAGATTGCTTACAATGAATGATGATATCGTATGATGAAGGACAGTTTATCTGCATTCACTCTCGGTGCCGCTTGGCCTTATGTCTTTTGACATGTGCTGTAGCGGCTATGATGGGTACTGCAGCTACCTTTCTTTGTTTGGATATTCAATGAGATGTTAATTTGGATGATTCCACTGGCCCGGGCAGTTGAGCAATTATGAATTTTCATTCATTTGCAGTGATACAGGAGCCTTTGAATAACTATAAACATATAGGAATATGGTAATACAAAAGTTTATAAACAGACAAGTAATTTAGTAAGAAATGAGAACTTCAAAGACAAATTTACTCAAATTTAATGTGATCATTGTCACTGCTTTTCAGAAACAAGCGTTTCAATCTTTAAGATCTGTCTGTTAAGGAAAGTCTTAGACAAGCTTCCAACGAAGCACTTTCACTATGAATTTTAGTTTTAAATTTAGTAGATTTTAAAGCTGAAAAAGAGTTTTCACACACTATGTGCTACCTGTGGACTTGGTGGTCTAGAGGTAAGACATTGGCAGAATAGAAATGCCCCTGGTTTGAATCCTGCCTGAGGCAGTGGGAATTGTCCACTTTAAATCTGTGGTTTCCTCATGGCTTTACTCTCCCCTATTCTCAGGATAGTGAGATCTGATGTCTAGCTCTCCCAAAAAGCAGCAAAAAAACACTTATACGTGTTAAAAAACCCTTGGCAGTTAAAAATAGAAAAATGACCACTGTCAAAGCAAACATTGTTATGCAAATCTCATCATCATCATTGAGTGCCGTCTCCGCATTGTAGGTTGGCTACCATGGAGCGCCATTCCACCTGTCTCTTGCTTTGATGGTGCAGATTGCCATAGGCTGACTTGTCCATCTTTTGATGTTACTTGTCCATGTTAGTCTTGGTCTGCCTCTTTTACCTTGTATTTTCCCTTCTAATATTACTTTTATTAGACTGTTGTGTCTTTTAACATGACCAAAAAATGTCATTTGTCTTGCTCTAATTGTGTTTAGTAGTTCTTTCTTCGTTTTTAGTTGTTTTAAAACTTCCTTGTTTGTTTACGCAAATCTACACAAGCCAAAGATGGATGTGTCAAGCACACAGATATCGCATCTCTGCCATAAACTAATGACATAACACATCCATGTCCACTTAATGAATGAACGCTTACAAAAAGAAGTTAAGTACTACCAGATAATTATAGTATTTCAACTAAAAATCTATGTAATCTGAGAAAATCTGATGATGGTGGTCAGTCTTAGTCAATTTGTCTTCTTCTCTAATGGTCATGTGAATTTGACTTTTTGTTCTGTTTCATTTTAAAGAGGTAGAAACAACATAACTTCATAAGATGAGCTAGTCACATGGTCAGTACTCGTAAGTCCATGTCATTAGGAGTCATCTGCTTAAATGAGATAAAACACTGGTCAGGAGAATTTCCTTACATTTACTGCCTGAGAATCTCTGGTCATCTGGAGATTTCTTTGCACCTACCACCTAGAATTTCCTGCCATCTGCTAAAATCCAAATTAACATACACAAGCAAATTGCATTGCTGGAAAGATCAAAATAGAGATTTTTCTAGTGAAGTCTTTGTATCGACGTTCAGTGACTAATTCAATCATGACAACAGTAAGTGGAGTCATGAGTTGCTGGACACTGCGAGACTTTCTGAGGAGGGGATCTGAGCACCTATGGACATGTTCAGAGTGCAATGATGATGACCCGCTAATAACTCAATAACTTGTTACATTTTCTGAAGCAGAAGTTATACTGTTACACAAATACCAACTATAGTGTACTACCATCTAACAAGAACTATAGACCCTGCAGAAAATATTGACTTATCTGCCAAATGGTCAGTTTTAAAATTAGGCTAATGATTAGGCCACAGATCACCAAAATAAGCTGCATTTGACCATGCTGTTGTATAAACCTAATGATCATCATAGAAACATTTTATAATATTGTAACCATCTTGCCCAGCTTAAGGCATCATTTGCTGGTTACAATAATCAAAATGTTAATCCAAAAATGTTTCAGTGCAATTATGGTTAGTTAATGATGCTCTTAAATTATTTTATTTCATTTAATTTTTCTAAAAACTGTAGTAGATAAGCATCTCCATATTTATATTCTTTTTTCTATTTTCAGTCATTGTTTTTCATTTGTTTTCAGCACATTCCTTACGATTTAATATCTTTGTTTCTAAACTCCAACTCCTTTTGAAACTGAGATTGTTAGCAAAATATCTCCAGACATTCCAGCACAAATTGAATGTTTTTGTTTGCTGTTTCTGTCTGTTTCCTCTATATGTATATGAATCAGTCCTGTAAATTCTTTTACAAAAATATGTTTATGAAGTAAATGTGTCACTTTTCTTTTTATTTAGACAGCATACTTTTCCATAAGTTTAGCACTTCCCAACATATTTTTAAGTTTTATCTCAGGACTTAGAAATCTTAATAGTTAAGTCATTTTTGCGCTACCACCAACTATGGCTTCACTACCATAACAATTTTCACATCATACTTTCATCATCTTTCATTCTTTGGCTACCTTAATAGTTGTATCTTTAAAAAAAATACCATTTTATATTTTTTGACATCCCCAACAGTTGTATATCTTGTAAAATTACAAATTCACATTTATTCGCTGCAGTATCTTTTATATATTTCATCAAATTACCATCTTCCATTAACTGACAATGTCATTAATCCTTCATTTCTATCTGTTAATTTCTTTAATTACCTGATTATCCAAACAGCTCCTTACATTATCCTGTTTTCTGTGTTAAATAGCAGCTTATTGTAAAACTAAAACCAATGTAGAGAACAACTAGATTTAGGCCAATGCTTCTTGCTATCTTCCTTTATGCTTGCACAGCATGGATCTTAATGACAGAGTATATCATGTGCTCCTACAAGATTCTGAGCATCTCAAATTTAGATCTTATTACTGATAAAGAGATATAACACAGAATGCTAAAATACATTGGTCTGTCTACACCTCACTGCCATAAATAAACAAAATGTGGGATGGTAACCATATAATGTGAATGAATGAACATTTTTTAAAAAGGGAAAAGTAGTATTGGTAACAACTTCACGTAGGTGAGAAACAAAACAAAGGTAGAACGACATTTCAGCCCAGTAGTATCATCAGCTTTACCTGCAGCTTTGCATTTATATGTGTCTTGATGTATTTTTATGTCTTTAACCACAGCTGTATAATGTGCACAACAGGTCTTGTAAAAATCATCATACAGGAAGCAGTGACAGAGTTAAGATGCAAAAAAAGCTGATGCAGAATGAACTGAAATGATAACATCAAGAAGTGAATGGGTTTCAACTTCGTCAGATCATAGACAGCAGCATGAGATAGAAAAGATGATAGAGAGTTTTTGTGTTTGTTGATGGTGCCCATTGACTCACCAAGTCATGATAGACAAAACCATGCTTATTGATTTTACTCACTCTATCCTAATATAAGCTATGATTATTTGATTTTCCATACAGATCCTCACTCCATTCTAATATAATCTTGCACTACTTGATTTTTCCATACAGTTCTTTACTTTATCCTAATATCAGCCTTACAATTATATTAAAACCTAAAATTCTGTAATCTTTTTATTATTCTAATTATCCCATAAATCATTCACATATCATGTTGGTATCTACAACAAAATTACATCAATCCATAACTTATTCTTTCTATATCCTAATTTAGTTGTGATGCTAATTTTAAAATACTGACTGTTTTAAAAATACAATATTTGTCAATATTATTTTTAATTTTTTACCAGGTCATAAAGTTCCAAGGGTGTCATTTTCATTGAGTGTTAGCAATTGAAAAATGTTTAAAAGAGAATATAAGTTTCTCGGTTTGAAAAATTGCTATTTTATCAATTTAACTAATATTAAATCATTTACAAGCAATTTGGAAGGTGTAAATACATTTTTATAAAATTAATAGACTTAAAAAAAAGGAATACTAAGAAATGTAATATTAAGAAACAATTCTAGAATTTTGTAAATTGTTAACATTTTGTTGGTTTAAGATAATGTACTATATCAACATATATCATTTATTTTTTTTTGTCAAAATATTTAATGGTTTCTGTTTTTATTTAAAATCATCACGTTCCTGTGGTTTCACTTATTGACTTCTTTATGTTTTTTTTTTTTTTGTAATTGAATTTCAATACTATTCTTTCTAATCATTTAAACATACATGTTAATCTTTACTGAGAGAGAGAGAAAATATGTATGTGTGCATGCATGCATGCATGCATGCTTCCAGCTGATGTGTATATATTTCCTGTTGAGAGCATATATTTCTAAACTAGTGTTCTCTTGTGGTTCATTAGAGCTGTATTTTTGTTTACATGGAAGTGAATCCTAGACAATAGATAAGAAAATCCTTGAAGACCACAAATTTGGGGTTTGACAGAATAATGTTGAGAACACTAAAGGTCAGATTTTTTTTAAATAACAAGAACATTCTAAACGAGACTCTTTTTTCTCTCTCTCCCTCTCTCTCTCTTCCTCTCCCTCTCTCTCTCTCTCTCTTCCTCTCCCTCTCTCTCTCTCTTCCTCTCCCTCTCTCTCTCTCTTCCTCTCCCTCTCTCTCTCTTTCTCTCTCTTTCTCTCTCTCTCCCTCTCTCTCTTCCTCTCTCTCTCTCTTCCTCTCCCTCTCTCTCTCTCTTCCTCTCTCTCTCTTCCTCTCCCTCTCTCTCTCTCTCTCTTCTCTCTCTCTCTCTCTCTCCTCTCTCTCTCTCTCTCTCTCTCTCTCTCTCTCTCCAGAAGCTTTTGGTCATGCTGTGTCTTTTCTTCTGCCACGAAAACAGAGTTCATGATCCTCTCTTGGTCTTATTTATTGTCCACGCAACTTTTGGGGTTTGTCAAGGTTGCTGTATGACCGATGTTGGTGTTCTGGAGTCTAGACCCTTCTTCCACAGTGACATTCATCATCAGTTTGGGTTATTACTATTGGTGGTAAAGGTGGCTCAGAAGTCTGCAATGGCCAGTTATGAGGCAGATAATGATGGTTTGGGCATGCCATGGCAGCAGTTGTATTGGAAAGTGCCTGTCATTTATTCGCAGCTTTTGCTTCCCTAAATGAGACTAGGACAAAAAGAAAACCTTAAAACTAACTTCAGGCAGAAATAATTATCATTGTTTTGCCACCTATTGAGAATAGAACAGCTGAAATATGTTGTTGCAATTCAAAAATAGGGTGGGGGGGGGGAGATATTGAGGATTGAGGGAATAGAGAAAAGATGCCAAACAGCTTAACAATTACTACCAGAGAGGTTTAAAACGCTGGGCCATGCCATTTTTTTTTAAGTAACAGGAATAAATGAAAATAGATCTAAAACACGCATTTCGTTGGGAAAATTTATTCACAAAGTTGGAAAATATGAGAATGACAAGATTTTAGCAGAAATAATTGTGAAAACATCAATAAATTACAAGCCACAATTTGCAGCTTTTGGGCTCAGTGCGGATTTGTGGCTCATGGTACAGATTGTGTGTAGAGAGCGGCATGGTAGTAATTGGTAAACTACTGTAAAGACAAAAGTTAGACATGATTACCTATGCCAGCAGGCATGGTACTTGATGATGGTAAGGATTTAAATTTTCATATTTTTTAAATATTACAGTAAGTTTCTCTCAGTATTTGCTAAAAGCAGATGAGAAGTATACACTTATATCTAATCAATTTTAATTTCATTGTTCAAAGATATTTTTTTGTTGAATTAGTTTTATGCTACATTTCTGCTGGCAATTTGTCTTCCTTGGTAAATATACACAGTCACAATATAATTTAAATAGGCAAAACATGTCACTAAAATGTATAATTTAAATTTATAAAATTGTAAAAAAAAATTGTAAGAAAGTGAGAAGTGATTTGTAATATATCATTTTGTAACCATCTTTTGGATAAAATTTTAAATAATAAACTCACAGGCAAGCTCGTTCGCTCACTTACATTACTCATACTTAGAGAGTAGGTTAATGCCATTCACTTAACAGCTGAACCTTTATGTCACTTGGCCACAACATTCATCCTATTAAAACTTTTGTTAATATTGTGGCATGACTGAACAATCCAAACAGAGATTTTGGGTTAATCAACTTTTGTTTATTCTTTTCAAGCAAGTGCATCCTTCCTTCCACTAGTTTCAAAATTATTTCTTTTAATGCCGTAGTGAAATTGTTAATATAAAGTATGCATTGATCAGATCAAGAATTTGTTTGAAATTATAATTATAAAGAGTTTTGCATTTGGCTGGTTTTGTGATTTGTCATTTTATCAGTAAATTAAATTTTCATACATTTTAATCACTAGAATACTATCAACTTTTGTTGATTGTACAGACTTGGATTAAGCTACTAGAGTTTAACATCCTACTTTACATGTTAACAGTCCTTTTACCCATTTACATCCATAATGAAAATAAAATCTGGCCAGACTAATTCCCTTTAGAAAATGAAGCTATCATCTACAACTGCACTTCTTGTGGTGAATGTTTTAAGGATGATTCAACACACATAGACTAATGAGTTATTCATATTATTTGCTTTGTTATTTTCTAAAAACCTAACCTCCTTGACTGCTTCTGATTTCTTTATTGCTTCCTGGATTGTATTTTAAGTATTAATTGTGATAAGAGTTGTACTGTTGAAACCTTTTTTAACAAACAGTCATTTACAATTATTAAACGTTAGACATTATTTACTATATGTATAACATAAAAGAAAAATAAGACATATTTTCATGAGCTGATTGTATGGGTCAAGTGATGAGACAAGATTTCCTGCTATAATTACTCCTGAGTTTATTCATTTCTATTTTTGAAAATTAAATTAATGTTATATTCATCAAACTGCTAGGGAGCCGCAATAGCTCAGTGGTTAGTGAACTGGACTACAAAGGACAAGGGTAGGGTTCAATCCCAACTGACGGCTTCCGGGTTCACCCAGCCTTAAATGGGTACCAGATTTTTTTCTGGGAAAGTAAAGCAGCACGGGCGTAATACCGACCACATTACCCCAAGAATCATGTGCTGAAGGTCTGTAAAATATAGGGCCACTAACACCATATTTCCCTATACGCCACTTGGCGTGACGGAGGTACTTTACTTTTTTTTTTTTTTACATCAGACTGCTACAATGGAAATTATATTTAATAAAGTAATTCAGTAAAAGCTGTTTAATCTTTTCTCCTGCCTTGCATAGGTAATCCAAGTCTCTGATCCGTATAGAGGTGTACTAAGCACACAACTTTGGTAAATTTGAATCGTAATCCTGAGTGTTAATATGGTGTCGGCCTATGCTCTATCTTTAAGTCTACCAAATGTGGAAGCTGCCTTTCTGATTCTGGAATTTTTTTTCTTCTGCAAGGGAGACAGTGGTTGTGACCATAGAACCGAGATAGATGAGCTTTCTCACAGATTCAAGGGGTGTGTTATTTAATGATATAGCAACAGGATTGGCTACACCTTGTTGAAATACTACAGTCTCCTGTATACTTAGGACCCAGTGGTGGGGTGTACTAAACACTCCAAAGTATGGTGACAGCCTTACAAGGAAGGAACACAACACAATAATGACGTTTTTGCAATTATTTGCCTATTCCCTTCTGTATACTTATTGACAGGAATAATAAAGCACATGATTTATCTGCTCAATTGTCAATCATTGACTGCAACACAGATTCATCATGAGCAACCTGTGCTGCATCATCAGCAAATTGAAGCTTCTTGATTAGAGTCTCAATTGTTTTAAATTTTGACCTCAGATGTGCTAGGAGCTGTTAGATCTTGTACGGATGTAGATGTCTCCAGAGACGGTTTGAAACACATTGTGTAGAAAGGCAGCGAAAAATATTCCGAATAGAGTAGGGGCAAGGATACATCCTTCTTTGACTCCACACTTCATCTCAAAGGGCTAGGAAGATCTACCATCGAATTGGATGGTGTGGCAGACATATTGTTGTGAAATTACTTGATCATCTTGAGTAATGTAGGAGGGCAGCCAACATTTTCCAGCACCCTGTATAGACTTGCTCTGATCACTGTGTCAGTATTCCATATTCTTTAAATCATCAATTTCTTACAATCATTTTGTCTAGAACTATTAATTACTACATTTAATTAATGTATGTTTTTGTTGTCTCACTTTCATAAGAATGTTAGTGTCACTCAGTTTGTAGTGTCACAGACAGTGTTTGAAACTATAAGAATACCTGCTCCAACACAGCGTATGTGAGCTTTACAACATGTAAGAAAAATAAGTAGGCAAATTCTTAACAGACATATGTGGGGATATTGAAACTAATCAATTGTATTGGTATGTTACCTTTTTAGCATTCAGTATTGTCTGATGAAAATGAAAGTAAAAAGAGCCCCATCATGTAACATGGTATTAATAGAATATGGTGTTAGTGTCCATATTTTTTTTACTTACATACTGGCACATTATTAAAATTGGATGAACCAAGGAGCCATTGATTGCAGACGAGCAGGCAAAAATACATGAAAAATAGAAGACCTACAAGAACACTTAAAAAGACTTAACAGCACAGACATGCAAAATAACAAGAAAATCAACATAAACAAAACAGAAGTCATGAATATCACAAATGAAAAACTGAACATCAAAATAATGATAGATTGCAGACAATTAAAACAAGTGGAGAATTTAAATATCTAGGAAGTGAGTTATTGAGTTATTTGCGGGTCATCATCATTGCACTCCGAACATGTCCATAGGTGGCTATCTAGGAAGTAATTTAAGTAACAAATGACAATTCACAACCAGCAGAAATAGACTCAAGATGCAACAAAGCTTGTAAAATTAGATGACAACAATCATCATTAATTGTCCAAGAAAGACATAACACTAGAAGCAAAATGGGCACTCTACAAATCAATCTTGATCCCAAAGTTGTGTTACCAATGCCAGACCTAGACTCTAGACTCAAGAACTATAAGAAAAATAGCCACTACTGAGTTGAAATGTGTTACAGGAGTGATAGAAAATAGCCTGAGAGATAAGATTAGAAATGAAGAACTAAGAAAAAAACTAGAAATAGTTCTCGATATAGAATACATAAAGATACAACAGATAAAATGGTTTGGCCACATGATAAGACAGAAGGACCAAAAAACAACACAGCAAGCCTTTAATGAACATTGTGAGAATACCTGATTCAAGGACTGACCACAATTAAGATGGATTGATGGAATATTAGAAACACTAGGAAACATACCAGCAGCAGATACCAATATAAGAGCACAAGACCGCAAATTATATTTCCCCTCCACGCTGAATTGCAAATAAGGAAAGAAAGAATAAGACTGAGCATAAAACCAACCTGACCTCTTGTCCTTAGAAGTCCAGCTCAGCAATAACTGAATTGCTGTGGCTCATGTCCTGGTGTATGGACATTACTCATTTCTTTGTAATAATCAACAATGGTATTTTGGATTAATTATATATGTCTGTGTTTCAGTTGATGTTTTCTCATGTTTATATAATTTTTTATAACATTCCCTAGCAAATTACACTTATATACCAATTTAATGTCAAACTTTATGTGCACTTATTATTTAATTTACTTTTTTATGTCTTTTTTGTAGGCACATTATGACATATATTTTTCAAAATAACACTGTTTGTATCTGTCATTACCTCTGATCTATCAAAATTACCTATAATTTATCATCTGAACTAACATCTTTATTTCATTGTTTTTATTATTTTCTCACAAACACTTTTTATATTAACTCTTATATTATTATGATTTGCTTCAAAACAATCAAAATCTAAAATTGATTCTTCAAAAAAATGTGTGTGTGCATTAGCTGTTGTTTTTTAATTTACAAGTTGTTTTGTTCTTCCATAATCATTGTTTTATTTATGTATTTAATTAATCTAATTTATAAATATACAAATACACATATATTTAAATTAGAACTCTGAACAAAACAGACAAAAGGAAATAAAATTTACAAATTTAGACAAGCTAGATGTGAAATTTACCTACTGCCCATTTATGCAAAATAATAGCACCAAACAAATATGACAACTATACCAGCATGCTCCTAATTTGACATTTCTTTCATCAACTAATCTCTTTTCTAGTTTAGTTGTCTCGCTTTCTCTGCCAGGTCCATTGGTTTACCCAAATTTATATTTCTTGTTCATCATATTCAGATATATTTTTTCTTAATCTTTAATGTCTTTATATTTTTCATTCAGCACATGTAGAATTTATTTGTAAAAATGGGTCCTCATGACAAAGTAGGTGTACAGAAAATATAGTGTTTGTTTCTATGATTCATTTTCTCATGACCATTAGCACAGTAATGTGACATCACAATTCTAAACTGCAGTACTTTCACAAAAACATCTTTGGTACCTATTTTCAAATACTTGACAATTGGTTTATAAGGACATGCTGCAGCCGGGAATAAACTCATACAGCCTGGTCAGCAAATGAAGGTATAAATAAAGTATGAGACATCGGGAAACACATAGGGGGAAAAAAGATAACCGCAGTGAGAGATGAATTGTACAGGGTGACATAGATGCTGGATATAACATTAAAGAATCATATAAAGTGTTTAAAAGACTGGTTTACTGAAAAAGAATGAACTGAGAAACACAGAGAGATGATAATTATAAAAACAGCACCTGGAATAGAAAAGAATGAACTGAGAAACACAGAGAGATAATAATTATAAAAACAGCACCTGGAATAGAAAAGAATAAACTGAGAAACACAGAGAGATAATAATTATAAAAACAGCACCTGGAATAGAAAAGAATAAACTGAGAAACACAGTAGAATTCACTTGTAATGGACCTGATTTAATGAGAAGGATTAAATTAATTTTTTCTTCTTCATCCTAAATTTTTAAAAATCTTTTATAACGGTATTACCCAGCCTGCAAATCAGTTGTAATGAATGCATTTTGTCAAAATTTGCCTAGCCAAAATAAAACTACTAACGGTGTGTTCTTTTCTTGTTTGTATGTATCTTGTATCGCCATGCGGGATTAGCATGACTAGTAAGGCCTACTTGCACATGGCAGTAGAGGTATGGTTCAGGAAAACAAAGTATACAGTACAAATTGTGACTTTGATTGGAGAAATGACCAGGTTTTTTTAATTGGATAGACCAGTGTCCAATAGGCTTTCATCACAAAGGCTGAGTATTGGCACACAAAGAAATCTTTACACACTTGTTCAAATCTGTTTGCAAGTCATTAAATTTGTTATTGTGATACCTTCAAGTACTGGCAAGAAACACAAATGATGATCATAGCAGAAGTTGGCAAATAGTTAAAAAATAACGAAAAGCACACACAGACACACAAAGCCAAGACTTCATTATCTGGCAGTGATGCCTAGTGATTATGTAATAACAAACTTGTTTGCGAGGGATGCAATCACTCAACCTGCTTCTAGAGTCTACTGAAAAAGAATAAACTGAGGAATGCACAGAGATGATAACATTCAGAGACAATTCCCATATTATTAAACGTAAATTGGATATAACGAGAAACGGTTATAACAATAATATCTCGATGGTCCTGAGGATCTCGTTGTAAACAGACTGATGTATTATTGATGATTATTACTGATATTACTGATGATTATTAAATGACAGAAATTGAGCTCAAAGTATGAAATAGCATACAATTTATGAAGTTACAAAACATAAACAGAATATGTTAAGTTAGCCATAATTTTTTTAAGACAATGAAAGCAGATTTTCAGATGAATTTTGTAGCATGTTCTTTATATAAAATGAAGGGACAAGATGTCGCAAGGCACATGAGCTGAAAATGATCACTAATTCAGAGCTTATCAAGATAATACTCCACATCCCCATCGTGGGCATAAGAGCAGACTAACCAGTCTTACAAAAGAAATAAATATTCAAAATGGAAAGCAAACATGATACCCACAAATTCTGGGCTGAAGTCTGATATGTCGAGATGAAAGATCCATATTTTGCAGCTTTCTGTAAACCACAACACAATGCAACTATATCCATTTAACTTCCTATTGATGGATGATGATCAAGAGGGGTAATCATTAAGTGAATGTGATAGAAGAAGATGAAGATAATACCAGTACAGAGAATAAAACAATGTTTCTTAGAGACTCCTGGAAACCTGTATTGGAATAACTTTTCTAATTTTACTCCTCATTCATTGCAGCTTTGAAAGCAGCTTCATACTAGTTCATGGATAATTGCTCACATTTGCCACTCTGCAGGAGTGTAGTGGCAAGTTCACTTAAATTACGCAATATAATTGTTGTTGGTTCATTCATTCTCTTTCAGACAGTCTTCCATCATCTTAAATATTTAAAAATTAATAGCTACTTAACTCATAGGAAGCTAACAGTCCAGTAGTTACTCAGTGATTCTGTGACCCAAAGATCTTGGTTTGTTCCCGCACAGATATGTTCAATCACACCGCAAGCTGTGCATTTCCTCCGTTTTTATCATGTTACGATATTCCGTAGCTTACGATGAATGATGATATGGTATGACAGGGAACAGATGGCTGTGTTTACTTTCTGTGTGGTTTCGCCTTATGTCTTTTGATATGTGCTGAGACTGCTATGATGGGGACTGCAGCTATCTTTCTTTGTTTGGGAGATGAGATATTAATTCTGATGATTCCACTGGCACAGGCTGTTGAACAATTATAGATTTTAATTCATTTTCAGTGATACCAGGGCTTTCCATAACCAAAACATGTTCAATCAACACAGTTTTAAAGATGGATAATTGGCTCAAGGAATTATGGAAAAGTAACAACTGTGAGAAAGTAAACTATTACCTCTACCCCATTTTCATGTTTTGTCTTAATTTTGTGTGGTTTAAACACTTCAGGCCTACAACATTATTTACTGTAAGACTAATGTTCAATCAACTAACTGAATGATAGTCATATGTCACCGTTGTGCATTGTTATCATTATATTCATGTGTCTGTCTTAATATGCTGACATCTCAGTTATTTCCCAAACATGTATCTCTTGAATATTTAACAATTTTTTTTATTCCTTTTGTTTCTCCAACTTTATTTTCAATTTTTTATGTTTCCTATTTTATTTCATCAGTTTCGTTTGTCCTTTTGACTTTCTCATTGTAACGACATTTCAAGTACATCTGCTCTTAGAGTATTGATTGAGACACTATTTTATTTTTCTCTATTGTGTCATATTTTTTAGTTTAGTTCATAAATTCTTTATTTTGCTTGTTGTCCTTGACAAAGACCTTTTGGTCATAACTTATTAATTGTCTGTTATTATCACTTGTATAAGACAATATTCCATAAAATTCCTATTTATATGATTTTTTTGCAATTTTACTACAGCACATTTTTTTTCTATTAGATTACTGGCAATCATTTATGTCTGTTGTCTTTTCTTTTTGAGTCTTTAATTTCTTTGCATTGTTCGTAGTTATTTTTAATGCTGGTTTTATTCTTCCAATATTAATATACATTCAGTGCTTCAGTAAAAAGAATGTCATAAATATGATTGCATTGTACAAAAAAGGAAACATGTATGTTGTGCATATAATATATCAATAGTTAATGCTTTCATGTATGTATATTATTCAATAATTACCTTGCATTGCACATTAGTTCATGATATCTGAGCATACAAGGTGTGTTGTTGTTGTTCTTGTCATTATGGATCCAGTGGCCTGTGAGCTGACACCCTTCGGCCCAATAAGACTAAGAGGTGTGTTTAAGAGCGTATTTTATTCCTTTTATTCTAATAACATGGTATTTTTAGTTTTTGTTCTACCAACCAGGCTGAAATATATTTATTTCCATGGTAACTAGCCCTGTCGTGATAACTGTAGATGCTGTTTTTGTTTGGAAATCATATATATATATTTTGAATCATATTGAAAGAATGTCTTATAACAGGGCTTCTCATCATGTTGCATGGATGTTCTTTTTTATATTTGAAAGGACTCCAAGAGAAACTTCAAGTATTCATTCAAAAGTCACATTTTCATAATCTTAGTCTTTAAGCAAATAATTTATGAACTCATTTGAAAATTAGACTATTGTGGCAGGTTTATGGTCATCTGATTATGTTGTTGTGCGAAGAATGCAAAAGATTGTATTTTGATTTCACTTTAATACAAAATATTTGCACAATTAAATAAAAGCTATACCAGCACTTAATGTTTGTGATGATTCAACAGACTGTACGAATGACTAGAATATTAAAGTCTATTCATATGATTTTTTTTTTATTTGAAGTAGAAGAAAACTTACAATTATTTACTTTAAATGAATTAACAGACAAGCACACCTCCAATTTCATTAAATATTTATATTTTTACTGATTTCACTATACCTCTTATTATATGAGTTAATTGGGGGACTGGTTCGTCTCAAGGCAAGAAGCCGGCCTCAAGACAGAGAGGTTGTGGGTTCAAATCCCGGCTGCACCAGTTGGAATTTTTTCAACCACCCCTGGTCTCAGCAGCAAGGCCCGGCTTGAAACATCAATAATATATGGATGGAAAAAATACGAGCACCCCCCGAAGATGGAGTTATCTGTCTGTGTAGCGAGGGACCCCTGTGAAAAATGGATTACCACACAAAATTCAGTTCCTAATCTCTAGGGACTTCATCAGAGGTAAAAGCTGGTGAACAAAGAAAAAAAGAGAAAAAATATGAGTTCGTTTATAATGTTCTAAGCATCTGATAATTTTTAGTAGTAGAATTTGTTGAACATAGAGAGAACATAGAGAGAACATAGAGAGAACATAGAGAGAACATAGAGAGAGTACCTTTGCCAACAGGTTGAGCAACACTGGTTGTAAGGTATTAGTAATTATTCATCAATGCATGTAGTATTATAAATGTTAATTATATTATATTTTATATACATTATTATAGCTCAATTGACTGGAAATAAGGTGTTATGAAGGGATAAGAATACATAAGTATAATTGATCTATTGTTTTTAAAGTTAAACAAATATGTTGTGTATACAAGTATAACTGCTGTATTTACTTTATTTTAAACGTTTATTAATCCCAGTATTTTTTATTACGGCATTTTATTTATATATTTTCCATTATAATTTGTTTTCTGTGGCTTCTCTATCTATGCATCACTTGTCTCTCCGTCTTCTCTGTTTACATCTTCCTTATGTCTTTGTACCCATTATATCTGCCTGGTTTTGTTAGCTTTTATGTCTCTGTCTGCTTGTGTATCTATCTGCCAATTCTTGACTGCCTATATAGCTCTCATATGTCGTCTATCTATATACATATCTAAATATTTTATTCTGTATGCTTGTGTAGTGCCTTTCTCTAAACTTTGACCACTACTCACAACCATTCACATCATCTGCTTGCCTTTGTTTTCTGGTTATACCCCTTTGTTGTGTTTTTTTTTTATTTATTACTGCTACAAACTATATATTGTCGGTTATTTTTTTTTGTGACCAAAGATTACTGTATTTGCCTCTCTTGCCCTGAATGACTGAACATTTTGTTCATGATTTTCTTGTTTTGGTGTCAAAAACATGTCTTTGTCTGCAATGACTGTTCTCCTTGTATGAAGTGTCATTTTGTAAGTTAGAACATTCCAATTAAAAATACATTCAAATTTTATTTTCTTGCTGCTTTATTTTATTCCATAATGGATAATGCTATAATAGAGTTGTGGAGCGATTATAATTATTATAATTTTTCATTATATCTGCTTGGTCATAATAATATATATTTTTTTTTATTTTGATGCGGGTAGTGTTATTTTCTTCTTAGAAATGATTTCCTCACAATTAGGGTTACCTCCAGAGATGCTCAGTTCTTGTTTACAATAGCATGTGAAACAACTAAACACAGTTCACACAGCTACCAACAAATGCCGAGAAAAAGATGACTAAAAAGACTGCCAACAATACTTGAAAACGTAACAGCAGAAAAGGTCAACTAAAGAATAAACAAACCACAGACTCTATCCTCTCAATGCTAAAAAGCAAATAAGGAAGGAAAGTATACCATGCTGGATAAACATATTCCATGTCCATCCTTTTACTGACGGTGCTGGATAAACACATTCTATATTCATCCTTTGATAAATGGTGCTGGATAAACACATTCTATATTAATCCTTTGACAAATGGTGCTTGATAAACACATTCTATATTCATCCTTTGATCATTTGACCAATGGTGCTTGATAAACACATTCTATATTCATTATTTGACCAATGGTACTTGTTAAACACATTCTATAGTCATCCTTTGACCAATGGTACTTGAAAAACACATTCCATATTCATCCTTTGACCAATGGTACTTGAAAAACACATTCCATATTCATCCTTTGACTAATGGTGCTTGATAAGCACATTCATTAACTTATTATATGTATTTTTCTACACATGTAGAACTTTTTTCTTACCATTTGTTTTTACCATAAATTTTCTCTTCAAAGACAGAGGCTTAATTGCTACAATTGCTTCTACAAAAATTATCCGAAGGCCTCAGAAATTAATGGAATTGAAAAGGAAGACACTCGTTCACTAGAACGATCAGGATGACCACTATGTTGATTGCTATGATGGGGACTGAGTAAATATGGGACTGCCTCGCTTACAGTGACACCATTCCATTCTAAAGTCTAAAGTAAATAGGAAGGCCTTGCCAAAGACAGGTGCAGCAACTTTGGACAAAACCAAATTCACTCAAATGGATTGAATCCACTGTCACTCAAGACTGTTAGGATATCAGTCAAATGGCACTGGCTCTGCCATCTCTTAAGACTATAGAGTGTCAGTCATATGGCACTGACTCTACTCTCTCTCTCTCTCTCGGTCTCTCTCTCTCTCTCTCTCAAGACTGTTAGGATGTCAAAGTCAAATGGCACAAGACTGTTAGAATGTCAAAGTCAAATGGCACAAGACTGTTAGGATGTCAAAGTCAAATGGCACAAGACTGTTAGGATGTCAAAGTCAAATGGCACGGACTTTACTCTCTCTCTCTCTCTCTCAAGACTGTTAGGATGTCAAAGTCAAATGGCACGGACTTTACTCTCTATCTCTCTCTCAAGACTGTTAGGATGTCAAAGTCAAATGGCACAAGACTGTTAGGATGTCAAAGTCAAATGGCACGGACTATACTCTCTCTCTCTCTCTCTCTCAAGACTGTTAGGATGTCAAAGTCAAATGGCACAAGACTGTTAGGATGTCAAAGTCAAATGGCACAAGACTGTTAGGATGTCAAAGTCAAATGGCACGGACTATACTCTCTCTCTCTCTCTCTCTCTCTCTCTCAAGACTGTTAGGATGTCAAAGTCAAATGGCACAAGACTGTTAGGATGTTAAAGTCAAATGGCACTGGCTCTGCTCTCTCTGTCTCTCAAAGCTGTTAGGATATCTATGAGGCAGCACTACAGTGGGATGTATTTATGGTTGATTCTACTATACCTTTACACTTTGACCCGGCAACTCATTTTAGACCAATATTTATTTTTGCATCGCTTTTCTCATTTCTTAATACTTTTCCAGACTACCTGAGGAAGAAGATATGTAGATGTTTCACTATTTGTTTTGACCATGTCATTATCAATTAAGAACTAACAATAAAACCAATTAACAGCAGAAAACTTTACAAATATTTTATACATAAAAAAAATATCTCTAATTGTTTTGGCCACGTGATAGGGCAGAAAGACCAAAACACAACAGATCGAGCCTTTAATAAACATTGCGAGAACACCAGACTCACGGGCCGACCACGAAAAAGATGGATTGATGAAATATTTGAAACACTAGGAAACAACGGCAGCAGCGGCCAAAAGGAGAGCAAAACATAACAAATTATATCTCCACTCGATGTGAAAGACAAATGAGGAATGAATGAAGAAATTAAAAAATTAAATTGTTGTTGTCGATATCTTGTCCGCTTGTTTGACTTTCGCATAGAAATATGATTTATGAAGCTGGGACTTGTCCACGTAATATCCCAGGTCCAACCAATTGTTATCTATACATTCAAAAGTACGTTATGTTATTAAATGTGCAACTATTTTTAACAATGAAATTCGGGAAGAATAAACTGAGAGCAAAAAAACACATCTCACTGTGAGTTTACTTATTGCAACTCTCATCTTCTAATGGCAAAACTCGCTTAGAAATAAAACTTCTGACAAAGTAGTAGGAAACTCTTTGTACAGAGCTTCGCAGCAGGAGGCAATCTGATCATCAGAAGAAGACCCCCCGTCGAGCAAGTGTTTCGGCCCTTTAGCTTCTTGACACTCTAGGGGAGGTGGGCCCGCCTGGGTCATGACTTCCAGGCGTCGACCTCCTGCCGCATTGCCTCTAAGGCTTACACCGTATGTTCGGCACAAACTAACTAAACGTAATACACAAAACTTTCTAAAATAGCTTACCTAAACTAAGCTTATGTTCGGCACAAAATAACTATCACTTAATACACAAACCACTCGAAAATAGATTACCTAACTTAAGGTTTACATTTCATGTTCGGCACAAAATAGTTGCATTTAATAAGCAACACATTCGAGAATAGATACCTTACCTGCTCTTGGTTTAACCTAGCGCGTTACTGCGCTTTCGAGTTGAAATAACTTGGCTACTGATGCAACGATATTTCCTAGACCCGGCAGTGTCTGACTTTCGTGGGAAATCGGCATCTGCTGGTTAAGATTGACGCCTAGTTGTCTGGTCTTCTTGTTGTTTAGGCCTGCTGTTTGTATGGTAGTTGCCCCAAGCATCTGGTCTGATGCTCACCTCCGGTCGATTATGTAACTTCTTATCGCTTCGTCTCGGGCCCTACTTCAATTCTCCCCACTCTGTTGACTTATGTGGGAGCAATAAGTGGTCAAGGTGTAAAATAGTCGCCCGATCCGTCTGGTCTGGACATAATATTATTTAACTGTTGGTCTGTCTCGACTCTGCCACAGCCAGCACGACGCTCTTTCTGCTGACTCAGCAATAGTCTTCATTGTTCTTGACCGCATCCCTCCCTTAATTCCTAGCATTTTTAAGAGGGCGTAGAGGGATGGGGTTGTGAGTCCTCTGGCACTAACCACCACCGAAAACACTCTACTCTGTACTCCCTGCTTTCTCAGCTCGGTGGCGAGATCCTTGTATTTAGATAGTTTGAATATATGTTGTTCCTCTATCCTGGATTCAAATGGCACTGTGAGTTCTATTAAAATGACATGGGTCATATTTGACGTGTAGAGTGCAATGTCTGGGCGCATTTTAGATCTCTTAATGCACTCTGGGTACTTCCCTCGCCCTGGGAGGTCAACCGCCATCTCCCAATCGTTAGCTATGTCCAGGATAGTGAAGTCGTTCCAGTGGTTCTGCTTGGGGCGTGCAGCCTGTCCCGCTCTCAAAAAGTAGGTGTTAGTCGTAGCTGGTCGAACTTTATTGTTGGCCTTCATCCGCGCCCCATCCACGGTGGCAGCCAGTTCATGCAGCACTCTGTTGTGTCGCCATGTGTACCGCCCTTGGCCTAGTGCTGTCTTGCACGAGGAAAGAACATGTTCCATCGTCTGTCTTCCTCCGCAAAGAGGACATCGATTGTCATCTGTCTTCCCCCACTTCACAAGGTTGCAGGCTGATGGTAAAAGGTCATACATAGATCTGATTATGTAGCTGAGCCGCAGCGGTGCCATATGCCACATGTCATTCCATGTTAGTGTCCTCTGCAAAGCCATCTCCCATGTGGTCCATTGGCCTTGCTGCACTTGTTGTGCTGCCTTTTGTACACGCTTGTTCTCCTCGACATCTCTTATCTCCCTGACTATCATGTCCCTTCGTTGTCTATTTGATGCCTTTGACCACCATTGGATGTCTCCATGACCAAATCCACGCCTGTTGGTCTGCGTGTAGCCCATTACTTCCTTTAGCTGGAGACTCTCACGTGCTTCGCACAAATCTGCTCAAGTATAACATTGGCTATCAGTATAACATTGTAAATAATTCTTGAATTAAAGCTTGCTTGAAAGTGTCATGCATTATTGGTACCAATCTTTCGTGTTTCCTTTTTTTTTTAAATATGATATCTCATACTAAGGTTTAGCTATATTACTTCATAATGGATATGTTTAAACGTTTTCTATACAAGTGTTTGTTTTTTTACATTTTACAGTCAAAATATTTTGAGATCAATAGTAGACAAAAAAGGAACTGATTGAAGTAAACCGTCACAACATAAATAATTTACGATATGCGGATGACACAATCTTGATAGCAGAGACAGAGAATGAACTACAACGAACGATAGACATAATAGTAAAAGAAAGCAACAAGAAAGGTCTCAGTCTGAATAGTAAAAAAACAAGTAATGGTCATATATAAGAAACAATCATCACCATCATGCAGTATAAAAATAAAGAGGACAAATCTGAAGCAAGTGCAACGTTTCAAATACTTGGGCACAATAATAACATCAGATGGAAGATGCACCACTGAAATAAAAAGCAGAATAGCTCAGGCCAAAATAGCATTTCAGAAAATGATAAACGTCTTATGTAACAAATCTATGTCAATAGAAGTGAGAAATAGACTTCATCGGTGCTATACGGAGTCATTTTCTGACCTATGGAAGCGAATCATGGACATTAAATAAAAAAACAAATGAAAAGACAATTAGAGACCACAGAGATGGGATTTCTCAGAAAAATGTTGAAAGTTCCCTGGGCAGCTAAAAAGAGCTATGAGGAAATTTTCAAAGAGGCCAATACAAAAAGGGAGCTCCTAAAAAACATCAGAAAGAAATAATCAACATTTTTCGGGCACATCATGAGAAGAGGAAAGTTAGAATACTTGGTTATAACTGGCAAAATACAGGGAAAGAGAGATCGCGGAGGACAAAAAGAGAAAATACTGGATAACTTGGTATCATGGTATGGAAAACAGTCAACAACATAATTGATGTACGGTAGATAGAAGATTGTGGAAGGACATTATCGCCTACGCCAACCGGTACGGAACATGATGATAAAGAAGATGATGATGATACAAGTGTTAGTTCATGGCCAGTAATTCTACAGTCCACCTTTTAATGACCCGTGTCCAAAGAAGACTTAGGTTGTCTAAGTCTTTAGATTGTCAGTCGGTGCGCCGGTCAATATGGCGGATAGGCGACAGGGAACCGTTGAGTCACTGTCTGAAAAATGTTCCTTGTTGCAGTTTGCTCATATTCCAAGTCTTGCTGCCGGAGCTACTGAGTAGTGCTCTGTGCACACTGTGAGTTGTGTGTTTCATCCAGATATTGTTTCTATATTCAGATTGCTTACGATAAATGATGATATCGTATAACAAAGGACAGTTCATATGCATTTAATTCGGTGCGGTAACGCCTTATGTCTTTTGACGTGTGCTGTATCTGCTACGATGAGGACTGCAACTGCCTTTCTTTGTTTGGATATTCGACGAGTTATTAATTCGGACGATTTCACTGCCACGGGTGGTTGAGCAATTATGGATTTTCATTCGTTTGCAGTGATACCGAGGCCTGCGAATACCGTAAGCATAGATTGTCAGTCTATTGATATGTTTTTTTCTCTTTAAAATTATATATATATATATTCTATATAAGCAACCTAGCATCAAATGTTTTCAATAAACTAACAAACATCTGGAGATTCGAAGTACTCAGAAAACGAAAAAAAAAACTTGTTTAGCTTAACAAGTGTGTGATACCAGTGCTAACACATGAATGTGAACGCTTAAAATCCACCTAGACTTAAGATATGAAATTAGATGCCTTTGAAAACAAATGTCTACGTAGGGTCTCAAATATGAGTTTGAAAGAATACATTTCACACGACATGCTAAGAGACAAATCTAAAGAAGGTAACGTCTTGAGCTTTATGAGAGGAAGCGCCGGAAATACATTGGTCACGTGTTCAGAATTAATTGAGAAAGCTTTCCCCATCATGCCTTCATATACACAGCTATTATTACTTCCTTTTGCATTTGGAGAAAAGATATGACCCGTACCAAAAACAAACTGCCCGCACGGGACTAGGAAACATCTTGTAAAGGATGCAAAACTTACTTTTTTAACAAGCACAGAGATGTCATGAGAGCCTAAAGAGCGGAAATCAACGATTTAAAAATAGACGATATTTTCAAGACAGAGAAATCTAGTAAATGAAACAGAGATAATACATATTTTCAGACAGGAATAAAATAAATTCCCACGGAAAACGAGCCATGCCAAAGAAGACGCCAAACGCAGGAGAGAAGACAGGCATAACTATTCAAGCTGTCCATAAAATTTCGGAACGGCCGAGAACAAAGCAGGTCCAGATGTCTCCAGAAGCTAAGTAGGGAACTCCCTTACTACGATATCGACATAGACTAGAAGCAAAGGAAAGTCACATTGATGGCTAATATCAGCGGCCCAGACGCCTCCAAAATCACCGTTTCCAAGATGACGAGCATCCTCATAGGAGCCGCCGGGGGTATGCCCAATGGAATAATCACCTTGTACTGCTTCAGTGATACAAGGAAGTGGTTCTTTACGCTAAAACCTGACGCACATGAACAGAAATACCAGGAGGTCGGAGACAAAACATCACAATAGTGATAGACCATCAAGAGCAGTCAAGAGGATGCATCCACTGGATGCCGCCAACATTGGAAAACAAATAATTACAGAGTATTGTATCCTAAATGACCGGGGACAAGGAGGCCCAGGTGAAACAAGACATTTCCGAAGCAGACAAGTGGACTTTATTGTACAAACATGTTCTAGGTATGCAGATACCATATCATATAAGAGTAAGACTAAAAGGGAAAATTGCCGAAACGATCAAGGTCTTCGTTACCCTACCAGACAGGAGAACACGATGTTCTCACTGTGGACTCGACACACACCGGAAAAACAGGTGCCCCAAGAAGCCAGGCCGGAGATGGCAGACGACAGTAGAGGAGCCAGCCATTATAGACACACCGCGCACAGCAGTACAGACCAACGATCCCAAGACAACCACCGGAGAAGCATCAGTCAACAACACATTTCCACCACCTATAAACAAGAAATGCAGCTCAAAACAAAAGAAGATAGAACAAAAAACGAACGAACCCACGCATCTTCAGATGTCCAGAACAAAAGCCAAAACGCCCACATCAACAGATTCAGAAGATGAACCTAGAAGCAGAAAACTCACAGAAACAAAGGTTCACGATTAAGGCTGAAAAATGCCTTCGGAGAAAAAAAAAAAACATCCTCGCGCGGGATAATCACATCTTTCAACCATACAACGGAGGAAGAACATCTCTTTGTTCGAAATACACATTCAGGATCATATCCGATTCATTCATTCATTGAGTGTCGTCTCCGCAAGGAAGGTTGGCTACCATAGAGTGCCATTCTGCTGTTTCTTGCTTTGATAGTGCAGACCAAATAGGTTGACCTGTCCACCTTTTGATGTTACTCATCCATGATAGTCTTGGTCTGCCTCTACCTCTATTACCTTGTATTTTCCCTTCCAATATTACTTTTATTAGGCTGTTGTGTCTTTTAACATGCCCCCAAAATGTTATTGTCTTGTTTGAATTGTGTTTAGTAGTTGTCTTTTAATTTTGAGTTGTTTTAAAACTTCATCGTTTGTTTTCTTTTCTTTCCATCCAATTCTACCTATTCTTCTATAAATCCAAATTTCAAGGGCTTCAATTTTCTGTTCTGTTTTCTTGTTTAATGTCCATGTTTCTGCACCATATAGGAATATTGAAAAGATATAACATTTTGCTGTTCTTAGTTTTAGTATTGGTGTTATTTGTTTTGATGTTAGTTCACTTTTCATGGCATTAAAATTACTTTTTGCCATTCCTATTCTTTTGTTTATTTAAGTTTTACATTTTTCATCATTGGTTATAGTATAAATTTAAATTTATACTATATTTCAAACAATAGAATATGACAGAAACCTAAATATAGTGTTTATAGATCAGGAAAACGCGTTTGATCGTGTGGACAGGAACAAACTTTGGCAAACTTTAGAAACTTACGGGGTAGCAGGACAACTACTAGATAATATAATGACATTATATAAAAACAGTCAAAGTGCCGTTAGAACATCAGAAGGTCTGTCAGAATGGTTTCATGTTCCAACCGGTGTAAGACAAGGGTGCGTCCTCTCACCACTCCTCTTCATCATATATATGGACAAAATAAATCAGGAAACAACTAACAATAAGGAAAAATCAAATAATAACATAGAGGTGGAAAACTCCAACATCAACGAGCTACTCTTCGCAGATGACCAATGCCTAATATATGAGGATGAAAACCTGATACAACAGCATTTAACATCTCTAGATAAAAGCTGCACAAACTACAGTATGAAAATTAACACAGTAAAAACAGAGGCTATAAGAATAAGCAAATTAAGACACACATTAAACATTAAGATCAAAGCTAAAGAAATATAACAAGTAAAGGAATTCAAGTATTTAGGCACAATGTTCACAGAAGATGGAAAACTAGACAGAGAAATTGACATGAGAATACAAAAAGCAAATGCTGTCACATACCAGCTTTCACCATTGCTAAGACATCCAAACATTTCTATGCCAGCTAAACAAAAAATGGGAGCCGCGATAGCTCAGTGGTTAGTGAACTGGACTACAAAGGACAAGGGGTAGGGTTCGATCCCAACCGACGGCTTCCGGGTTCACCCAGCCTTAAATGAGTACCGGATTTTTTTTCTGGGAAAGTAAAGCGGCACGGGCGTAATAACGACCACATTACCCCCAAAAACATGTGTCTAAGGTATGTAAAATTTATGGTCACTAACACCATATTCCATATACGCCACTTGGCGTGACGGGGCTCTTTACTTTTTTTTTTTTTAAACAACAAATGATAAATAGCATTTTCATACCAACTTTAAGCTATGAAAGTCAAACATGGACCCTTTCTAAATCACATTTTAAAAAGATTAATACATGTGAGATGCGATGCTTGAGAAAAGTAACAAACGACACAAGAAGAGATAGAATACCAAATGAAACCATAAGAAAAATGGTAGGAACAAAACCCTGCCAAGAATATATAGAACAACAACAACTTAAATGGTTTGGCCACCTGGTCAGAATGAATCCTTATCAATCACCATCAAGGGCGTTCTTCTCGAGAATGCATGGAAAAAGACCAAGAGGAAGACCCAGAAGAAGATGGATAGATGCAGTGACAGAGACATGTAACAACAAAGGAAAGTCACTAATTCAGACAGTTCGAGCAGCTCGAGAACGACAGATGATATAAACCACGACACATTTTAGGTATCAGTGAAAAGAGAAAAAGAAAGAAAAGGTTATAGTATTTCCATATATATATATATATATATATATATATATATATATATATATATGGAAATACTAACTCCCATTTCCATCATCCGAAGAAGTGACGTGGATCTGTGTTTGTCGAAGTCCTGTGCTCTTCCCACATCTCGGAGGGCATTGATGGTGTCCGTCCGTTGCCCGTCCTCGACGACAGCGCAGCTAGCCAACCTGTCCGCTCTTTCATTTCTCCGTACTCCCGCATGTCCAGGGACATAGACTAAGGTGACCTTACGTATTTTGGATTTCTGCAACGACTCTACCCATTGCATGCGTACAGAACCCACCTCCACTTTTTTTAATCATGCTCATCGAATCACTCAGTATACATGCGTGGGTGTAGTCTTGTGACTCTAACCATTTGAATGCCTTGGTCACTGCCATCGCCTCCATTGTCATGCTACTCGTGGTCATGACGTATGCACCACTGTCTTCCTTGACTATTCTGCCTACCGAGCGTGCTGTAAATGCCCATGCACTTCTTTGGTGTCGTACTACAGATCCGTCTGTATAGATGACTGCATCTTTCTCATCGATGTTATCGCAGATGAGACCGTTGACCTAGGCATTAACCTAGGGTGACCATTCGTCCCCGATTTCAGGGGACAGTCCCCGGAATGTAGAAGTTGTCCCCGAAAGATATTTGTCCCCGATTTTGTCCCCGATTTCAGTGAATCAATAAATGTTCATACACGGAATCGGCCCTCTTTTAAAGTAATCACTAGGACTCAGGACGTTACTGAGTTGTGTTTCTTTATCCCAGACTGTGTCGGAGATAGCTCTTTGAACTCTTGAAGCGCGGTGCTACGTCACTTCTATTCCCACCACTCACTTCTATTGGGATGGGTTTAATTTAAAAAAAAGCAGACACTCTCTCTCCCCCACCCCTGCCTTTCCGGACATCTCCCGCCAAAGTATCTTTCCCGGCCAATTTTCAAATCAGTCCGAGTGTAATGACTGTACAGTGCAGTCGTGTTTTTTTTTTTAAACAAAAATAAAATCAAACAGCAAATAAACACAGTTATTGTGAAATTTAAAGTTATCTTTTTTTTTTGCATCTACAAAATTTATTGCGCACACACAGTCACACACCCACCCACTCACACATATTATAAATATATATATAAATAAATATATATGTATACACACACACACACACACATATATATATATATATATATATATATATATATATATATATATATATATATATATATATATCGTTCGTCCCCGATTTTGTGGGACAGTCTCAGAAATAAGCAAAAAAATCCTCTGATTGGTAAAAAATATGACAAATGTCCCCGGAAACAATGGGATAAAAATGGTCACCCTACATTAACCACGACCGGGTTCTGTTCCCTACTTTTCCTGTCGAGTGTGACAATACACGAGAAAGTCCCCTTGAATGACGTAGGCACCGGTATCCACTCCTCACCAACGCTGATATTAAAGTACCTAACGGTACCTAAGTTTCCCTCCATAATAATACTAATCAGGTA
Organism: Megaustenia siamemsis; assembly: GCA_032433765.1. NCBI lineage: Eukaryota > Metazoa > Mollusca > Gastropoda > Stylommatophora > Ariophantidae > Megaustenia > Megaustenia siamemsis. Next base: position 126,129,597 of record JAVIAB010000051.1, on the reverse strand, counting down.
GCAAGTAAATTTACATGTCAGTTATGAAATTGATTGTTGGGTCGCATTCATATCCATCCTGGGCCGTGGGTTGGACAGCCTTGTTCTAGGTAAATAATACCCCGTCCAGCTCTAGTGAGATCATTTAGAACATGACATCCATCAGTCAACCATAACCCCAACGTAGCAGACAGAACAAAATAAAACAAATAAATTGTTTTTGAAAGTTAGCCACGATTGGCAGGTGAAGTTGTTTCTCGAACCAAAAAAAAAAAAAAAACAAGCACGCATGCTGTTATCAAAATCATGTGTCTGCCAGCATGCTAATCTGTTCCAGTGAATCTAATCCTAAACTTTAGCTACCTAAACACACATTTTTTGACTACTTAAACAAATTATTTGGCTTAAGACAATTAATAAATTAGTATTATTATGGAGGAAAACTTAGGTAGCTTATTTAGTCGTGTGTTCTAGCGTGTGTTTCTCGTTGTGCCACGGAGTACGGTTTCGATCCTGTTTCGGACTGTCGTCTTTTTTTCTTCATTTTTTCTTTTGTTGATTGTTTGCGATTTTTTTCCGAGCATTGTAAACATACGTCTCCCCTTGAAATTATTCACTGATCTATATATGGAAGTTCTTCTTCTACCCTACCTCATTTGCCTTTCAGCGTCGAGGGGAGATATAATTTGCGTCTTTTGCTCTTCTGTTCGCCTCTGTTGCTGTTATGTTTCCTAGTACTTCTAATATTCCATCGACCCATCTTTTTCGTGGTCGACCCGTAGGTCTGGTGTTTTCGCAATGTTTATTGAAAGCTCGTTGTGTTGTGTTTTGATTACTCTGCATTGACACGTGACCAAAACATTTTATCTGTTGTTTCTTTATATATTCTATGGCGGGGGCTATATGGAGGTTTATCTCCATAATAATAATCATCATTTATTATTATTTGTTTTCTATCTATCAATCTGCTGGAAAGTTGATATATATACTTCAATTTAAAAAAAACGAAACCAACAACATTTTCCTTCACTCGTCCGACACTTTTTCTTTATTTATCAAGTCCTTCGTCTGGAATTGTGTATTTTCCAGCGCTTTCAAAATTTACATTCATAATCGTTTCCTAAAATGTCTTTATATAGTACTACTGTCTCTTGGCGTTGACTAAAATCAATTGATGACAGATGTCATTTTAAACTCCATAAGTTGCACAGCCATAATATGTGTTCAACCAACAATAAGAATTACTCCTCTGTCAAACAATTAAAAGATGTGTAAGTTGAAGGGGAGAGTTGCGTTGCGTCACGGTTTATATCAAACATCGGTATATTTTCCTTTCGGCCCAACAAATCAACCTATTATTTTTGGAAACGGCTTGCCTTCCTTCTTATATCTAATCTTCAGACCATTGTTTTTCCTATTCAGAGGAAGAGGTATGTTTACAGCACTCGGAAAAAATGACAATAATCAACAATAGAAAAAAAATAAAGAGCATTATATGGACCTAAGCAGGATCGAACTCGTACTCAGTGGTACAGCACCTTGCCACGAAAAGCCAAACGATAGGGAACACTGCCACTCAGCTAACTAAAGTACGGGTTCGATACTGCTTCGGTCCGTATATTGTTCTTTGTTTTTTTTTTTTTCTGTTGTTGATTTTTTGTCATTTTTTCCGAGTGCTGTAAACATATCTCGTCCTCTGAATTGATTCGCTGATATCGCCTCGGAAGATTACCTCTACAATAATATTCATTTAATATTATTTGTCTCCATTGTTTTTCCTTCAGGACCAATATGGTGAAATTGAGAGTACTTTTGGTTCACTGATCCTGATGCAATCATTCAGCTATCAGGCGGTGGCTTCTAGCAATGTAATATTGATCAATGTTTTTGACTAATGCAACAAACAGAATCAGCTAACATTAGTCTATCTCAGTAACTGGATATCTATAGTTCTAGCTATTCTTGCGGTATTTAGGTTAAACAAAAAATAGACACACAAATTGCATATTACTGCTTCACGATGTGACATGACTAAACGTTTCGATTCTGAAAGTTTTCATCAGGAGACAAAGAAAAAAACCATTTCGGATTATATTTTTTTAACACGAATTACATGATAGTAATACTTGCATAGGTTAAACAAAAAATAGACACACAAATTGCATATTACTGCTTCCCAATGCGACATGACTAAACGTTTCGATTCTAAAAGTTTTCATCAGGAGACAAAGAAAAAAACCATTTCGGATTACATTTTTTTTACCACGAATTACATAATAGTAATACTTGCATCACTTCAGTGCAAAATAAAGACAAGTGGAACAATATTAAAACAGGTAAATGAATTTAGATATTTTGGAACTTTGTTAACCTCAGACGGAAGATGTATAAAAGAGGTGAGATGCAGAATGGCTCAGGCAAAAGCAGCTTTCCAAAAAAATGAGGAAGATACTATGCAATCCATTTTTGACAATAGAAACAAGAAAAAGAGTTCTTAAATGTTATGTAGAGCCAGTCTTAACATATGGATGCGAATCATGGACAATAGGACAACAGACAAGAAAATCACTGGAGTCTGTAGAAATGTGGTTTTACAGAAGAATATTGAGAGTACCATGGACATCTAAGAAGAGTAATGAAGATGTTCTGAGAGAGGTCAAAGCAAAAAGAGAGCTAATTTCCAATATTAGGAAGAAACAATCATCATTTTTTTGGCCATGTAATGAGAAGAGAACAACTGGAATATATTGTAACAACTGGAAAAATTGAGGGACAAAGAGATAGAGGCAAGCAAAGAAAAAAATAACAGACAGCTTAAGAGAATGGCTTGGCAGAAGGTCAACAGCAGACATGATAAATAGCTGCAGAGATCGAAAGTTGTGGAGAGACATGATCACCTACGCCAGTAGGCCCGGTACTTGATGATGATGATGATGAATACTTGCATACCCATCGTGACAGAATTAAAAACATGTTTAGTTAAGTTGAACATATCATCTTCTATGCCAAATTGACCAACCTCATAATGCTCAAATTATCTCCCCAATACCCCAGTGTGCAGCTACTGACGATCCCAGATGTCGTCATATAAATGTCATTCATGCCTGCTTTTGTCTTTGCTCTCTGATGAAGGTTGTCTAGTTAAAACGCTGTTGTTTAATCCTGCTATACATTCGTATGAGACAGATAATGAACTACAAGAAATGATAGACATACTAGTAAAAGAAAGCAACAAGAAAGGTCTCAGTCTGAATAGTAAGACAACAGAAGTAATTGTTATATCGAAGAAACAATCACCACCATCATGCAGAATAAAAATAAACGAGACAAATCTGAAACAAGTGCAACGTTTCAAATACTTGGGCACAATAATAGCATCAGATGGGAGATGCACCACAGAAATAAAAAGCAGAATAGCTCAGGCCAAAATAGCATTTCAGAAAATGAAAAATATATTATGCAACAAATCTATGTCAATAAAAATGAGAAAGAGAGTTCATCGGTGCTATATAGAACCAATTCTGACCTATGGATGCGAATCATGGACAGTAGACAAATAAATGAAAAGACGATTAGAGGCCACAGAGATGGGATTTCTCAGAAGAATGTTGAAAGTTCCTGGACAGCTAAAAAGACCAATGAGGAAGTTTTCAAAGAGGCCAACACAAAAAGGGAGCTCTTAAAAAACTTCTGAAAGAAGCAATCAACATTTTTCGGGCATATCATGAGAAGAGGAAAGTTGAAATACTTTGTTACAACTGGCAAAATAAAAGGAAAGAGAGATCGCGGGCGACAGAGAGAGAGAAAATACTGGATAGCTTGGTGTCATGGCATGGAAAATAGTCAACGACAGAACTGATAGGATGCACTGTAGATAGAAAATTGTGGAGGGACATGATCACCTACGCCAACCGGTATGGCACATGATGATGATGTGAGTCACTCTTAACATATTGGATTGGAATGATAACTTACCACCATTGTGTGTCTATATGTTTGGAATTGGAGTCATCAACGATGGCCTAACATCATCAAGAGCTATGACGATCATCATTTTCGGGAGGATGCGAACTTCCATGGTATATGGTGGATAGGCGGCAGAAACCATTGAAGGCTATGTCTGAAAAGTGTTCCTTCTTGCAGTTTCCTCATATTCCAAGTCCGGCTTGTTGCAGGAGCTACTGAGTTAAGTGCTCTGTGCACACCGTGAGCTGTGTGTCTCATCCGTTTTGATCCTGTTTCGATATCCCGCTTGTTTACGATGAATGATGATATCGTATGACAGGGAACAGTTGGCTGTGTTCACTTTCTGTGCGATTTCGCCTTATGTCTTTTGGCGTGTGCTGAGACTGCTACGATGGGGACTACAGTTACCTTTCTTTGTTTGGGAGATGTGTTAGTAATTCGGATGATTCCACTGGCACGGGCGGTTGAGCAATTATGGATTTTAATTCGTTTGCAGTGATACCGAGGCCTTCCATAACCAATAACAATAATATGGATGTGAATCATGGACAATATGACAACATAAATAAAATCACCGGAGGCTGTAAAAATGTGGTTTTAAAGAAGAATGTTAAGAAGAGTAATGAAAACGTTCTAAAAGAGACCAAAGCTAAAAAGAGAGCTAATTTGCAAAATTAGAAAGAAACAATCATCATTTTGTGACCATGGGAACATCTATAACAGAAATGATAAATAACTGTCGAGATCGAAAGTTGTGGAGTGACATGATCACCTATGCCAGCAGGCATGTTACTTGATGATGAATCTCAGTGATCTATTATATTTTTAAACGGGAACTCATTTACAAAGAGAGTCAATTTCATATAAACCGCCTTCATGAAAAGAAGAGCTCCGTTAAGGTTAGAAGTGTGAATGAAGTAATTTTTAGTAAACAACAACGTTCCATAAACTGCGTTTGTTTGTGTCAATTGGTTTGCTTGCTCGCTACTAAATACAAGTGACAAAACATGAGTATGACTCAACTTAGCATGCTTTCAAGGCTTCGATTAGAACCTTTCATCCGTCCCCACTGTAGTGGCACAAGGCAATTACATTTTTTGTCTTGCACACATTTTTTTGATCAAGTAAGTTTTACTAGTTTTTTAGTTATTGTCAAGTAAGTGTAGTAAGTAGTTAGTTAAGTTAGTTAAAAAGAAAACAAAATCAGTGTCCATTCTGTCGTAGTTAATCTATCTTACTATACTCATTTATGTAACCCTTTTCATGCCTTTTAAAAATGTAATGCAATCATTGTCAAGTAGTGTCAAGCATCTATGTTTTTGTTTGAAGTTTTTGAGACTTTTGACTTTGATTTAGCATTAATTAATATTGATAACATTCAATTCATTCATCATTATGATCATATTAAGATTAATTTATTTTATTGGAAAGCGCCGTCATTATTTGTATGTTAATATTAAAGTTGCATAATTTATTTCAGTTGCTTACTAATTTAGTTTTTTGCGTCATATCATTTTGCAAGAAAGAAACTTAAATTGATTTGGAAGGCTACTGAGAGACTGCAGTTTAAAGTTTTGCCCTTGATTTCTTAAACAAAACTCTGTGCTTTCACAAGGTCAAAGGTTGCATATTTAATTTGAACAATGTAAGTGTCTAATTGTCACATGTTGGTAAGTAAGCAAAATGCTGGTGGTTATAAAATATAGATAATGCCTTGTTGTTTTTGTCAGTCATGTCATGACCTTATTCCCCTAATGCCTCATGTATTATTCATTATTTGTTTTTTATTACATCTAAAACATTTGATTTATTTACTAAATGTAAAAAAACCTTTATAACATTTTAAAACTAATTAACACTAATTAACTAACACTTGTTGCTAACAATATTTATATGTATGATACAATTGTACATGGACTATAACTATTCTAATAATTAATGAGCTCAAAATCATTATTTTCACAATTCTATTACCATGTTGTTTAAATACTCTTCTTTTTTTGGATAGTATGTACATTGCGATTTAAAAAAAAAATTGTTAAATAAGTGTACAACAAACTAAAAGACCAGAAACTGAACTTAGCATTTTTCATTCCTTTCAATATATTCATTCAAGCATCCAACATTGTTGAATGGCACATTAATAACAATTTGTAGACCCTTAAATATTGATGAACCATATGAATCTTTTGTCCTGAACTTTATCATGTGTTAAAGTGCTAACATGTCAACATAAAGTGCTAGTATATCAAGATAAAATGCTCGCATGTCAACATAAAGTGCTAGCATGTCTTCATATGTTGGACATGTGATGGGAAGAGATAATAACCGAATAGCAAAGCAAGCCTTCATGTGGAAACAACAGATAAGAGGAAAAAGAGGAAGACCCAGAGAGACACTGAGAAGAACATTGATGAGAGAGGCAAGAGCAGCAGGAATCGGCTCCCTTAATGAGATAGAGCTGCTTGCACAGAACAGAGACAAATGGTGAGGTTTTATAATATATCTTTAAAAGAATTGAAAACTGCTAGAGCAAAAATTCAGATAAGAGAAGGAGTATCTTGATCTCAGCCCTAGGGGCCCATCTACGGCTCGAAAGGTCAATAGATAGATAGATAGATGTTAAGATAAAGTGCTAGCATATCAGCATAAAGTGCTAGCATGTCAGCATAAAGTGCTAACATGTCAGCATAAAGTGTTAACAGACAGATCAGATTGCTCTAGCATCTACAACAGGAATATCTATTCTTGAGTGGGGAACATGCTAAAAAAAGTAAATGAAGATATCTTTAATCAGGCCATGACAACTAATTAAACTTCACTCCAGAGACTGAATGAATTTTAAATTGAGCATGGTTCAATTAGAATAGAATGTCTAAAAGAACTCAATAGGATGTGTATATAACCAGTACAAAAATTGCAATTTCAATTTCTGCTGATAGATTTGAGTTCTTTTGACACATTTTTGAATCTGCTTAAAGTTCAGTGAATTTGATTTAAGAAGCAATTACTTATCAAAGTTGGCAGAATAAATAAAATGATTAAGATGTTGCATTTAGGGCAGCACAAAAGATGCTTAGTTCACTTTCTCTCTTTTACCTTCCTGCCTCAACCCCACCTCAAACAACTTTCAGCAAATAGAGAACATACATGTTGATGGTTTCAGTAACTCAATGACTATCTATCTTATTTTCTCTCCCACTTATACCACACTTAATTTCACAATCTCTACACAGTACTGTCATTAATTCTTGTGCCTTCAATCCAAATAGTTATTATAGAGTGACCAGTCATTATATAAGAACAACCTCTGCACTGATTTAAGTTCACAATTTTTATTTGTGGGTTTTTAATCAAATGTCTTTGGATTTCCATATGTTTCCAAGTGCAATGAAGGCTACTCTTGCTTTTTGTATCCTTAATTTGCAACCGTTCTTTGTTCCTCCTTTCTTTGTGAATAATGGCATTAGAACATGTGAATTTGGCCGTGAAGAAATAAACATCCTCTATATATTTTTTCTTCTTAAAAAAAAAAAAAAAGCAAAACCCACCGAGGCAAATTCCTGTGCTGCGTCAGAATGTTTTGATAAATAAAGAGAGGTTTCGCTGTTCAAACAAGAAGCTGCACCTTGGCCCAGTTGAGTTGTTTCATTCAGCAAAATCCTGTCCATCAAGAGAGAGTAATAATCCTGCATTGAAGTAAGTTCTTCTGTTTTGCTAGACTAATTTACAAGCCTAGAGTGTCATTATTTTTGTTAATCAAAATATTTTATCTGATGCTTTTAGAAGTTTGCATACACTTTTGTTTACAAATAAAGCTTTTAGCTAAGAACTCCATTTAATAGTTAATTATGTACTTTACGTATTAAATATGAAATTACTTTTAATGTAGTTTTTTTTATTGTTTCAGCTTGTCAGAGCAATTACGTATGACCCATTCTGTTGTTGATAATCTTATTAAGTTGCATCCATAAGATTGGTACAAAGTATAATATCATGTTCATGTATAAATAAGAAAAAGATCTAATTAGAATTAAACAAAATACTGATGCTGACATTTAATCAGTGATCTTCTCTCTCGTCTTCTTTCTTCACTTCCTCTTGTACCCATTTGGGTGTTGACTTAGATACAAAGCTCTGGTTTAATCAGTGGTACTTTGGTAAAACTTAAAATTAACAATTGGGAAGCAAAAAGAGTTGCACTAATTTATTGGTTTTTATTTGTAATTGTTCTCATTTTTAGACCAAGTGAAATCACATATACTGAGTTTGAAATCTGTGCTGAAGAAACACTTGATTCTCTGACAGAATTTTTTGAGGACTTGCCAGAGAATGAATCATGCAATGATGACTATGACTGTGCATATGGGGTAAGGCATTTTTAAATCAATGTTTTTAAATGGAATAAATAACCGCAGGTCTAGTGTTATGTTTTGTGCCACACTGAATAACATAAGTGATCATAGATCACTCATAATCCTGTGTCCCTCATGTTGTTCACCTGCTCAACTGTTGAATTTTGCTCCACATAACATTATATCTTACTCTTTCTATATTTTTCTGAACATTTTTTCCCCCCAAATGTTTGCTTGTTGTACCCTTTGTTTGCCAAGTGTAGCAAATAAAAAATGTTATTTTGATGTTTTAGATAAGTGTTCTGGTCAGGGCCTTTATAAGTTGGTTTGGCCACATGATATGACAGAAAGATCACAACACAATGAACCATCAATAAACATTGTGAGAACACCAGACCCAAGTGCTAACTGCAAAAAGGTGGATTTATGAAATATTAGAGACACCAGGAAACATAACAACAGAAGAGGAAAAGACTGCAAAATATATCTCCCTTTCACAAAGAAAAGCAAATGAGGAAAGAAAATATAGGGTGTTTATAAAGTCTCACTACACTTGGTATCTAGGTCAATTTGAAAAAAAATGTTTATGACGTCATCACAATATGTGCTCAATGGTAAGTTCACTTGTTGCGACAGTTTTCTTAATGACTTGTCTGGACTTTTAAGGATTCTGTCTTGGATATCTAAACATATTTCATCATTCACAGCAGGCCTACCAGATCGTGGAGCATCTTCCACATTTCCAGTAGCAATAAACTTATTCAACAAAATTCATTGACAGTGGGAGCACATATTGTGATGACGTCATAAACATTTTTTTTCAAATTGACCTAGATACCAAGTGTAGTGAGACTTTATAAACACCCTGAAGAAGAATATAGATATTAGCCATGATAGGATATTTTATGTAGCTTAAGTAAAACTGATCTCTGCAATATGTGCCACTCTGACATGCAAGGTTTCTGTTTTGAGATTGTAGTTCTGCCCTATGTGCCGTCTTCGGCTCGAAAGGACTATAGATAGATGTAAAATTACATTTCTAAGGTCACAGCGCTTTTCTTGTTTGTTTACTAATTGTTCATGACTAACTTCCATATGTCATGCCAATTTCTATTTAACATTGAATAAACATTTTTCTCACTTTCATTAACAAATGAAATGTTTTGTCTCTGGAATGTTGCTTTTGCCTGACCTGTTCTACTTCTTATTTCTGAGTTACATCTTCCATTAAATGTAATCAGTTTCTAGTTAACTAAATTGCTATAATAATGAGTCTTATACCCCATTTATTCCTTGTTTACTTTCCATGATCATCATTTCAATTATTTTGCTGCCCAAATCAATATCTTTATTTTGTTTTTTTCCCACCTACCATGTTCTGTAGATCTTTATTATTTTACCATTAAAACAAAATCCTCAGTATGTTTCAAGTTGTTTATATTGTGCTCATCACTGACAAATGTGCTTTATCTGACCCAAGTCACAATGTTCTTTTCTTTGTACAGGGAGAACCTTTTGTTAGAAGTGTCTGATTGTATACTGTAGATCATACAGTGTTATCTTCTCATTTTTGCCTACCATAAGTTCTTTTACTTTCATACACTTCTAGTCTTTGTCTCAAGAGAACATCAATGAGTCAAAGTAAAATCAACAAAAGCTAAGGCATCATTTTTTATTCTGAGAGAGATCTTCTTCATCACTACCAAATCAGTCAGTATATGGATACTGAAAAGCTTCATTGAATCTATCTTACAATATGCAGGAAATAATAACAGTTAATAAGCACACATAAAGTAAAATAAACAGAATTGTAATTCTGAAAAAAATATCTTCCAAATTTTATGGACAGATAAAAAAACAGCTGGAGAAGTTCTCAAACAAATAAAATAAAGAGAAGACAGTCAAGAATCTTTGACAAGCTATTAGAAGAGAGAGACTGAAGTACTTGGTTGTTATTGGAAAAAAATATAGGCAAAGAAAAAATGGGAGGACCAAAAGATGAATATTTTGTTCGGTTATCAAGCCGGTACAATGAATTATCAAGCCGGTACAATGAGCATAAAAAAGTAGACATATTGAAAAATACATTGAAATATGAAGGATCATGATCACCATTGCCATCCAGTTCGGTATGGATTTATTTAAAATTATAAAAATAAAACAGAGTGATAGTGCATATAATTATTCTGACTGTCTTTATTAAATTTGTATAATTTGTGCTAGACTGTTCTATTGAGTTATTTGCGGGTCGTCATCATTGTACTCCGAATGTGTCCATAGATGTTCAGATCCCCTCCCCATCAAGTCCAGCAGTGTCCAGCGATCCCCTCCCCATCAAGTCCTGCAGTGTCCAGTGACTGATTGATGACTCCAGTTCTGTGTTGGTTGATAAGTCTTCTTAATTTTATATTCTGTCCATTAAGTGAATGACATATTATTTGTTTGTGGTTACACTGACCAAATGACCTAGGTTCAAATGTTACCGACAGCACCAGATGTTTCCAAAAATTGCTTCTGTGGTTTGTTGAACAATGTCAGTAGCATAGTCATAGGGCACAGGCTTGGCAGTATGAGCTGGGTTTGTGAATGAGGGTTCAAACACAGCTTGATGCTCTCCAGTCGACCCAGCTGATGTAGGAATTGGTACCTGACTCACAGTTAGGAAAAAGTAATGACATTGAGGAAGAGAACTGGCCTTCCTTATCTTCAAATCATCATCATCATCATCATGTGCCATACCGGTTGGCGTTTATGGATCATGCCCCTCCACAATCTTCTATCTACAGTGCATTGTATCAGTTCTATTGACTGTTTTCCATGCCATGACACCAAGCTATCCAGTATTTTCTCTCTTAGTCGCCCACATCTCTCTTTCCTTTTATTTACCAGTTGTAACCAAGTATTCCAACTTTCCTCTTCTCAGGATGTGCCCGAAAAATGTTGATTGCTTCTTTCTGATGTTTTTTAAGAGCTCCCTTTTTGTGTTGGCCTCTTTGAGAACTTCCTCATTTGTCTTTTTAGCTGTCCAGGGAACTTTCAACATTCTTCTGAGAAATCCCATCTCTGTGGCCTCCAATCGTCTTTTCATTTGTTTGTCCACTGTCCATGATTCGCTTCCATAGGTCAGAATTGGTTCTATATCTTCAAATTCCAAGGTCAAATTTGATATTTTACCCCCCAACAACATCAACACACACACAACAGCAGATATTTCCCTGGACTACTTTTTTGTGGTTTACCAAGGCAACAGGTAAAGTGGGGGACCAGAGTTCACTCTGAGAAAGTTATGGAATGTTGCTATTTGCTGCGAAGTTTGTCCTGAAGTAGACACCAGTTGGGAGTTTTTTATTAACTGCTGACTGACATGCATGCAGGTCACTCTGTGGCATTGTTACTGTTGCTAAGAGATCTCATTCTCATCTCTCACCTTTACTTCTGTGCATGGGGAATTAGTTTCATTGCATTCTGGGAAATCCCTTATGTGCATCACCTCATTTCACAGAATCTTCCAGAGTGTGTTCTAATTGTTTTTCATTCTGATATTGTTTTTCGCTCTGACCGATTTTTTTTTGCTCTAATTGTTTTTCCAGTAAAAATGAGTGAATACTGGGTCAGGTCTCTAAGTAGAGACAACCTCCATGCAAGCTTTACTTGGCTGCACAAGCAGTGATTCTTAATGACCTATCAAAAGTGATTACCTGCTGTCATTTCTTCACTCCATTACCCATGAAAAAATATGCAGAATACAAAGTAACCAAAAGTTACTTACTACACTCTCTGTAGAGGCTCAGTGACATGGCCACCACTGTTGATCAATACACTTGGCAAAGATGAACTCTGTTCACGTTATACTCAGCCCATTAGTAACTGCACTTTATCGTAATACTCAGCAATTTGCAGCACAAGTTAGACACCTTTTTATTAACAATGTTTTATATGAAAATAAGTTATGTGTTTATGTTCCAATTTTTTCCAAGACATCTTTCACAGAAATCATTAGATTATGGCCTGACCAGTAGTGTAGAAGAAAAACTGTAATATACCCTTTAGTTGCATGCCTACAGTTTGGTTTGAGGTATTTAGATTTGTTAGAGTTGATGAGTTTTTAATATTTGCAGTGTACATAAGGACCGTCTCTTTGTTTCACTGTTGTTCAAGTGGAAGTGCAAAACACAAACGAGTAGCACTGTCTTCAGTAATGTTCTGTCAGCACAAAAATGGTCTTGAGAATTGACTTGAACTATGCAAGGAAAATGATCCAATGGTCATCTGGCTTGTCAAAGAATGTTGGTGAATCTTCAAATTATATTTAGTGTGAGAAAAATTACAGCAGATTCTTACAGGGTTTAATGCTAATTTATTTGTTTTTATTCTGGAGATTTTTAATGTTAAAAAAAAATGTTCTGCATGGCAACTGTAGTAAATGTTTCTGTTGTGTAATTTAATGCTACCTCAGCTTAAGTGATAAAAGCTAGTTATTATTTTTAGTTAAGATGTGGTATAGTTTTTTTATGTTTTTTTTTTTCATTTATTCATATTATTTTTTTTTTTTAACCTCAGTTGCTGAGTGGTTATTCTACTCACTACAAATAAGTCAGGTTTGGGTTCAGTTCTTAGGTTTGGGTTCAGTTCTTAGGTTTGGTATTTTTTTTTAGGCTTTAGAGTTCACCCAGCATTTGAGAATGGGTCAGAGATCTTTTGTTAGGAAAGTTGGTGACCTAGTGTACCACACCACCCATAAAATATGGCATTGCTCACTTTAAAATATGGACACCAACACCATATTCTCCATTCATCTTAGATGTGGAGGGAACCTTCCCTTTTCATATTATTTATTTTTGGGTGCATTCTTTTTTGTTTCATTTTCTTCCTTCCATGTTTTCCTTGTTTGTTTTTTTTATCTTCTGTTTCCCTTTTTTAAAACTAAACTTTCTTTCATTTCCTGATTGCTCCTCTTCTTTCTGTTCTTTTGTAATCTTCCTTCTTTCTTTTTTTGGTCTTTTCAATTATCTGCCTTCTTTTTCCCTCAATATTTATTATGGGTTATCTCTGTATGTTACTTCTCCTTTACATGAAGCCATTATCACAGCACGTGCATTGCTCTTAATTCTGTTTTCTATAGGCTGGTGTTCTGACAGTTCACCTTGGAAGTGTTGAGGGCACTTATGTAATAAATAAACAAAGCCCAAACAAACAGATCTGGTTATCTTCTCCTCTCAGGTGAGTTGGTTTAATCTTAGCTAACTGTAAAGTTATGATGTACGATATGCATGTGCAGATCACCAGTAATGCTATGCTATTGCTATTGTGAAATGCAAACACTTTAGTTATTCTAGTATTCTCATTCTTCTGTATATTAACCTCCACATATTTCCCTTCAAACGTTAAGGGAGATGCAGTCTCTCATTTTTCCAGCAATCTCAGCAATTATCATTCAATGCTGTTGTAAAGTTTACATAATGTTGTTGTTTTGTTTTACTATAGGTCACCTTGAGCTCTACATCCTTCTCTTTTTATGTATCTCTTGTATGGTAGAGAATTAGACATTCTTCCTGGTGCAAAAGTACTTTATTTGCTGTTTCTCTATGTGTTTCAAGATTGGTTCTATGCCGAATTTCTTCACTTATATGGTCTCATTTATAATTTTATATTTTCTAGTCACTCTAGCTACTTGAAATAATTTATTCAATAGCAAATGGTATATTGAAAGGCAATTTTTACAGAAATTTCTTCACCACTTTTTTTTTTAAACTTTAATTCTGATAATGGTGAGCAGGCATACAAGTGGCTTGGGTCAGTCAGTGAGCAGGCATACAAGTCTTGGGTCAGTCAGTCAGCAGGCATACAAGTCTTGGGTCAGTCAGTGAGCAGGCATACAAGTGGCTTGGGTCAGTCAGTGAGCAGGCATACAAGTGGCTTATGTCAGTCAGTGAGAGGCATACAAGTGGCTTGGGTCAGTGAGCAGGCATACAAGTGGCTTGGGTGAGTCAGTCAGCAGACATACAAGTGGCTTTGGTCAGTCAGTCAGCAGACATACAAGTGGTCTGGGTCACTCATTTTCCTCTCAGGTGGACATGGATCCATACCTGCAAGAGTCAGTCGTTACTTTCCTGTCCAGAGTGAAATAATAGTCCTAGCCATATAAGTTATGTGGTCACTGACTAGCCATGCTCCCAGCTTTTCAAGTTAACTCCAAGCAGACAAGATAAATTTAAATAATTGTCTTAATATATATAGTTTTTAAAAAATTATTATTCATCCTGATAGTATAAATGGCCTTTTGCATTTTGACAGACATTTGGAAACAGGCAGATATCATCTGCAATCATAACTGCCTGATGCAGCATTGCCAAGCAGCTTCTCTCATGGCTAATCTAATATTGCAAAGGCAAGCCTGCCTGCAGAATAAACAAGGCATTTTATGTCAAGGATCTTGCTTCTTTTCTCCTGCATCTTTTTTCTTTCAACTTTGACTTTTTTCTTTTTCACATGTTATCAAACCACTTTTTAATGTATCTTTTCCATGTGTTGTGATCATCGGCCAGCTTTTTCCGGTTTTTAATTGCTAATGAAAAAATCATTCAGGGATGCCATGTGTCTTTGTATCTCAGTTTTGGTCTATCCATATGCCACTTCCCATCTATAAGCTCCTCATACAGTATTTGTGATTGTTGTCCATTGTCAGAGCCACCTTAGTTTTCAACTCTTTAGTATTGTCATAACAGATCAGACCTAGAACACATGCAGGTCTATAATGGTGATGTATGGTAGTAATGTGAGTGTATGATAGTGTATATATAACATAAACAATTTTTAGTCCATTTTAAATAGGTTTTGAAAATAATTATTTTGAATGGACATTAATGTACTGACTCAACAATGTCAAAGAGTATCATGTTTTCATTTATATCACACTTTGAAGTTTTCAGAATATTAATTATATGAATTATTATGACATCATCATCATCAAGTACCGGGTCTACTGGCGTAGGTGATCGTGTCTCTCCACAATTTTCGATCTCGACAGTTCTTTATCATTTCTGTTGTTGACCTTCTGCCAAGCCATTCTCTTAAGCTGTCTGGTATTTTCTCTCTTTGCTTCCCTCTATATCTTCGTCCCTCAATTTTTCCAGTTGTTACAATATACTCCAGTTGTTCTCTTCTCATTACATGGGCAAAAAATGATGATTGTTTCTTCCTAATATTGGAAATTAGCTCTCTTTTTGCTTTGTCCTCTTTCAGAACATTTTCATTACTCTTCTTAGTTGTCCATGATATTCTCAACATTCTTCTGTAAATCCACATTTCTACATACACCAGTGATTTATTATTACGACAGTTATAGTTAAATAATTATTTATTCTTTTGCATTATCCTGCTTTCATTTCTCCCTGAAATATAAGCTACTGCAAGATTTTTCCTATTTAATTTCGTCTTGTCTGTAATAATAGTAATATTATTTTGCATAAATTTGTCATCTGCTTGTGGTGCAAAAGCTTAAATTATCATGTGTTTGTGGGTGTGTGTGTGTTTTTAAGTTAAATTAACCCCATTAACATTTTTTTAAAAGTGGTTTACGAAAATTAGTTATGGAAAACAAATGTAAAAAAACAATTTTGACAGAATTATATTTAATCTGTCTGTGGCAACAATCTCCAGAAAAGACAAAACATAAACTACTCTACAATTTAAAGTCGAGAGGCTGAGACTCTGACCAACACAGACTCTCTTGAATTGCAAACTCTTTGGCTTGTTGGCAGTGTTGAATAAAAAACAGTTCAGTTCATAAACTAAGTCTGCATAAGCGTCTTAACTCTTGCATAAGGAAAACATAAAAGAAAAGAAAGGGAGGGAAGAAGATTTATGATATTTTAAAGGTTTAAAAGAATATTAAACTCTTGGTAACAACACTAAAAGTAATGGTTAAATAGCGAAGTTCAAACATGAAAGTTGTAATGACATACACAAGTTAACAGGAGTGGTTAATCATTAGAAGATGAAAATCTCTTAACATAATCATTTTATGTAGAGACTGTGTTTGATCTAATCTCTCTTATTTTATTCAGTGTATATCATTACCAGTACTTTTCCCTAGTTTTCTATCTGTTCTATTGAGACTTCTTCAATACTAAGACCTTATTTGTCTTTTCACCACAGTTAAATTTTATGAGTGTAAATAGTTTGCATTTATCTTTAATGAGCACTACCATTAATTGTATATTATGTTCATCTAAACTATATCTCCCCCTGACACTGAAAAGCAAATGAGGAAGGAAAGAAGTAGAACTATATTACATATATATTTATATATAAATAAATTACCTTCTCTTTTATCTATAGTGGGCCAAAACGCTTTGACTACTTTGATGGACAGTGGGTGTACCTTCGAGATGGCAGAGGACTACACCATCTGCTAGAAGATGAGCTGACAGAGATTTTGGGATTAAAAATTGAACTTAAGAGGTGTAAATACTATTCTTTGGGGACTCCTGATACAAAATAATGGCTTGCTTTCAATGAGAGCTCATTACTCCTGAGAGCTCATAACTCCTAAGAGCTCATAAAATGGTTTAAGATCAAAGTGTCTGTACTTTTATTCCAAACAGATTAATCTCAGATCAAAGCAAATGTTCTTGTGTGATCACTTATCATTCCCCAATGCCAGAGGTTGATTTAACATTTCCAGTTTGTCTCTGAGACAGAGATTTATTTATGATGTGTTTAAGTTTGGTTTTGAAATGTGAGTAATCAAGTTTTATCTTTATTCATGAAATATAAAATATAGAAGCTGGCCTATTTGCTGTGAGAATAGATTATCCATTGAGAACAAAGCTAGATATAGATGTTTATAAAGTATATTCCTATTATTGAAGGTGCAAAAATTGCAGTTGAATGCATAGCACCACTTTGCATGTATTGAGTTATCATAATGGTGGATTTCTAAAAGTGTAATTCTCTGAGTTCGTAACATGAGAATGAATATGAAAATACATGTGTATTGGTAATAAAGATATGTAATAATATAACATAAATGTTTTATTATATTCAAGTTACATTATCTTTTTATGAGTTATTTTCCATTTTGTCACTGTTTATGCTACAGGCTAATGATGATAATTGGAAATAAAATAAAATTGTTTAGTATAAAAAAAAATATAAATAACACTTGGAATATAAATAGAACAGAAATAAAGAAATTAATTAACTGGCAAATAGTTAAACCTACATGCTAGGGGTATCAGCCCCCATTGCCAGACACTAATGGGGCATTCCATGAGTGCTAACATTATCTATGCAACAGCTGAACTAGATCACATTATATCTACATGATTATAGGTAATTTTGGCTTCTTTCCAAAGATTTCCTAAAAGTGTTGTTATTTTGTGTCTAGTTATCAAAAGTATTCACATCACTCATAAGACTAATTTATTGCTTGTGTTTCTTCTGTTCTCATACCAAGAAACTTGTGGAAGTGTTATAATCATTTATACAGCTCACTAATGATGTGACAATTTTTTTATGATTACTAAAATTACCAATTTCTAACTTGGCATTCTATTAAGAGATGTGTAATATTGTGAAAATGAATGTGCCTAATTCAGGGAGGAGCCTCGGTGGCTGAGTGGTTAGTGTGCTCGCTTCCTGACCAGAAGGGTCCCCAACAGTGGCGGATTTTTTTTTAATTGACAGAGCTCTGGGTTCCCCCAGCCTCTAAAAATGGGTACCAGAGATTTTTCTGGGAAGTAAAGGTGGCCTGGCGTGATACTGACCACATCACCCAAAAATGTGCCGTGGTCATAGAAAAATATGGTCACTAACACCATATTCCTCATACGCCTAGCAAGCCGTGAAGGGAACCTTTACTTACTTTCTTAATTCAGGGAACATTTTATAATGTTCTAAAAAAAATTAACTACTGTTGTTAAAAGCTAACATGATAATAAACAAAAAGGAGAGAAAGTAGTCTAGCTATTTTTTTGTATTTGGAAAGATATAGGCCATATTTTGTTTCTTTTTGTGCAAATGTATTTCCAAACATCAGTTACTGCTTTGCAATCATTTTGTATTCATATTGAATTCTTGAATTGCTAGAGTATATTACTGGGCATATTTCAATAGAAAAGGGAGCCGTGATGGCTCAGTGGTTAGTGAACTGGTCTACAAAGGACAAGAGGTAGGGTTCGATCCCAACTGATGGCTTCCGGGTTCACCCAGCCTTTAATGGGTATCAGATTTTTTTTACCCGACTGGACTACCAACGTTTGGACAACCCGTGTTCTATTCCCGCTGGGAGCAGTGTGAATTGTACAAAATACCCCCATGGTCATCCCAGCCGTTGGCAGAAATGGGTACCAGGGTATTACCCTGGGAAGGTGAGGAATGTCACTTCGCATCTGAGTTTTGATGCTTGAA
The DNA here is from genome assembly GCA_032433765.1 of Megaustenia siamemsis. Lineage (NCBI taxonomy): Eukaryota > Metazoa > Mollusca > Gastropoda > Stylommatophora > Ariophantidae > Megaustenia > Megaustenia siamemsis. The sequence continues at coordinate 126,110,884 of JAVIAB010000051.1, read as the reverse complement.
GCGACACTATACAGAAATATCCTAACATTTCTGGATAGGCAGCCAAGCACATATGGGTGTAAATTCGCGTGCTAATGAAAAAGGGTTGAGGTAAAGGGACGGAGAGGTTATATGAGAAGGAATTAGACGGAAGAGGTCAAAGGGTGAAGTTTAGATATGGTTGTAAACAGAGAACAACTCAGAGCCCATGGGATAGGGGAATTCTCGGGTGAGCGGGTCGTGATTTATGAAGTTTGTGAAAATGAGGGGGAAGTTAGGAGGACAAAGGATTTTTGAGTAGGAAAAAGATTCATTCGAGATTGAGTGAGCAATCAATCTATGCGGATGGGTTGTTAGTTAACAAGCCGATACCGTGGGCTGGATTAGAGGTAGTTTAGTAATGCCCAGAAGGGTTGTGACTTGGTTAGTTAGGATGTGACAGTCAAGCACAGAAGAGCTGAGAGGGACATGATATTTCCAGTCACTAACATGGTGAGTTGTGATAGAATAAGGAGGAAAACGATTCCAGAGATATTTTGTATAGAGTAGGGAATAGATAGACTCTGCAGTCCTGGACAATGTAATGTGTGTTTAGACTAAGGAGTTATGATACTCAAGTAATCAGCTAGTGAGGACTAGTACACTAGTTAGAGACACCGTTCAGTGGATAGTTGAACTGGTGGGAGTGCATGGAGTTATGATACTCGCACTCATGAGATTTATGTGGAATTAGGAACTAAGTAATGCCCACTAGAGGAAGGCTTAATGGTAGCCTGTCCAAGGAATAATTAGTTAGTAAACTGCATCGCTGGAAAAGGGGATGCTAATATCAAGTTACGATAGTAAGTTGTGAAGAGACTTTATGGAACGTGTTTTGTTCCCACCAATATTAGGCTGGTTGTAAGCCATCAAGTTAAGATAGTAACTTTGAAGAGACTTTATGGAACGTGTTTTGTTCCAAATATATTAGGCTGGTTGTAATCCATCAAGTTACGATAGTAATTTGTGAAGAGACTTTATGGAGCGTGTTTTGTTCCCAACAATATTATGCTGGTTGTAAGCCATCAAGCTTCGATAGTAATTTGTGAAGAGACTTTATGGAACGTGTTTTGTTCCCACCATCATTAGGTTGACTGTCTGCCATCAGGCTACAGTCGCATGAGCTCAGTATTAACTAGGTTGTGAAGAGACTTTAGGGAACAAGTGAATAGGCTAGGTTATGTAAAGGGGTGATTAGTGCGGCAAGGGATGGAGAGCAGCTGCCGTTGAGGTTGTGCCGTTATCAAAGGCATAAGGGTGTATCAGCATAGTACTAGTTTTGACACCGAGGGTGCACACGTGCTAGAGAGAGTGTGTCCTCAAGAATACACCAGACATTGTAGGAAGGGAGTTAGGACATGAATATTGTGTTGTAAGAAATGTTTGAATTTCACGATGTCATGTGGCAGGCCAACAAGAGTGGTCTGGGATTGAATAAAGTAAGTGTGTTTGCAAAGTTCTCAGTTGTCAATTCCATTATTGATATTTGTCACTGTACTGTGTCACCGTGAAGAACGAACACTGGTGTCACGGGTCACTATCATCACAACGTGAAGTCAAGTCTATTCTGATCGGGGACCACGGGGAGGCAGGTTCTGAGTGGATTTGTCCGGGCAGTCCAACTGTACCTTAAGGCGGGCTCAAGTCTCAAGGAGCCTGGCTTGAATCTACAGCGGTCTGTTCCTAGCACGACCAAGAAGTGAGAAGTCATTGTCAACCCTAGGAGGGCGCAACCAGCCAGTGGTGAAGATGCTGATCTCACGAGCCTATCCAGTTGCAGGAGTTCCGGGTTCCAGTACACGGTCAGAGTTGCTGATCGTCCAGTAGCCGACCATGTGGGCGATCTCAAGGTGAAGACGAGGTCAAATCTTTCTATGCTGACATCTCAGTTGGGGGAGTCCTTGGTACTCGTGTGCTGGTTCAACGCCTTTGCAGTTTACGGTTGGTTGCTGTTCATCGGTGTTATGCAGAAGTTGGAGAATCGGAAATGTATCCGGACGCGGTTACACTAAGACGCCGATTCAAGTCTCATACTTTACCTTTCAATAGAAACCACAGCATGGTTAAAACAAAACCATAAGTATATGTAAAAGTAAAGTACCCCCGTTATGCCAAGTGGCGTATAGGGAAATATGGTGTTAGTGACCCTATATTTTACAGACCTTCAGCACATGATTTTTGGGGTAATGTGGTCGGTATTACGCCCGTGCTGCTTTACTTTCCCAAAAAAATCCGGTACCCATTTAAGGCTGGATGAACCCGGAAGCCGTCGGTTGGGATCGAACCCTACCCCGTGTCCTTTGTAGTCCAGTTCACTAACGACTGAGCTATCGCGGCTCCCATAAGTATATGTCATTGATGGTAAATGTTGAAGTACTGAAATAATTGTATCTTTTTTTTATTCTTCTTGTACTTGATCATTGACAGATAAGCAATCAAGGGTTGACAAGTTTAGTAGCATCTTATTGTAGAACAACAATTAAATCTGCACACTTTGTTTTGTCTGTGGCTATCACTAGCAACATGTCTCAAGTCAGACCCACACTTTACATCACTGCCATTGTTCTCCATCTTTCATCTCTTTTGCCTAACCTCAGAACCACAAGTTGGCAGATTGTGTCATGGTTTTCTTGATCAATTCTTAGTTCATGGCTGATCCAGTTCCATAGTTTGAATTTTTTATTGTGTTCATTTCCTCTTGGCAGTATATGTTGATCAGCTGTTAATTGCAAATTTTGTTTTCTCTAAAACATTTTGAAAATGGAAATAGAACTGATGAAGACACAGAAACCCCAAGAAATATGGAATTTCAACTACATATGCTTAGAGTAATTTGACAGATCAGTGATAGGTACAGCAAGATAGTACAAAATGCAGGATATTGAGGAACAGTAGGAAATGTTCAAATAGTCTAATCTAACAAAAATTAAAAGAAATAAACCAGTAACTAAAAGAATCAACAATAAGAGATGAATGACAGAAGAAATACCAGACCTAATGAACAAAAGACAAAAACATAAGAAAGAAGAACTGACATACAAAATATTGCACAAAGAGATCCAAAACAATACAGAGAAGCAAAGGAAGGTTGGTTAAAGTTGAAATGTGAAGAAATGGAAAAACAGAGATGGAAAAATGGACAGAATATACCACTTAACTCTCTATGATGATGAAAGTCCAAAACTAAACAATTCAAAGACACAGCCACCAATAATACAGAGTGAGGTGGAGGAGGCAATTCAGCACATGAAAAGAGGCAAAGCTCTAGGTCCCAATAATATAACAATCAAAGAGATAAATGCATTAGGAGAACTGGAAGTACATGTCATCATTGACATATAACACTGGACACAAACACAAAGATCTACTAAAAAAAATATCTTTGTAGCCATCCCAAAGAAGTCAAACTCCGCTGATTGCGAAGACCATCGCACTATTAGTCTCATGAGCCATATGACCAAAATATTACTAAGAATTACCATGAGACGTGTAAGGAACAAATTAGTATAAAAAGTAAGTGAGGAACAATGTGGATTTGTGGTAGGAAAGGGCATCAGTAATGCAATATACATTCTGAGAACATTGATAAAAAAGGGCTATAGAGGAGAATAAAGATCTATATATGTTCTTTATAGACAACACAAAATCATTTGACAAAGTAAAGCATGTGGAAATTAGACATTTATGGCAAGGATCTAAGTATTATACAAAAAACATGTATTGGCAACCAAACAGGACAGTTCCAATATATAAAACAAGGAATCAGTGAAGGTTATGTTCTATTGCCAGATTTGTTCTCACTTTACAGTGAAAAATATTATGAAATCAATAGTAGACATAAAAGTTTTTTTTAAGTCAATGGTCACAACATAAATAATTTATGATATGTGGATGACACAGTCTTAATAGCAGAGACTGAGAATGAACTACAAGAAATGATAGTAAAAGAATGCAACAAGAAAGGTCTCAGTCTGAATAGTATGAAAACAGTAGTAATGGTCATATCAAATAAATAATCATCATGACTTTGCAACATAAAAATAAACTGGATAAATCTAAAGCAAGTGCAATTTGCAAATACTTGGGCACAATAAAATCATCAGATGGAAGATGCACCACAGAAATAAAAAGTACAATGGTTCAAGCTAAAATAGCATTTCAGAAAATGAAAAACTTCTTGTGCAACAAGTCTATGTCAATAGAAGTGAGAAAGAGAGTTCATTGGTGCTATATAGAACCAGTTCTGACCTATGGAAGTAAATCATGGACAGTAAACAAGCAAATGAAAAGACATTTAGAGACCACAGAGATTAAATTTCTCACAAGAATATTGAAAGTTTCCTGAACAGCTAAAAAGACCAAAAAAGACATTCTCAAAGAGGCCAACAATAAAAATGGGAGCTCATAAAAACATGACAAAAATAATTGACATTTTTTAGATACAGCATGAGAAGAGGAATGTTGGAGTACTTGGTTACAACTGGCAAAATAATGGAAAAGAGAGACTGGAGATGGCAAAGAGAGAAGATACTAGATAACTTGGTATCATGGCATGGAAAACAGTAAACAACAGAATTGATACTATGCACTGTGGATAGAATATTGTGGAAGGATATGATCGCCTATGCCAACCAGCACGACATATAAAAAAACAAAAGCTGTCACACCAAGTAGCGTATATGGAATATAGTGTTAGTGACTATAATTTGTATAGACCTTTGGCACATGATTTTTGGGGTAATGTGGTCAATATTATGCCCGTGCTGCTTTTTTCTTTTCCAGAAAAAAATCCATTTAACGTAATACCCATTTACAGCTGGGTGAACCCGGAAGCCGTTGATCAGGATTTAACTCTCGTGTCCTTTCAATATGGCAGAGTTTAAAAACCAGAGTTTTTTGTTGTAGAAACCCAGCTTTACCAGACCAACAAGCCAAGAGTTTTTTTTGTTCTAAGAAAGCAGCTTTACAAGACCAGCAAACAAGAGGTTTTTTTTTTTAAAAGAAAAATAGCTTTCACAGACCAAGAACCAGGTGTTCCCCCTCCTAGAAAGGCAGCTTTACCAGGTCAAAGAGCCACAGTTTTTTGTTCTAGAAAAACAGCTTTATCAGACCAACGAATGTTATCTTCCTGGGTATGTATCACATTTTCCTTCTTTTGGTCATTGTCACTAACAGTATCAAAATGCTGCTTTATATTTTGTTTTTGTTTGTTTTTTATGCTTGATTTTTTTTTTCTCTGACACTTGCTGTACCTGATTGTGCATACAGGACACACTTCCTGTACACTTTAATTACAACTATCCTTTGTAAAAACAGACGCATTACTGTGACTGTTTATGGTTATTTTTTTTCCCTTATTTATTGTTCATAACTTAAAACTATTTGTGTGGTTCTGTTGTTATTGTTAATTTGTTGTATTACAACATATTTCTTTCTCTTGAATATTGTTTTAAGTGTCTTATTGTATTAATTTATTGTCGTCTGATGTTATTAAAGTTCGCGGGTTAATTAAACTAATGACCCAACTGATTGTTGATTTATAATATTGTGTTCAAATAGAAAAGATTAAAACTGAGTATTGTAATTTTTTTAAACTTGGTTCAATTTTATGTTTTTGTCTTTGATGAGAGAGAACTTATTGAAGGCCTTTAATAATTCAAAGGAACAGAAAAAAAAGAAGTTTCCAAAGAGCTTACATTTTAATTATTAAATTTAAAATATTAAATTCTTTATCTTGTGGAATATCTGCATCAAAGGCTTTCTTCCAAGAGGTACCATTTCACTATGTCTTTCTTTGATTTTTCTCATGTCTCTTCTGAATATTGTCAGTCCACTTAAGAATTGTCAACATAAAAAAACGCAACATAAAACAAACAAACAAAAAAAAAGAGAATATAGATTGTAGAATTGACCATAAAGCAAATAACACCTGGGCTATTTTAACTAGTTTTAAAACATTTAAAAAATACTAAGAATAGCAAAATGTTATATCTCAATATTCCTGTGTGGTGCAGAAACATGGACATTAGACAAAAAAAAACAGAACAGAAAATTTAAGCCTTTGAAATTGAGATTTTTTTTTTTTGATGGGAAGAAAATAAAACAAATGATATCTTAAAACAACTAAAAATGAAAAGAGAACTAACTACTAAACACAACTCAAATAAGACAAATGAGATTCTGGGGCATGTTAAAATACACAATACCCTTCCAAAAGTAATCTTGGAAGTGAAAATACAAGGTAAAAGAGCAGACCAAGACTAACATGGACGAGTAACATCAAAAGATGGACAACTCATCATATGATCTGCACTATCAAAACAAGAGAGTGGAATGGCGCTGCGTGGTAGTCAAACTTAATACGAAGACGGCACTCCATGATGATGATAACATTGAGCTGGTACCAACGAACAAAATAGTTCTATGGTGTCATCTTCAGTGTAAAACTGGAGACAAATAATAATTATTAATATCATGGAAACTTCCGAGGCGATAGTTCAGTGAATCATTTAACAGGAAGAGGTATGTTTACAACACTCGGACAAAAAAAGTCACAAATATCAACAGAAAAAAACAAACCAAACAAATAACAATAGATGGTCCAAAACAGGATGGAAATGATACATTGTTTATTGATGCCCTCTATGATACATTGTTTATTGATGCCCTCTATGATACATTGTTTATTGATGTCCTCTATGATACATTGTTTATTGATGCCCTCTATGATACATTGCTTATTGATGCCCTCTATTTTCAAATCACAAGTTTACCTGTAACTCAACATGATCAGCAGATATAACTTTGTCCATACATACACACCAATCCTCTTGACATTAAAAAAAAACATAAACAATTTCAGGCTGGATAAAACTAGAGGACATCAATTAAATCAGAATCGAACCCGACTTTGTGTGCAAACCAAGAGTGTAGCGGAATAGGGGTATCCCCTAACAATAGAAGAAAGTGCTCTCTTTCCCGCTAGTCTACTGGATGCCCTTGGACAGGAGGGGGTACTTATTTAGCCCCCCCCCCCCTCCCTAATCAGGGATATGCTAATACTCTGGAGCAAGTGATGCATGAAGCTATGGGAACATCTTAAAGTGATGTTGGTTGGATAATTTCTCCCCACCACTCCCCTCTCTACAATAGTAAGAGGATCTCGTGTGTAGGTAATGGCTGCGATCACCGGCTAACTCAGTCACTGACGTGAAAGAAAGAAACGACGCTGAGTACTACCTTTTTACATGATCTTGAAAATTATAGTTAGTGCAAGATACCATGCGCCCGTGTGTTACCGGGGCCTCATTACGTGGGATGTAAAGAATAGTGACACTGTGACCTTCCAGTCATGTCGTAAGAGGCGACTAAGGAGGTTGATCGATGGCTTGACAAGCTGTCATTGTAAAAAGCATTGTTATGGAAACAGCGCCATAGATTTTAGAAGCTGTGATCTCTGCAATATGTGCCACTTTGGCACGCAAGGTTTCTGTTTTTGAGATTGTGGTTCTGCCCTATGTGCCGTCTTCGGCTCGAAAGGACAATAGATAGAAGATACCATGGACATGGTATATGAGCCTAAATTCGCAGCCATGAGCAGACTTCACGAATGTCATGTTGAGGTGCCAGACGTGAGCTCTACGCAGGAATCTAAAGAAGACTTAACAAGCAAGACAACACCGGTGTCGTTAGTCGCTACACGTTGATGGATACTCTTCAGAAGAAATCTGGCCACTTGTGGACTTGTTCAATGTCTAGTGAAAATTACCTGTCGACTAAACCATAGACGTGCTGAGATTGCCTCTTGTACAAGCTGAACACCTCACACAGTACAGGGAAGACTATAGAATAGACGTCATGGGAAACACCAAGCTCCAACGGTAGCAAGTTGGATGAGTTCGGTTTAACAAACACTGTTCTACTGCTAGTCACTCCTGAAGAGGATACAAAAAACTCATCAATACTTTAAGCATCAGTAGGCGACTATAAATGTTATGTAGAGCCAGTCTTAACATGGATCTGAATCATGGACAATAGGACAACAGACAAGAAAATCACCGGAGTCTGTAGAAATGTGGTTTTACAGAAGAATGTTGAGAATACCATGGATAGTTAAGAAGAGTAAAGAAGACGTTCTGAAAGAGGTCAAAGCAAAAAGAGAGCGAATTTCCAATATTAGGAAGAAACAATCATCATTTTTTGGGGCGTAATGAGAAGAGGCAGCTGGAATATATAGTAACAACTGGGAAAATTGAGGGAAGGAAAAGAGATAGGAGGGAAGCAAAGAGAAAAGATACTAGACAGCTTAAGAGAATGGCTTTGCAAAAGGTCAACAACAGAAATGATAAATAACTGTCGAGATCGAAAATTGTGGAGAGACATGATCACCCACGCCTGCAGGCCCGGTACATGATGATGAGGCGACTATATTAGAAAGATAATAGTAAATGTGCTATACAGCATTACAGTCATTGGGGAGTGTATCTAAGTTCAGGTAATTTTGTGTGTTTGTGCCCAACTGGAGAATGTGTTTCGAGCTCATGATGATGGACATAAGAAGAAAGCCTCTGTGACTTATCTAATCTGTCTCAATATATCGATCGATACCCTCCCTTGTTCTCTAGGTAGTGAAATCCGATGGCTAATCCACTTCGAAAACAAAACAAAAAATCAGGAGATCCCTTATGCACTCGCACATGTTAAAGAACGCTTGGCATTTAAGTCTGAAAGATTAAGTCAAAATATAGCCTTGTCCGGGCAAAACTGTAAAGAAAAATAGTTTCACATGCAAAAGACATGTCGGGCCAAAAGGCGCACAAATCGCGGCTTTGTTGTAAATTAACGACACAACGCATCCACGTTCACTTAACCAGTCAGTGACAGTCGTACATACTCAAATAATATACATCGAAATTGTCCAACACACATTAATCATCTACCATGGTAACCTTGGTCATGGAATGTTGAAAGGTGGTAAACGTTATGAGTAATCTGCAGGAAATTCCTTTTTTTTTTTCATTTGTAGCACATCACCAGCGTATACTTTATGGTCTATGTATTTCGTTATTAATAATACGAGTATCAGAATAACAAGTCTATGAATAAATTACCCTAATCAGAACAAGATCTAATACATTATATATTTACTCCAACTGTTGTGTATGAACCACTACCCAGAAATTATCCTTTTCTACTGGTTGATAATAAAAAGCTGACATTATTATGCTTAAAGAAATGCTGGGACATGCGATGGTGCGGGTATGTGGTTGTCGTGACTGCAAAGAAACTACCACTATGAATATAATAGAGCTGGCAATTGTTTGACACGCTTGTGTGATGGCAAGACACGGATGTGTACAGGTCCCATCAAAACAATTATATTTTTGTTTGTTTGTGCATTTTTCTGTGTGATAACTGAAATAACTATGTCTATTTACATAGGTCTAAAATATCAAGTTGACGACCTGTAACAAATGTTGGGCTTACTTCCTGATCAAGCTGGAGATGAAGCAAAATTGTGAAAGGAAGGAGACAAAAAGTGGGGGAAAAAAGATGAAAGAATGTAGACGGAAAGGAAGTAAAGAAGGAGGAAGAAACGAAATAAGGAGAGAAGGAAAACAATTTTTTAGAAAATATTAATTTGTGGTCAGACTTGCATAAATAAAAACATATGACCAGACTGACTGATTCATCAATGTTCAACACAAACCGCTGGACAAAGGTGCCTGGCATTCAGAGAATATATTCTTTCCTACACGTAGACACCCACTAAAAATATATATTTATTTACTATATTCAACCCCTAATGGAATAAAAGTTGAGAATTGGCACTATGTGATTATAGTATAGTATATATATATACATATAGTGAAGCCTCGTACTTCGGGGGGAGCGGGGAGATTAATGTAAACTTCGAACTATTAATAGCTCGAATGTCCTAAAATGAATGAAATTCAGAATATTCCTAATGAGATTCTACCCCAAGTTTCCTTATTTAGAAAACGACAACGGTTTTAATCGATTCTGCTACAAGCTCTCCCGTTAAAGACTATGAAATAACAGATAACACAATGGGCACCATCTTCTCTTAAGGACGATGAATTAATGAAATAACAGATAACACAATGGGCACCATCTTCTCTTAAGGACGATGAATTAATGAAATAACAGATAACACAATGAGCACCATCTTCTCTTAAGGACGACGAATTAATGAAATAACAGATAACACAATAACGCCATCTTCTCTTTAAGGACGACGAATTAATGAAATAACACAATGTGCACCATCTTCCTTTAAAGACGATGAATTGATCAATTAATACAATAAGCAGGAAATACTGGACAGAGTGCATTGGTCAGAGTACTCACTTTTCTCTGACGTTGAAAGACAACAGAGACAGTGAAAAATAAAAGTAAAATAAGGCCTAGCAGAAAATATTATTCGTTTACGGAACACGAAAAAAAAGTAGATGCCATGAAAAACATAACAGAACAAAATACCAACAAGGCAGTACGATTAAAATTACTGAAAGCACGTATCGTTCCAATATCAACATATGGTTGCGAATCATGAACAATCCCGAAAACAGCAAAGAAGAAAATCGAATATAAAAAAATGCTACAGAAATATCCTTAAGATATCAGGGATAATGAAGAGAGCAATGAAAATATTTTACAAGACTAGACCATTGGTAATAATGGCTCATAAACACCATTCTGCAGAGGAAATTAAAATAATATGGTAATGTAAAAAAAAAAAACAGTGGAGTGGAAGGATCAATAACGGAAGGCGTGGTTCTAGGGCGACCAGACAGGGGCGGACAAAGAAATTGGTTTCAAGACATAATGAAACTTGAACTTGATAACAGAAGTGGAAGACCTGTCTCGAGACGGGTAAGTTCAAACGGGCTGTCATGCGACCTGATGATGATGGAGTAAGATGCCAAGACATGTTAATATTCCTCACCATTAACATATACAACGAGGACGAATGGCGCAAGCAATGATGATCATATCAACTCCTGTCACTATAGCTGTTGTTCAGTTATTTTGATACAATCTATGATATTAGACTATACAGTGTATTATTCTGTCACGCTTCGTTTTTCATTATTTTGTTTTTTTCTGTTGTTGATTATTTGTGATTTTTTTCTGTTGTTGATTATTTGTGATTTTTTTCTGTTGTTGATTATTTGTGATTTTTTCCGACTGCTGCATACATATCTCCGCCTTTGAAATGATTCGCTTTCTCTAGACAGCAAACTATATTATGGCGGATTCTAGATTTTTTTTCACTTTTGGTGTGAACTCTTAGGGGATGCTATGAATCATCTTTTGCGTCTGTCATGTGTTTTATTTTCAAAAACAGGCTACATAATGTTTATGACCTTGGAATGTCGCACAAAGATAAAAAAAAAAATATGAGCACAAGCGGAAACAAAAACAAACCGCAGTTTGCTTCTCGCGTGTGCCCAAACTCATGGCTTATATTGTTTCTTTCCCGTTCTGTTGGTAATATTTGCTAGAATGCCAGTCGTATAGGACGAAGAGTCAATGTTTGTTTGACATTTGCTACAGCTTCTGGCCTAATGACCAATGAAAAATGTGTACACTAACGTCATAACAATACGCCTTAGTGACGAAGAAACCTTTTACTCATATATTTGTTGTCACTTTACTTTATCTCTTCACAATTCTACAATTTTCCTGCACAAGTTTCTCACTTAAAAGTATATGTCGAATGACGTAATGAAACTTAGACAAGACGAGTGTTGTATGGACGAAGACTTCGATAAGACAGGTGTGTGTCATAAAGACAAAAAGTTAGACAAGACGAGTACCGTAAAGACTACAACTTAGACAAGTGGTTCGTGAACTGGACTACAAAGGGCAAGGGGTAGGGTTCGATCCCAACCGACGGCTTCCGGGTTCACCTAGCCTTAAATGGGTACCGGATTTTTTTCTGGGAAAGTAAAGCGGCACGGGCGTAATATCGACCACATTACTCCAAAAATCATGTGCTGAGGGTCTGTAAAATGTATGGTCACTAACACCATATTTCCTATACGCCACTTGGCGTGACGGGGGCTCTTTACTTTTTTATTTTAAAATGGCAGATATGGCAACATATACTTATATATATATATATATATATATATATATATATATATATATATATATATATATATATATATATATATATCATCATCATCATCAAGTGCCTTCTCCACAACAAAGGTTGGCTACCATGGATCGCCATTCTACTCTGTTTCGTGCTTTGATGGTGCAGGCTGTCATAGATTGGCTAGTCCATCTTCTGATGTTACTCGTCCATGTTAGTCTTGGTCTGCCTCTGCCTCTTTTACCTTGTATTTTTCCTTCTAATATTACTTTTAGTATGCTGTTGTGTCTTTTAACATGCCCCAAAAATGTAATTTGTCTTGTCTTAATTGTATTTAGTAGTTCTCTTTTTATTTTGAGTTGTTTTAAAACTTCATCGTTTGTTATCTTTTGTTTCCATCCAATTCTACCTATTCTTCTATAAATCCACATTTCAAAGGCTTCACTTTTATGTTCTGTTTTCTTGTCTAATGTCCATGTTTCTGCGCCATACAGGAATATTAAGAAAATGTAACATTTTGCCATTCTTAGTTTCAGCCCTGCTGATATTTGTTTTGTTGTTAGTATATTTTTCAGGGCATTAAAATTACTTTTTGCCATAACTATTCTTTTATTTCAATTTTGCATTTTCCATCATTGGTTATAGTATGTCCCAGGTAGTTGTAGCTCTGGACTGTCTCCAGAAGTATTCCCTCAACTGTGATATTTAATTGTAGGTCTTGATAATTTCTTTGTTTATGATCATGGTTTTAGTCTTTTTGATATTTATTTCTAGTCCATATTTTTTGCTTGTTATGTTTATCACATTAAGCAATTGTTGTAGGTCTTTAGGATTTTCTGCTAGTAGAACAGTATCATCAGCATATCTTAGGTTATTGATTATCTTTCCATTAATGTTTAGGCCTGGTATCTCTGAATTTTACGACGAGTTAAATGAGGCACTTCATGAATGCAAACCACATGAAAACACCATAGTTCTAGGGGATTTTAACGCAAAAGTAGGAAAGGAAAGAGTTGAGGAAGTAGTTGGTCATTATGGCTTAGGCAAGAGGAATGAAAGAGGTGAGAAACTTATTGAATCGGCAAGAACACACAACATGATGATAGGAAACACCTGGTTTAAGCAACATCCAAGACGTCTGTGGACATGGAAAAGCCCAGGGGACAACGCACGAAATCAAATTGATTATATAATGATAAGCAATAGATTTAGAAACAGTCTGGTGTGTGTGAAAACTAGACCAGGGGCAGATTGCAATAGTGATCATGTACCAGTTGTGGGAAAGCATAGAGTAAAATTAAAAAGGACAAAACGAGCCTTAGTTAACATCAAGTTAAATTTAGATTTACTAAAATCAGACAAGAAGCTGCAAGACAAATATAAAATCACAATTCAGATCCGGTACAATGCAATAGAGAAGATACAAAGCATTGATGAACAGTGGGAAATGCTAAAAGAGTCAATGCAACAAACATCAAAAGAGTTCATACCACCAGTAAGGACAAATTCAAGGAAGAAATGGATGACAGATGACATTTTGCAGCTAATGGATACAAGAAGAAGAAATAAAGAAAATAAAGATGAGTATAAGAGGTTAAATAAAGAAATTGTAGTAAAATGTAATGAAGCAAAAGAAGCATGGCTAAAAGAGAGATGCAAAGAGATCGAATTGCAACAAAAAGGAGATGCTAAAGCTATATACAAACAAATTGAGGAATTAACAGGAAGAAAAACGCAATCAAAAACTGGATGTTTAAGATCAAAGAAAGGAGAACTGTTGATTGATCAAGAAAACATAAGGGAACGATGGACAGAATACATTAAGGATCTTTATAATGATGAACGAACGGAACTAAATATTAAGGATAATGGAGAAGGACCAGAAATGCTAAGAGAAGAAATGGAAGACGCCTTGCGTAATATGAAAGCAGGCAAAGCTCCTGGACCAGATAATATAACTAAAGAAGAGATTGAAGCCATGGGTGATTTTGGAATAGAAATAATAATAAAAATATTGAATGATATCTACAACAGCTGATATATACCAGACAACATGCTCAAATCAATATTCATAGCCCTACCAAGAAATCGGTACGATTGAATGCGATGATCATCGCACAATAAGCCTTATGAGTCATATGACTAAGATATTACTAAGAATCATCATGCGAAGAGTGCGAAACAAAATCAGTCCAGAAATTAGCGATGAACAGTGTGGTTTTGTTAGAGATAAAGGAACAAGCAATGCCATTTATATCATAAGATCTTTAGCAGAAAGAGCCATAGAGGTGAAAACAGATCTATACCTATGTTTCATAGATTACACCAAGGCATTTGACAAAGTAAAGCACCAAGAAATAATCAACATTTTAGAAAGCATAAACATAGACAGCAAAGATCTAAGAATAATAAACATATACTGGCAACAAACAGCGGCCATAAGAACTGGAAACCAATTGGGAATGTTTCAACAAATAAAACAGGGTGTTAGACAAGGTTGTGTGCTGTCACCAGATTTGTTTAATATTTATAGTGAGATTATTTTAAGATCCATAAGGGTCATGCCTGGAATAACAATTGGAGGTCATAATATAAATAATCTAAGGTATGCTGATGATACAGTATTAATCGCTAAGAGTGAACATGAGTTACAAGAAATGTTGGACATTGTAGTGAAGGAAAGCAAAATAAAGGACTCAGCCTTAATAGCAAAAAGACAGAGGTAATGATAACAACAGAAAAAGACATCACCTCAGTGCAAAATAAAGACAAGTGGTCAATATTAAAACAGGTAAATGAATTTAAATATTTGGGAACTTTGTTAACCTCAGACGGAAGATGTACAAAAGAGGTGAGATGTAGAATGGCTCAGGCAAGAGCAGCTATAAAAAAAATGAGGAAAATACTATGCAATCCATTTTTGACAATAGAAACAAGAAAAAGAGTTCTTAAATGTTACGTAGAACCAGTCTTAACGTACGGAAGCGAATCATGGACAATAGGACAACAGACAAGAAAATCACTGGAGCCTGTAGAAATGTGGTTTTACAGAAGAATGTTGAAAATACCATGGACAGCTAAGAAGAGTAATGAAGAGGTTCTGAGAAAGGTCAAAGCAAAAAGAGAGCTAATTTCCAATGTTAGGAAGAGACAATCATCATTTTTTTGGCCATGTAATGAGAAGAGGAGAACGAACTACAAGAAATGATAGACATAATAGTAGAAGAAAGCAACAAGAAACGTCTCAGTCTGAATAGTAAGAAAATAGAAGTAATGGTCATATCGAAGAAACAATCATCACCATCATGCAACATAAAAATAAACGAGACAAATCTAAAACAAGTGCAACGTTTCAAATACTTGGGCACAATAATTACATCAGATGGGAGATGCACCACAGAAATAAAAAGCAGAATAGCTCAGGCCAAAATAGCATTTAAGAAATGAAAATATCTTATGCAACAAATCTATGTCAATAAAAATGAGAAAGAGAGTTCATCAGTGCTATATAGAACCAATTCTGACCTATGGAAGCGAATCATGGACATTAGACAAACAAATGAAAAGACGGTTAGAGGCCACAGAGATGGGATTTCTCAGAAGAATGTTGAAAGTTCCCTGGACAGATAAAAAGACCAATGAGGAAGTTCTCAAAGAGGCCAAAACAAAAAGGGAGCTCTTAAAAAACATCAGAAAGAAGCAATCAACATTTTTTGGGCACATCATGAGAAGAGGAAAGTTGGAATACTTGGTTACAACTTTCAAATAAAAGGAAAGAGAGATCGCGGACGACAAAGAGAGAAAATACTGGATAGCTTGGTGTCATGACATGGAAAACAGTCAACAACAGAACTGATACGATGCAATGTAGATAGAAGATTGTGGAAGGACATGATCGCCTATGCCAACCGGCAGGGTGCATGATGATGATGATGAATGAGAAGAGAACAACTTGAATATATTGTAACAACTGGAAAAATTGAGGGACGAAGAGATAGAGGGAAGCAAAGAGAAAAAATAACAGACAGCTTAAGAGAATGGCTTGGCAGAAGATCAACAACAGAAATGATAAATAGCTGCCGAGATCGAATGTTGTGGAGAGACATGATCACCTACGCCACTAGGCCCGGTACTTGATGATGATGATCTCTGAGTTGTTTTTAAAGATTTGCTCAGTGTATAGATTGAACAAGCTTGGTGATTGATGCATCCTTGTCTTACTCCTCTTTTTATGTCCATGGGTGTACAGTTCTCCTTGTTATATCTTATTATTGCTATTTGCTCCCAGTACAAATTACATATTAGTCGTATGTCTGTGTCATCTAGATTTATATCCTTTAGGCAGTCTATGAGTTGGTTATGGTGTTTTCTATCGAAAGCTTTTGGTGTAGTCTATAAAGCAGGCATATATTGGTTTGTTTACTTCTATGTACTTTTCAATCAATGTTCTCATGCTGAATATGGCTTCTTTTGTCCCACTGTTTTTTTCTGAATCCAAATTGTTGCTCATCTAATTCAGTATTGATTTTATTCTGAATCCTTCCCTGTATAACTTTTAGTAAATGTTTGTTACCTGGCTCATTACTAGGCAGTCTATGAGTTGGTTATGTTGTATTCTATCGAAAGCTTTTTGGTGTAGTCTATAAGGCAGGAATATGTGCCATTTTGGCACGCAGGGTTTCTGTTTTTGAGATTGTGGTTCTGCCCTATGTGCCGTCTTCGGCTCGAAAGGACAATAGATAGATAGAGATAGATAAAGCAGGCATATATTGGTTTGTTTACTTCTATGTACTTTTCAATCAATGTTCTCATGCTGAATATGACTTCTTTTGTCCCACTGTTTTTCCTGAATTCAAATTGTTGCTCATCTAATTCAGTATTGATTTTATTCTGAGTCCTTTTCCCTGTATAACTTTTAGTAACATTTTTGTTACCTGGCTCATTAGGCTTATTGTTCTGAAATCACTGCACTCAACTGCACCATTCTTTTTAGGCAATGCAATGATAGTTGATGTTTTTAGGTCGTTTGGTATGTATCCTGTATGGTATATGTCATTGCATAATATATATATATATATATATATATATATATATATATATGTATATGTACAAGTTTACAATTTGTATTTCATTAGGAAATGAGAGCTTCAAAGAATGAACTCATTGTGCTCACAGGAAAATTGATGTTCAACGCCCAATAGAAGACGTCAATGATGACGATAACACTGCCAAAAGCTGTACTTAACAATTATTGTAGAAAATGCTCTTTTTGTCGCTCATACTGTAGTATGCTTTTATTGACTTAACTAACAAGATAATAGTTTATCAACCCAATTAAACGATAAGACATTTCATGTGTAACTTTGTTGTCCTGCTTTGAAAATAACTTCTCCAACTAAACTCTTGAGTCACGTTAGAACAGACTCAGAGGAAACTTAAAAGTCTCATCAAAGGCCATCGAAGGAGAGCTATAAAAATGCATTCAGTTCTCAAATTAAAAACATTAGGTGAACTTCAAAACTAAAACTGTAAAAACTGCATAGGTTCTAACTGAAAAGTTTTGCTCTAAAAGACTATCTAAAGAGTGTTTAACCTTATAAAGATTGTCCGTCATCTGGAACCGCATTTACCTAGAGACTCACGGTCAGTCTTCTGTTGATCACGTCTTCTCTATATCTTACAAGAGACCCTTATCAATAATTCCACAGGTCTGTTCCAGCTCCTGGCACTCTGTCAATAGCGGCCAATTAACTGTTTTAAAGTCGTTTTTTAAGTTAAGATTTCCCGAATCAAGTGCCAGTATGTTTGTTGTTGTTAGGATCATCATCACTGCACACCGAACGAACCCATAGGTGCTCTGATATCTCCCCCGCGACAATCCGAGGAGAGTCCAAGCCCACGTTCACGAACAACGTTGCACGGTCTGATATCCACGGTGTGGAAAAGTGCCATGACATTAGCGGTCGTTCGCACCTACCTTCACAGAATCTCCAGTCATCTGGACAATTTTTACCATCTATCCCTACAGAATCTCCAGTCATCTGGACAATGTTTACCATCTACCCCTACAGAATCCTCATCATCTGGACAATGTTTACTATCTACCCTTACAGAATCTCAAGTCATCTGGACAATGTTTGCATCTACCCTACAGAATCTCCAGTCATCTGGACAATGTTTACCATCTACCCTACAAAATCCTCAATCATCTGGACAATGTTTACTATCTACCCTTACAGAATCTCAAGTCATCTGGACAATGTTTAACATCTACCCCTACAGAATCTCCAGTCATCTGGACAATGTTTACCATCTACCCCTACAAATCCTCAATCATCTGGACAATGTTTACTATCTACCCTTACAGAATCTCAAGTCATCTGGACAATGTTTAGCATCTACCCCTACAGAATCTCCAGTCATCTGGACAATGTTTACCATCTACCCTACAAAATCCTCAATCATCTGGACAATGTTTACTATCTACCCTTACAGAATCTCAAGTCATCTGGACAATGTTTAACATCTACCCCTACAGAATCTCCAGTCATCTGGACAATGTTTACCATCTACCCCTACAAAATCCTCAATCATCTGGACAATGTTTACTATCTACCCTTACAGAATCTCAAGTCATCTGGACAATGTTTACCATCTACCCCTACAGAATCTCCAGTCATCTGGACAATGTTTACCATCTACCCTACAAAATCCTCAATCATCTGGACAATGTTTACTATCTACCCTCACAGAATCTCAAGTCATCTGGACAATGTTTAGCATCTACCCTACAGAATCTCCAGTCATCTGGACAATGTTTACCATCTACCCCTACAAAATCCTCAATCATCTGGACAATGTTTACTATCTACCCTTACAGAATCTCAAGTCATCTGGACAATGTTTACCATCTACCCCTACAAAATCCTCAATCATCTGGATAATTTTTACTATCCACCCCTACAGAATCGCCAGTAATCTACTGTAACCTACATTGACATCTCTACTCTAATGACGTTACTGGACAGATCTAACGAACGATTTTCTTTGTGCACTTTTTGTAAACGTCTTTCGAATCTCTTGTCGAAGGCATTCACCCCTTGGTTCATTCTCTGAAGCAGGATATACTGTTATACGAATACCGACTATTTAACACTACCAACTAACGAGAACCAGCAAAATACAATGATTTTTCTTACCAAAATGCGCAGTTTTAAATGTAGATTCTCTTCTTTTAATGTGAACGGTAGAAAAGGGCCACGGATCATCCAAATAAGTCTTGCGGGCCAGGGGCTGGACCACGCTGCTCTACGATATTTTTCCTCCACACTTTATTCCCGTTTTAACACAAACACACGCACATACACACGCACGCGCCTACTGTAAAATAAATAATATTATTCACTCATCATCACTAATTAGTGACTCATAAAGCAATGCAAGTCATTATACATTTAATATATAGCAAACAGTACTAACAAAACAATTTGTGAATATGCAGAGTGGCAGTTTAGAACATATGTTACCAGGCAGGAGCAACAGTTATCTGTGAAAAGAAAGGTTTAAATGGTATATCATAAAGCCTGTCTAATCGTCAACATATGTCTGTCATGGCAGTTTTCCAAAAAAAAACCACCAAATTAGAAGAACGCAGAATGTAGTGCGCTTTTATAAAAGGAAATAAAAGAGTAAGAAGAGAAGCAGAAGAGAAGAAGTAGCAGAAGAAGCAGAAGAGGAAGCAGAAGAGGAAGCAGAAGCAGAAGCAGAAGAGCAGAAGAAGAAGCAGAAGATAACCAGAGGAAGCAGAAGAAGAAGCAGAACAGAAGAGGAAGCAGAAGAGGAAGCAGAAGAGGAAGCAGAAGAATGCAGAAGAAGAAGCATAAGGGAAGCAGAAGAAGGCAGAAGAGGAAGCAGAAGAGGAAGCAGAAAGGAAGCAGAAGAAGCAGAAGAGAAGCAGAAGAGGAAGCAGAAGAGCAGAAGAGAAGCAGAAGAGGATGAAGCAGAAGAGGAAGCAGAAGAGGAAGCAGAAGAAGAAGCAGAAGAGAAGCAGAGAAGAAGCAGAAGAAGAAGCAGAAGAGGAAGAAAAGAAGCAGAAGAGGAAGCAGAAGAAGAAGCAGAAGACAGAAGAGGAAGCAGAAGAAGAAGCAGAAGAGGAAGCAGAAGAGGAAGCAGAAGAAGAAGCAGAAGAGGAAGCAGAAGAGGAGCAGAAGAGGAAGCAGAAGAGGAAGCAGAAGAACAGAAGGGAAGCAGAAGAGGAAGCAGAAGAAGAAGCAGAAGAGGAAGTAAAAGCAGAAGAAGAAGCAGAAGAGAAGCAGAAGAAAAGCAGAAGAAGAGCAGAAGAAGAGCAAAGAGGAAGCAGAAGAGGAAGCAGAAGAGGAAGCAGAATCAGAACAGAAGAGGAAGCAGAAGAGAAAGCAGAAGAAGAAGCAGAAGAAGAGGAAGCAAAGCAGAAGAAGAAGCAGAATTAAGCAGAAGAGGAAGCAGAAGAAGAAGCAGAAGAGGAAGCAGAAGAAGAAGCAGAAGAAGAGGAACAGAAGAGGAAGCAGAAGAAGAAGCAGAAGAGGAAGCAGAAGAGGAAGCAGTAAGCAGAGGAAGCAGAAGAGGAAGCAGAAGAAGAAGCACCCCGACACGCCTCAAAACGTATAAGAAATGTAGTTTAGGATAATTTTTTTATTTTATATATTTTTTGGGGGTCGGTAAAAAAAAGTAAAGACCCCTCATCACGCCAAGTGGCGTATAGGGAATATGGTGTTAGTGACCATCAATTTTACAGACCTTCGGCACATGTTTTTAGGGGTAATGTGGTCGGTATTACGCCCATGCCGCTTTACTTTCCCAGAAAAAAAATCCGATACCAATTAAAGGTTGTGTGAACCGGAATCCGTCGGTTGGGATCGAAACCTACCTCTTGTCCTTTGTAGTCCAGTTCACTAACCACTGATCTATCGCGGCTCCCTTGGGCGGGAGGGGGTGGCGGGGCGGGGGGAGGTGGGAGTTAATGTTGTGAGCACTACGCCAGTACCATGTTTCTTTCCCAAAATACTCTCTGATGCCCTTTGAAAGCTAGATTTGGGAAAATAATCATTGATATATTTGTTACGGTAAGGATACGGGTAATGCTGTTATAATTATCATATATTCACTGACATGTCTAGAGTTCGGGTTCGATCCCGATCGACGGCTTCCGGGTTCACCCAACCTTAAATGGGTACCGGATTTTTTCCTAGGAAAGTAAAGCGGCACGGGCGTAATACCGACCACATACCTCAAAAGTCATGTGCTGAAGGTCTATAAAAAATTATGGTCACTAACACCATATTCCCTATTCGCCACTTGGCGTGACGTGGGCTCTTTACTTTACTTACTGACATGTCTGTGCGATGCATAGTGAGTTAAGCATAAGACTTCCCAATTACAACGGAAAGCGGGATTGTAACCAATCAAAACGAAGTCGACATAACAGCGGCTTTCAGTATAATAAACTAAACTAAACTCTTTATGTAGTTCACAATTTGAAATCAGATTATTCTTTTCAATGCAGGAAAATAATTCTGGGGCGAAGAGTTATAGTAAGTAGCAGAAGCCTTGAAATGGCTTTCTGTGCAACATTGTGCAGTCATTATGTTATGAGTGCGGTTGATCGAGTTGATAACTTATCGTGCTCCAAATCGGTAGGACGTGGGTTTGAATCACGGTAGTGTCAAGGTTTTTTTTCCTATCAGGAGTGAAATAAAAACTCAGATACAAACACCTTGCGGAGACAGCATTGGACAAGCGGCCTTTATTCTCCGGTTCTTTAGGTTTAAAGATAGTTAATTCGGCGTGTGGTTCTGAAGGGTAAGATAAATGCTTGATACTTCAATGATTAGTCTTTAGGGAATCTATCAAATCGTGGATAATCTTTAGAATTTACTGTAGTGAACGAGCCTAACCCAACAGCACATATGTTGGCCAGCGGCTGCATGCGTCATAATCAGTGAAGCATAACTGAACAAGATCCTATTTAACATCCACAAGGCAGGCCTGGAAACAGATCAACTAATTAAACCAAACGAGTAGAAATCGAAGAAAAAGTGAAAGTAAACCAATGTCTAAAACAATGCTGAGAATAAAACTGAGAACACAATGTGTTAGACATAAATTCGCTAATATCGCAGCTTGAATTAAACTGGAAATAACACATCTACGTCTTTTAAACGTTCTTTTAAGGACTGGAAACGAAGAGGAAGTATGGTCGTATGTACGCAGAAGAATGCTGTTCTGGACAGAGCTAACATAAATAACTAAGAACACTGAATGTAAAGAATAAGAGACAGAATCATAGTTAAGTGTATCAGAAAAAGAATTGGAGTAACACCAGTGCGGATGCTATTAGTAAACGACAGATTGAATGGTAAAGGTAAAGTAAAGTACGAGACTTGAATCGGCGTCTTAGCACGAGAGTTTTCACCCATATGTGCTCGGCGCCTATCCAGATGTGTTCGGAGACTTCTGGATAGTGTCAACTCAAGCATCGAAACTCACGAGTCATTCTTCACCTTCCCTGTACCTTGGTACCCTTTCTGTCAGCGGCTGGTACCACAGGTTATTTTTTTCCAACCACGAGTACAACTCACACTGCTTCCAGCTGGAATCGAACACGGGTTGTATGAACGTCAGTAGCCCCAGTTGTGTAGTTTGCCCAACTAGGCTACCGAGGCCCCCATTTTAAATGGTTTGGATGTCTTAACACGATTAGTATCAAACAACATCCATCAGAGAGTTTAACACAGCCTAGCTGCGGGAACTTTTTTTTTACAAAAGGTAGGCTTATTAGACATTAGATTAATGAGATATCAGACGTGCAGGCGACAATAACGAATATTCACCCCGAGCATTCAATTTTCGGAGTGCAATGATGATGACCTGTAAATAACTAAAATAGAAGGTCAAATAGCCTCATTCGATGTTGAAAAACAACAAAGGGAGGATTTAAGACGGTTACATTTGTATCGGAGTTAGGGTGTATATGAAATTATGAATGAAGGGAGAATACGCGATATATTCTTGATAATTTCACTTCTGGGCACCAGAAGGTAAAAGAAAACGATGAAGACCGAAAGAAACGCTGCGTATAAGCATCTTCAAGAGAGCGCAACAACTATGAGTCTCAGAAGCAACCGACAACTAAAACAGGTTTCGGCTGAGTGTCGGACATGGGAAACTATGGCTTCTGCCCTATACGCTGTATCCGGCCCAAAAGGATAATCAATCAAGCAGTTTCATTTATCAATTCATCAGTCTGACCATTCAAAAGTGTGACCAATAATCAGTCTGATCATTCATCAGTCTGACCATTCATCAGTCTGACCATTCATCAGTCTGACTTATTATCAGTCTGACCATTCATCAGTCTGACCTTTCAGCAGTCTGACCATTCATCATTCTGACCATTCATCAGTCTGACCAATTATCAGTCTGACCATTCAAAAGTGTGACCAATAATCAGTCTGACCATTCATCAGTCTGACCATTCATCAGTCTGACCATTCATCAGTCTGACCATTCATCAGTCTGACCATTCAAAAGTGTGACCAATAATCAGTCTGACCATTCATCAGTCTGACCATTCATCAGTCTGACCATTCATCAGTCTGACCATTCATCAGTTTGACCATTCATCAGTCTGACCATTCATCAGTCTGACCATTCAAAAGTGTGACCAATAATCAGCTGACCATTCATCAGTCTGACCATTCATCAGTCTGAACAATTATCAGTCTGGCCATTCATCAGTCTGACCATTCATCAGTCTGACCATTTATCAGTCTGACAATTCATCAGTCTAACCAATTATCAGTCTGACCATTCATCATTCTGACCATTCATCAGCCTGACTATTCATCAGTCTGACCATTCATCATTCTGACCTATTATCAGTCTGACCATTCATCATTCTGATCATTCATCAGTCTCTGACCATTCATCATTCTGATCATTCATCTATTAGTCCGTTACTTCACGCCATCGATCCATCAATATCTGCACAAACCCACCCATTAAACCATCCATAAATCCATCTATCTATAATTTCACCCTCCCACGAATCTTTCTGCCTGCCTGTCTGTCTGTCTGTCTATCCACTCTCTACCTTCCATCGATCCGTCAATCTATCCATTCAACTATCCACCCCCTATCTTTGAACCCATTCGTCATTCTATTAATTATATATCCTCTCTTTCCATCGATCCATCAGTCTATCAATTAATCTATCCTGTCGTCATTCCACTGATCGGTACATTTACCCATCCTCTCTCTCTCTCTCTCTCTCTCTCTCTCTCTCTCTCCTTTTCTCTCACTCTTGCCACCGACCCCACCACCCACCCATCCAATTAGTCACACACCATCCCTTCTCTCGGTATATTTCACCATTGTTGGAAAGTACGTGACGGAAACTTAATCCAAACCGCCATCTGATTATACTGTCATCACCAGATGGCGCAGCATTCATTATACATGCTCCATCATCGATCCGTGGATGCAATGCTCCATTACTTTGTCAACATTTCTTCAATTTGTAAATCTATTCTTTATTATATCTCAACCTCGGCAGCTCTTCCCTTTTCTCATTCATATCTTTCTTTCATTCAATTAGTGATCTATGGGGTTACAAGTTCTCGTTTTTATCCAACGTTAGCAAAATGAGAATAGTTTTACTTATCCCCCAAAACAAATATTTTGCAAGCTCCCGAGTGCACTGCCTTTAAATAATTCAAAAGTTAACAATACTGACCTTCCATTTAGTTTTGAACAAAGTCCAAGGTTGGAGAGAAACAATTTGCCAATTTGCTAACAATTGATTGAAAGTAAACGTTCCGTTCACAAAGTTCGGCTACTTGCTGTTTACTTTAATGGAAGATTCTAGATGCTAATTTACTGTCTGGCGATTTGTCACGTGTTTTAGAAGTGTACATAATATTGCACAAAATACGGTTGTTTGTTTGTTTGTTTTTTATTTGAGTCAGCAGTACAATTTCATTTGTTATTACGCAGCCCGTAAAACTGGCTTTGGATATAAATAGACGGTGTGTACTGCCCTCATCTAATCGTGACTTCAGAGACAAGGTAGCAGCAATATTTCACAGGCAGTTCGAGTTTTGCGCATTTATACTGCGGAGTAGATTTGTGTAACTAAATATGGGTTGGACCGCAAATGGAATTCTAGCCACAGCATTGGTCTTTGTTTTGTCATGCAGTAGCTGTCTTGCAGCTCCGTACAAGAAAAATTCAGCCGATGGTAGTAAGTAGATTGTTTTTATTATCTCTTACTATTTTATTAAGGAGCACGTTCTCCAAAGACAGTTAACTAGAAAACATTAAAGTGAAGCTGTGGTCAGTCTGACGCCATATTACATATGAATAACTTGCTCGGAAACAGCACTTCGGAAGCCTGTATATCAATATTTATTTATTTCATATAATTAATT
This sequence comes from Megaustenia siamemsis, assembly GCA_032433765.1. NCBI lineage: Eukaryota > Metazoa > Mollusca > Gastropoda > Stylommatophora > Ariophantidae > Megaustenia > Megaustenia siamemsis. The sequence goes on along the minus strand of JAVIAB010000051.1, from coordinate 126,085,276 downwards.
TGGGGGAAAAAAAAAACAGATCATAAAGCTCCGATTCAAGCAAGAAATAGACAAATTCATAGAAAAAAGAGAAAACACGGCGAATGAAAAGAAAAAAAAAATTCCTAGTGCTGCTGCAAAATCCATAGTCAACTATGACTGACAGGTACAAAATCCATAGTCAACTATGACTGACAGGTACAAAATCCATAGTCACCTATGACTGACAGGTACAAAATCCATAGTCAACTATGACTGACAGGTACAAAATCCATAGTCAACTATGACTGACAGGTACTTTCTTCTTATTTCTTCATTTACTCTTGTAATATAATATATATGGTCTTCGTGGAATGAAATAAGATGGTTGATTATTTCTGTAACATCCAACAGTGACATCAGTCAGACTCTAGAGATGTTTTTATCATGTGGTTAGAAGAGATGCAGACATACTGACAAGGGTGACATCAGTCAGACTCTAGAGATGTTTGTATCATGTGGTTAGAAGAGATGCAGACATACTGACAAGGGTGTAATGAAGTTATCTTCGGGGAAGGAAGAGGTTTAACGCCAAAAAATAAATGAGGCTGACGAAGAACGAAGAAGACAGATGAATAATTTGATGAATAATTTGATTGAAACTCGGAGGCGTTCCTGGACCCGGGGTAGCTCAGTGGTTAGTGAACTGGTTGGTTTGGTTTGGTTATGGAAGGCCCCGTTATCACTGCAAACGAATTAAAAATACATAATTGCTCAACCACCCGTGCCAGTGGAATCATCAGAATTGCTATCTCATCTCTCAAACAAAGAAAGGTAGATGTAGTCCCCATCATAGCAGCCTCAGCACACGCCAAAAGACATAAGGCGAAACCGCACAGAAAGTGAGTACAGCCAACTGTTCAATGCCATACGATATAATCATTCATCGTAAATAATTGAAATGTCGAAACATGATCAAAACGGATGAAACACACAGCTCACGGTGTGCACAGAGCACCTAACTCAGTAGTTCTTGCAACAAGCCGGACCTGGAATATGAGGAAACTGCAACAAGGAACACTTTCATACATAGCCTTCAATGGTTCCTGCCGCCTATCCACCATATTGACTAGAAATTCACGTCCTCCTTCAAAAACGTGCCAAGAATAATTTCTTTCTTTCTTCTTGTTTCTTCCTCCAGTAACCTCTGTTTCTCTTCGAAAGCAAGTCCCTCCTCGTCTGTTATTGGCACCTGTTTCTTCTTTTTCCCCATTTTGGCAAAACTGTGTCAAAACTCTGTAAATGTTAGTCCGAAGAAAGGAGAGCGTTCCCTGGGATACTATATTGTTTTTTGTGAACTGGATTACTACGTACAAAACGCGTGCGTTCAATAGCTTTCACCTCTGGCGAAGTCCTAGAAATTAGGAACTGAATGTTGTGTGTTGATCCATTTTACACTGGCAGCCGTGCGCACAGATAACTCCGACGCGTACTCATATTTTTTCCGTCGATGAGTAATTAGATCAGGAGTGGTTGCCGCAGAGCAGAGAGAAATCATAAATAAAAATTCCCACTGGTGCAGCCGGGATTTGAACTCACAACCTCTCTGTCTCGAGGCCGGCGTCTTGCCTCAAGACCAACCAGTTCTCCCAAACGTTGGATTCGATCCAGATCGATGATTGAAAGGGTTCACCCAGCCTTAATTGAATACCGGATATTTCTGGGGAAAGTAAGGCAGCTTAGGGTAAAACCGACCACATTATCCACAAAATGTGACATCGATCATTGAAACATATGGACACTAACAACATTTATTGTTAGTAACAAACAACACAAGAAAAGATAGAATACCAAATGAAACCATAAGAAAAATAGTAGGAACAAAAACCTGTCAAGAATATATAGAACAACAACAACTTAAATGGTTTGGCCACCTGGTCAGAATGAATCCTCACCAATCACCATCAAGGGCGTTCTTCTCGAGAATGCATGGAAAAAGACCAAGAGGAAGACCCAGAAGAAGATGGATAGATGCAGTGACAGAGACATGTAACGACAAAGGAAAATCACTAATTCAGACAGTTCGAGCAGCACAAGAACAACAAATGATATAAACCACGACACCTTTTAGGTATCAGTGAAAAGAGAAAAGAAGAAGAAGGGAAAGAACAACATTTATTTATTTATAACACTTTCATGAACATTAAGAAAAACAACCTCTATCGAGATTAAAACAGCATGAGAGACAAGATCAAAATTGAAGAAATGGAAAAAAAAAGATAGGAATAGCCCCCGCCATAGAATATATAAAGAAACAACAGATAAAATCTTTTGGCCACGTGACGGGGCAGAGTAATCAAAACACAACACAACGAACCTTCAGCAAAAATTGTGAGAATACCGGACCCAGGGGTCGACCACGAAAAGATGGATCGATGGAATATTAGAAGCACTAGGAAACATAACAGCAGCAGAAGCAAACAGAAGAGCAAAAGACTGCATATTATATCTCCCCTCTCCCCCCCCCCCCCCCTCCCCCTCCGATGCTTAAAGGCTAATAAGGAAGTAAAGAAGAAGAAGAACAACAACAACACTTATCATATACACTTTAAGTCGTCGAGTGAATTCTTTACTTATTTTTTCATACTGTAGCACTTTACATTCCGTTAAAAGTAATCATGGACAAGGTCAAAGATTTTGTTGATGCCCTACACGACGACAGACAATATGACAGTTGGTTCACAGCCAAGGAGAGGAAGAAGGCCTCGTAAAATGTTTTTAGCATACCCTGAAGCCATATACTTTTCAAACATTTATAGAAAAAAATGCTACACATATTTATAAATGTATTCAATAATTAACCAAAAATATTTCAAAACACAGAAACATATATGCACATATTATATTTCACTTTTTGAAACCAAGCTCATATTCTATACACACCATGGTGCTATTTCATCGGTCTGTTGACATGTAATGGTGCTCTTTCCATATTTACACCATCTTCTCTATTTACAGTTGCATTACAATGTATCTGTTGCTATAAACTGTTCCATTAGTGTACGTACCAAATAATCTAATTCAGAGATAGGCAAACTTCGGCCCGCGGGACAGAACCGGCCACCACGCTTGTCCGGCCCTTGCGCTTGATTTGACAATTACTATACACTCTATTCCCTGAGATTTGTACATTACAATCGCTTATAAGTGCAAATTAGGTAATTTATATAATGGCTTAATTAGGAGATGGTTTCTGGCCCTTTGAGTTTTCATAGTTTTAAGATCTAGTCCGCAGAAAATAAAAGGTTGCCCACACCGGGTCTAACTATATAAATGCACGATGTTCATGTTACAAATTATTTCCTCTACAAGGAGGGTTTGGGCAGGACTTTTCTTTATAGCGGGGGGGCAGTAACTCTATATAGCCACTTTTCCCCTGGTATTATCCCAAATAAGGAACCATTACTTTCTATGGTAACATAAAATTAAAATCTGATTTCAGTAGAGCAACCTTTTTTCGTTCTGGCGTTCACCCAAAAAATACTCAAGGAATGAATATCCCTCTTCGTCATCCGTTCTTGAAAATACGTCAAGTATGCGTAAATGTGTTGCGTTGTTTTTTGCATTTGGCTCAATGCATCCGACCTCTGTACAGAATTGGTACGTACCAGTTTACCTTCCCTCTCGAATCTATTAATTTGGCGATACTAGACTGGCTAGTCTATTTCTAGAGGCCCCGCGATGAGGCGTCGAAAGATCTGGATAGTTTTTGTTCGTCGATGCTGGGAAGCCATCAGCAATGAGTTGCTGATAGCGTCCAGCCCCGTTGCTAACGACCTTCGTCTCAGTAAAACATTCAAATTGTATCGTCGTGTCACACATTTTACCCACTTTGATTAAATGTCAGCTTTCGGGTTGCAATGGCTATTTTAGACTCAGGAGGAAATCTTCACACTTATAAGAGACATTGAAGAATATAGGATTATAGTGAAATGATGCTTTAAGAGGCCATAACTAGGCTCCGTGGAAGATCACCAGTTCCAAGTTTACGTTGCAAACAACTACTACAACTTCTACTATTGCTATTACTACTACTAATGCACCACCACCAACACACCACCACTACTACTACAACTTTACTATTGCTATTACTACTACTAATGCACACCACCAACACACCACCACTACTACTACAACTTCTACTATTGCTATTACTACTACTAATGCACCACCACCAACACACCACCACTACTACTACAACTTCTACTATTGCTATTACTACTACTAATGCACCACCACCAACACACCACCACTACTACTACAACTTCTACTATTGCTATTACTACTACTAATACACCACCACCAACACACCACCACTACTACTACAACTTCTACTATTGCTATTACTACTACTAATGCACCACCACCAACACACCATCACTACTACTACAACTACAAACTTCTCCTAGCATCATCAATAACACCATTACTACTACAACTATTACAATAAATATTACTACCACCACCAATACTATTACAGCAGCTACAGTTATTACTAGCACTATTACAACAACACCAACAACTACTACTACAACACCATCACTACCACTAAAGGTAAAAACAGGTAAAGGTACGAGGCTTGAATCAGCGCCTTAGCAGGCAGGCTTTCTACCCATATGTGCACTGCCGCCTATCAAGAGGTGTTTGGAGACTCGTGTCTAGTGTCGCCTCAAGCATCGTAACTCACGAGCGAACGCCATTCTTCACTTTCTCAGAGTTTGAATCCAGATACCCATTTCTGTCAGCGGCTGGGTCGACCGCAGGGGTTTATTTTTTTTCAAAACACAAGTACGATTCACTCTGTTTTCAGCGGGAATCGAACACAGGTTGTCCGAACGGCGGTAGCTGGGTGAGTGGTTTTCCCGATTAGTCTACCGAATGGTAGTAGTAGTAGTGGTAGTATTGTTGGTGGTAGTAGTAATGGTAGTATTGTTGGTAGTAGTAGTAATGGTAGTATTGTTGGTGGTAGTAGTAATGGTAGTAATGTTGGTGGTAGTAGTAATGGTAGTATATTTGGTGGTATACAATACTACCACTACTACTACCAACACCACCAATACTACCACTACTACTACCACCAACAATACTACCACTACTACTACCACTACTACTACCACCAACCATACTACTACTACTACTACCACCAATACCACCAATACTACCACTACTACTACTACTACCAACAATACTACCACTACTACTACTACCAACAATACTACCACTACTACTACCATCGCCACCAATACTACCACCACTACTACCATCGCCAACAATACTACCACCACTACTACCACCAACAATACTACCACTACTACTACTACTACTACCACCAACACCAATACTATCAATACTACTACTACCAACAATACTACCACTACTACTACCACCACCACCATACTACCACTACTACTACTACCAACAATACTACCACTACTACTACCACCACCACCAATACTACCACTACTACTACTACCAACACCACCAATACTACCACTACTACTACCACCAACAATACTACCACTATTACTACCACCACCACCACCAATACTGCCACTACTACTACTACCAACAATACTACCACCACTACTACCACCAACAATACTACCACTACTACCACCACCAACATTACTACCACTATTACTACTACTACCACCAATACCACCACCACCACTACTACTACCACACCACCACCAACACTACCACTACTACTACTACCACCAGCAATACTACAACTACTACTACTACCACCACCACCAATACTACCACTACTACTACTACCACCACCAATACTACCACTACCACTACTACTACTACCACCACCACACCAATACTACCACTACTACTACCACCACCACAATACTACCACTACTACTACTACAGTCACCACTACCAAAACTACCACTATTACTTCCACCATCACCACCACAAATACTACTACTACCACCACCACCAATACTACCACTACTACTACCACCACCACCACCACCACTACCAATACTACCACTACAACTATCACCAATAATACTACCACTACAACTACCACCACCAATACTACCACTACAACTACCACCAACAATACTACCACTACTACTACTACCACCAATCACCAATACTACCACTACTACAACTACAATCACCACTACCAAAACTACCACTATTACTACCACCATCACTACCAACAATACTACTACTACCATCACCACCAATACTACTACTACTGCTACCACCAACAATACTACCACTACTACTACTACCACCACCACCAATACTACTACTACTACTACTACCACCACCAATACTACCATTACTACTACCACCCCCACCAATACTATCACTACTACTACTACCACCACCACCAATACTACCACTACTACTACCACCAACAATACTACACTACTACTACTACCACCACCAATACTACCACTATTACTACCACCATCACCACCACAAATACTACCACTACTACTACCACCACCACCACCAATACTACCACTACTACTACCACCACTACTACCAGCACACCAATACTACCACTACTACTACTACTATCACCACCACCAAAACTACCACTATTACTACCACCATCACCACCACAAATACTACCACTACTACTACCACCACCACCACCAATACTACCACTACTACTACCACCACTACTACCAGCACCACCAATACTACCACTACTACCACCACCAACAATACTACCACTACTACTACCACCAACAATACTACCACTACTACACCAACACCAATACTACCACTACTACTACCACCAACAATACTACCACAACTACTACCACCACCACCAATACTACCACTACTACTACTACCACCAACAATACTACCACTACTACTACCATCGCCACCAATACTACCACCACTACTACCATCGCCACCAATACTACCACCACCACTACCACCAGCAATACTACCACCACTACTACTACCACCACCACCAATACTACCACTACTACTACCACCAACAATACTACCACTACTACTACCATCGCCACCAATACTACCACCACTACTACCACCAACAATACTACCACTACTACTACTACTACTACTACTACCACCACCACCAATACTACCACTACTACTACCACCAACAATACTACCACTACAACTACCATCGCCACCAATACTACCACCACTACTGCCACCAACAATACTACACACTACTAATACTACTACTACCACCACCACCAATACTACCACTACTACTACCACCAACAATACTACCACTACTACTACTACTACTACCACCACCACCAATACTACCACCACTACTACCACCAACAATACTACCACTACTACTACTACTACTACTACTACTACTACCACCACCAATACTACCACCACCAACAATACTACCACTACTACTACCACCACGACCAATACTACCACCACTACTAGAACTACCACCAACAATACTACCACTACTACTACTACCACCACCACCACCAATACTACAACTACTACTATAACCACTACAACCACCACCACCAATACTACCACTACTACTACAATCACCACCACCAATACTACCAATTCTATACCACCACCACCACTACTACTACAATCATTACTACTACCACCATCACTACTACCACGATCACTACTAATATTAACACCCCACTACTACTTATTTCCTTAATCACAGACCAGACAAACAGTCAATGACTGGTATATATATATATATATATCATCATCATCATCATCATCAAGTACCGGGCCTGCTGGCGAAGGTGATCATGTCTCTCCACAACTTTCGATCTCGGCAGTTATTTATCAATTCTGTTGTTGACCTTCTGCCAAGCCATTCCCTCAAGCTGTCTGATATTTTTTTCTCTTTGCTTCCCTATTTCTCTTCGTCCCTCAATTTTCCCAGTTGTTACAATATATTCCAGTTGTTCTCTTCTCATTACATGGCCAAAAAATGATGATTGTTTCTTCCTAATATTGGAAATTAGTTCTTTTTTTGCTCTGACCTCTCTCAGAACATTTTCATTACTCCTCTTAGCTGCCCATGGTACTCTCAACATTCTTATGTAAAACCACATTTCTACAGACTCCAGTGATTTTCTTCTCTGTTGTCCTATTGTCCATGATTCGCATCTATATGTTAAGACTGGCTCTACGTAACATTTAAGAACTTTTCTTGTTTATATATATTCTGGTTCTTTGTAGCGCAACAACAACAATGCATCCATTTCGTTTATCCGTGGCCTTTCTTAGCAGGAAGCCCCGTGTCTGGCTCACACTATTCACCCCTGCTTCTACTGTCCTAGGTTATCCTTGGTCTGTCTATCTTTTGTCTTTTTTTCTCCCAGTATACTGTATTGTATTTCTTATGATTGTTTCCGAGTCGTTTCTGACCTCACAATTTTTGCTATCATTATAAAAAATACTTGCTCAGAGAACAAAATAGATTTAACAGTTTTAATAATCGTAGAAATAATATTACAAATATTTACAAGATAATCAAAGAACCCAAACACTTCTGCAAATAAGAATTCTTTTCTGTTTAGTATTTACAAAGTGATACAATAATTCAAACATGCACAAAATAATAATGCTACAAATATTTACAAGCGCGTTCAGTAATTATATTTCCTCTCGACGCTAAAAGGCAAATGAGGAAGAAAAGAAGAAGAAATTCGGTAATTAAATATATATATATATATATATACATATATATATATATACATATATATATATATATACATATATATATATATATATACATATATATATATATATATATATATATATATATATATATATATAATCTAATGCATTAACAAATGTTAACATTACATTTAAATCTGTGAAATCAAGCTCATTTGAAATAATTTCAATGAGTTGTAGCATACTATTTAAAAAAAATAAAATAGTAAATTAGTGGGAACATTAATTTACTTTTCTTGTTTTGAACATTACATAAGCACATGATTCGGTAAACATAGGTTGTGTTTTGTGTTATGATTGTTAATTTTTGTCTGCTGTTGATCACGTTTTTTTTTTTTAATCTCAGGTTATAATTGTTTAACGGACGATAACTGCAAGTCAGGGAACTTCACTGTCTTCTCGCGTTTTCAGGACAGATTATATTGTTGCCAGAGTGGAGACGGCATCGAAGTCTGGCAAGGTGGATATGCCTTTTACGGTTCTGCTTTTGGAGGATCTAGCGCAGTCAGTAGTTACGTCAGTTCCGACAAGTCAAGTCGAGACAAGGATAGCTCGTCACAGAAACAGACTAGTACAGACAGCGGAATTCTTCAAACGATGAGTCGAGCAAAGACAGCAAAAGAAGTTATAGCAACGAAGGAGTGACATGTACTTGCAAACCGGTGGACACAGAAAAAATAAATAAAAAATTTAATGACTTCTTTGAAGGAATGAACCGAAGATTTGATGAGCTATGGCGGAAATCATTTTTTTTGGTTTGATTTCACCTGGAAAAAAAAAAAGATAACTGGTTGTTAATCTACTTTTTTTCTTTCACATATTTAATGCACAAGAATAAAAATACAACCACATTATTTTGTCATGAAAATAATTATATTCTTTAACTTGCTTTCCGTTATTTGGATTTAGCTTGTATATCATTTATATTATTTTGCGGGGTTTCTCTACTATTTTAATTATTTCTTTACACAACTTTTCGCACCATTTTTTTTCCGTTCAGGCATTTTTAAAAGTAAAATTCACAGATTGAGTATACAAACAAATACACATACTTACATACAAACAAACATACATACACGCATGCATGCAACATCTAAATATAATTATTTCATTTTAAAATAAATGGTAAAGTGTCTATAGATTCTAGAAAACCGTTAAAACATTGCTACTAGAGACAAGAAACAATGTTTATTTCAGACAATTTGGTTATTTTCTGACGTGCAGACAGCATGTGGAGAACAGGTCAAAATTTTAAATAGACCTCAGTCTAAAGAAAACATTTTTGATCCAATCATATAGATAATTAAACTCGTATCCACTAATTTGAAAGTAACTGGTCTAATTTACTTACAGAAAGAAGGAAAAAAATCTTTCCACATGAAGAAATATAACCCTTTTGTTCGTTTGTTTTTTCTTCAGCATTTTTATCCCTATACACTTTCATTAGCAAAATATTGCTGCAAATTTGTTTAGTGTCCATTTGTAAAAGTTTTACAGCTTGCCATGGTAACCCTCTTTAACATTATAGTAAAAAAAATAGTAAAGTACCCCCGTCACGCCAAGTGGCGTATATATGGTGTTAGTGACCATAAATTTCACAGACCTTCGGCACATGATTTTGGGGTAAAGTGGTCGGTATTACGCCCGAGCCGCTTTAATTTCCCAGAGTTTAAAATTGAAGAGCATTTCCATATTTAAACGAAAATAACTGTCACTTATATTTTCATGAATTAGCTACGTTTTATGAACGATTTAATGTTTCTCCATTTATGCAGTAACCCCGCCCCCCCCCCCTCCGCGCCCCCCCCCCCCCCCCCAAAAAAAAAGAACAAAAATGAGTGTCAGAAAACGCTGAACGCTCTACAAACTATTCTTTCTTCTCGATACTGGTGAAACGTTTTGCCTCGTTGATTGCTTTCTGCACGTTTTGTTGTTATTGCTAGTTTTGCAAGCTTCCGTAAACATGTCAAGTGTTTACAGTATCTCAAATTAAATCAAATGTGCAACAAATTTCAAGTTATTTTCCTGTTTGATTTTTAAAAATCTCAGGGGAACTGACGTGTATAAATTATTTTAAGGTTATTGTAATATGAAAGGAAATAATGCAAATTGAATTGATGTTTCTCGCTGATAGACATTCAGAGAGGTGTCCGGAGAAATTACAGTCCTGTTCTGTGGAATTCATCTCATTTCCTTTTTCTGTCTTCTTCGTTTGTCTTTCTGCGTTGGTGTGTTGTTTGTTGTTAGGATCATATCACTGCACACCGGACAACCCCATAGGTGCTCCGATATCACGCTCCAGAATCGCCAGAAAATCCGAGGAAAATCCTGGCCCAAATGCACGAACTCCGTCGCACTGCCAGGGAACCACATTGTTGGTAAGTTTCTGCTGACAGTGTTGCCCGGGCAACGGACATTATTTTGTTTGATATGTGCAGGTTGATATCAAGTGGTGATATCGTCAACACAGTGGATTGTTTGATATGTGCAGGTTGATATCAAGTGGTGATATCGTCAACACAGTGGATTGTTTGATATGTGCAGGTTGATATCAAGTGGTGATATCGTCAACACAGTGGATTGTTTGATATGTGCAGGTTGATATCAAGTGGTGATATCGTCAACACAGTGGATTGTTTGATATGTGCAGGTTGATATCAAGTGGTAATATCGTCAACACAGTGGATTGAATAGCAATAAGCAGAGTTGTTATATGATAAGCCGATGGCTGATATATTTTTGCATATAACAACTTTATTTATTAAATGGAGCGTGAGGAAGGAGTGTGGGTTTAGTCATAATACAAACCGCGAGATGTCGTGGGAGGTGTGTGAGAAAGTGAAATAATAATTGTTAGAATGGAACTCCACATGCCATGGACAGTTTATGGGAAATAACATGGAATCCGGAGAGACAATGAATTTAGTTAATTGTTGGTTCACATAAAAATAATAATTATAATACTTTACAGCGGGAGAAGTCGGCAGAAGAGCAAAAGATCGTAAAAAGTATCTCCGCTCGGTGCAGAATGGCAAATAATGAAGGAAAAAAGACGTAGAACTTGTTGGAAAATGACATTTTCAGTGATTTAACGCCAAACAAAGAAGAAAAAAACTAAGTCGTGATAAACTAAGTCGTGACTCCTTACTGACTTTCGTGGCTTTGCTATCCAAGCAAGTGTTTCATTTTAAATGTGACAGTTAACTTGTCATGAAATTGTTGACTTGAACTAACGTCTTAATAAACTGACGTTTATCTGTAACACACATGTATTCTAGCCAAGTAATTATCTTTTGAATAATTCATAATATATATTGTTTCTATTTTTTATCAGAATATCAATAAACAGGTATTTCTAATATCATTAACAATTGTTGTTCTGATTGGTTGGTTTATTTCTGGAAGAATTGTGTTTTATTGCAACGTCTCCTTGTATTATTACCTGTAATATATATATATATAATCATCATCATCTAGTGCCGTCTCCGCATCGAAGGTTGGCTACCATGGTGCGCCATTCCGCTGTGTCTCTTGTTTTTATGGAGCAGATTGGTATAGACTGACTTGTCCATCTTTTGATGTTACTCATTATTAATCATTTTCGTCTCGGTCTGCATCTGCCTTTTTACCTTGTATTTTCCCTTCCAAAATTAATTTTAGTAGGTTGTTGTGTCTTTTAACATACCCATTGAATCTCATTTGTCTTATTAGAATTGTGTTTAGTAGTTCTCATTTCATTTTAGTTATTTTAAGACTTCATTTTTTTTCTTTCCATCCAGTTCTTCCTATTCCTCTATAAATCTACATTTCAAAGATTTCAATTTTTTCGTTCTGTTTTCTTGTCTAATGTCCATGTTTCTGCACCATAGATGAGTATCGAGAAGATGTAACATTTTGCTATTCTTAGTTTTAGCTCTGGTGTTATTTTTTTTATGTTGGTATATTTTTCATTTCATTAAAATTACTTGTTGCCATTCCTATTCTTTTGTTTATTTTAGTTTTACATTTTCCATCACTCTGTGATGTTTATTTCATTAAGTAATTGCTGTAGTTCTTTAGGATTTTCTGCTAGTAACACAGCATCATCAGTTACCTTAGATTGTGATTATCTTTCCATTAATGTTTAGACCTGGCATCTCTGTGATATTTTTTTAAAGATTTGCTCAGTGTATCGATTGAAGAGCTAATATCCAGTATTAGGAAGATACAATAATAATTTGTTTGGCCATACAATAAGAAGGGAACAACTTGAAAATATTGTAGCAATTGGTAAAATTGAGGGACGATGAGATAGAGGGAAGCAAAGAGAAAATAAACCAGACAGCTTAAAAGAATGGCTTGGCAAAAGGTCAACAACAGAAATGATAAATAACTGTCGAGATCGAAAGTTGTGGAGAGACATGATCACCTACGCCAGCAGGCATGACACTTGATGATGGCTATAGATTGAACAAGCTTCGTGATAGGATGCATTCTTGTCTTACTTCTCTCTTTATATCAATAGGTGTAGAGTTCTCTTTGTTATATTCAATTATTTCTGTTTGCTCCCAGTATAAATAAATGACATATAAGTCGTATGTCTGTGTGATCTAGATGTATATCTTTTAGGTAGTTTATAAGTTGATTATTGTGTATTCTATCAAAAGCTATTGTGTAGTCTATATGGAAACAAGTATATAATGGTTTGTTTACTTCTTTGTACTTTTCGATTAACGGCCACATGCTTCTTTTGTCCCACTGTTTTTTTCAAAGTCTGAATTGTTATTCTTCTAATTCCATATTAATTTTATTCTGAATCCTTCCTTATATAACTTGTATCAAGATTTTTTTTTTTCATAGCCATTAGGCTTATTGTTCTAAAATCACTGCATTCAAATGCAATATTCTTTTTAGGCAATGCAATGAAGGTTGATGTTATTAGTTCATTTGGTATGTATCCTGTATGGTATATGTCCTTGAATATGTCTGTGATCACTTCAATGCCAAAATCTTCTAATGCCTTTATCATCTCTATCTGTAAGTTGTCAGGTCCTGTTGCTTTTTCATTGTTTGTATAGCATCTTCCATTTCAGATTATATAGCCTGACGTAGATTTTGTATTTGTTTGCTTTTCCTTGTCGTCATAAAATAATTATGTTGTATATTCATGTCATCTGTTGATTATATCTTTATAATCTGTTAGCATTTTTCCTTTTTTTGTTTGCAATAAATCCACTTTGGTGGCTTTTAAAAAAATGTGTACTAGTCCTTCTCTTTATTTCTGTGTGCGCCCCAAATAAATATGGTTTATTTTCCATAATTTCGATTACTAGACATCATTGGGTAAGCCAGTCTTCTTTTGTCTTTTTCACATTTTGCGTATTTCATTATCTAATTTACTGTAATGGGTAGTGTTCTTCGCTCGTCTTCTCTCTTCCATTTTTTCCAGGATGGCATCAGTCATCCATTTTTTTTTCTTTTCCTTTTTGGGTAAAATGTTGCAAGTTCTTGTATGTTGTTGTATGGATCCAGCGACCTTTGAGCTGATGCCCTTCGGCCCAATGCCATGTGGTAGTATCTGCAGGTATTTTAAGTTCTGTTGTGGTTCCGTACATAGTGTTCTATTTGGAGGATCTTTGAGGAAGTTGTGTTGTTCTAATGTCAGTGAGCTTTGGACATTGAAACAGGTGGTGTTCTACAGTTTCTTGTGGGTGATTACAGAGTGGACATACTGGGGTATGGTTTTGTTGTATTCTATTAATGTGGCTATTCAGCATAACATGTCCTGTTCTCTGCCTGAAGTGATGGTTTGGTCTCTTCTTGTTAGGTTGTTAATGTTGTCTTGTGGATTTGGTCTTGCCATATATTAAAAAGCTCTCTCCCTGTTTTCCCTAAGGCCCATCCATTCAGCCACTCCTCCCTACTGCTGGAGTTTATGACTTGTTTGGCTGTGTCTAATGTGATGGATGTATGTATCTGTGTTTGTCTGGATCCTCTCTTAGCTAATGTATCTGCCTTATCATTTTCTGGTATTTTGAGTGTCCCGGGATACATTGCATTACCAATCTTATTTTATGTGTTTCAATGAGTTTGTCTTTATCTATGATAAGCTGTGAGAGTTCTGGTTTGTTCGTGTTGTTTCTCAGTGCTTGCAGAGCCAATTTGGAATCTGTAAATATAACTGTGTTTGTTTTCTTCGATGGTGTGGTATCGAAAATCGTATTTAAATGATAAATTGCTGTTTCTATAGCTGTTATTTCTGCTTCATAATTATTACAAACTTCACCACAAGGTCCACATATTTCTTCTGCTGTTCCATCTGGATAATGTATTAATATTCCATATCCAGCTTTTGAAGTAGCGTTAGCGGCTGCACCATCTGTGTATATATGTAGCCAATCCTCTGGATAAGTATCTATTGTTTTCCTTGCTGCTGGTGTTACTAATACTGGGTCTGCCTTTTTATGTTCTGTCACATATCTCTACATTTATTTCAGGATTTTTTAAATTCGTACTTGGTGGCATTTCTTTGATGACTCTTGATGTTTGTAGTCGTTTTTGAGGTAGATGGAATTTCTAACATGTTGTAATACTGACATCTGCTTAATTCTTTGTTTTGGAGTCCATGTATCTACTAATTTTCTTTTAGGGTGGTCCTTCTCCATTATTTTTGTCTTTCATAGAATACCATAGCGGCCTTGTTTCTCCTCAACTCTAAAGGTTCCACATTGCAGTGAATTTCGCAGGCTGCAACTGGAGTGGACCTCATTGCACCACTGATGAGTCGTAATGCATTATTTTGTATCTTGTCCAGTGACATGTTAGTTGTTTTGCTGCATGTCACTAGGAGCGAGCTCATCATCATCATCAAGTGCCTTCTCCGCAACGAAGGTTGGCTACCATGGATCGCCATTCTACTCTGTTTCTTGCTTTGATGGTGCAGGCTGTCATAGATTGACGTGTCCGTCTTTGATGTTACTCGTCCATGTTAGTCTTGGTCTGCCTCTTTTACCTTGTATTTTTCCTTCCAATATTACTTTTAGTAGGCTGTTGTGTCTTTTAACATGCCCCAAAAATGTCATTTGTCTTGTCTTAATTGTGTTTAGTAGTTCTCTTTTTATTTTCAGTTGTTTTAAAACTTTATCTTTTGTTATCTTTTCTTTACATCCAATTCTACCTATTCTTCTATAAATCCACATTTCAAAGGCTTCAATTTTCTGTTCTGTTTCTTGTCTAATATCTATGTTTCTGCACCACACAGGAATATTGAGAAGATGTAGCATTTTGCCATTCTTAGTTTCAGCCCTGCTGATATTTGTTTTGTTGTTAGTATATTTTTATGGCATTAAAATTATTTTTTGCCATACCTATTCTTTTGTTTGTTCTTAATACAGTAGTTAGAATCTCTCTCCATGGCTTTCTTTGGAGTGTTACGTGATGAGGCTTCAATCTCTTTCACGGTGGTCTGCCATATTCGTCTTTCGTGTTCTGAATATCATTATGATTATATATATATATATATATATATATATATATATATATATATATATATATATAGGGTACAACTGAGTGGTGATCCCTGTGGTAATCCTTCTTCTAGTACCTCTTTGTCTGAAATGGATTCATTTAATTTAGTTTGTATTGTTCTGTCAACTAGGAAATATTTGACCCATTTGTACAGTTTCCCATGTATTCCGGCATCTCTCATCTTCAATAAAAGTCCCTTACGCCAGACTCTATCATAAGCCTGCTACCTGCTACAGGTCTACTAAGACCTGTAGCTAGAGTATGTTGTCTCTTCTGAAATCCATCTTGGACCTGTTGTATTAACCTGAACATTTGGTCTTCTGTGTTATTGCCTGCCCTGAAACCGACTTGTTCGTAGCACAGGGTATTAGAGGTTTCCAGGTATCAGTATAGCCTGCTATTGACCATACTCTCAGCTATTTTACCTATACATGATGTTAGGGATAGGGGACGATAGCTTCTGGGGTCATATGGAGGCTTGTTCTTTTTGAGCAATGGCACTATATAGGCATTTCTCCTTGTCTTGGGAATGTTGCTTTCTTTCCATGACTTGTTGATCAGTCTGAGTAATGTTTCTTTACAAGTTTCTTGTATGCTTTTCTATATGCATTGCCATTTAGTTGTAACTTTAATATCTGGATTTTCTCTTCTGTACTGCCCAATCCCTTCTTCTGCTATGTGTTAGCCTGCTTCTGATATGTGTTCTTTATTGTATAAGTATCTTTAACATCTGTTTGATTTTAAAGCTATTATGTCTAGTGGTATTGTTGGTGAATTAGTCTTTTGTTTGTTTATCTTTAGTTTGACTTTCATTTTAATCATTACAAGATTGCGATCTGAGTTAATATCTGCTCCTAGATATGTTTCGGCTTTCTTGTCGCTGTTACAGAAGCTATCTTTTATTATTTATGTAGTTTATTTGATTCCCGTTGTTATCTCCAGTGCCTTACATTGTGTATAGTTTCCTTTTCTCTTGCTCAAAGTAGGTATTACACATTATCAGTCTGTTTTCTTCCGAAAATTGTATTAATCTTTCTCCTCTTTCATTTATTTTTCCTAAACATTGATTTCAAAAGGCGGTCTTCCTTAGCATTCCTATCATCCATTATAATAAAAATGTCAGACGATTTCACTTGCTTTTTAACTTTATTTAGATCTCCATAGTATGCCTTTATTTGCTCATCTGTATAGTCTAATATTATCATGAAGGTGAGACAAAAATAAAGGAAATCAGAAGCAGGCTAGCAAAAGCAGCAAATAATTCTAAAAGTCTGGACAAAATAAGGATATAAAAAAATACTATGCAAGAAAACAAAACTTAGAATATTCAACCCAATCGTATTATCAACACTTACCTATGCAGGTGAAAGCTGGAAAACATCAAAAGAGATTAAGAAAAAAACTAAACGTTTTTGATGACAAATACATAAGAAAAATACTGTGTGCAATTGAATGAATTCAAGACTAATATTGGAATAAGAGAAATCACAATGTAACCAAAGATCTCATCTACAATTAGAAAAAGAAGATGGTACATATGTCGTACATGTGCTGAGAAGAGATAACAAAAGAATTCCAAACAGGCTCTTCTATGGGAAACATCAGGGCACAGAAAAAGATGAAGACCTAAAGAGACACTAAAAAGAACACTTATAAGAGAAACAAAGTTGGCAATAGACTCATTAGATAAGATCGACATCTCGCCCTAAATAGCGATTGGTAGCGAAAAACACTACAAGCCCTATGCGACTTCTAACGGTGCGGGAAGGGTCATGGATCGGCTAATGTATGTATATATATATATATATATATTATATATATATATATATATATATATATATATATATATATACACACAAAGAATTTCACTTTCGCCTTCTATGAAGAATCATAGCAGTCAGATTTCATTGTGTATGCTATGTTGCTGTTCAAGGCAACAAAAGCAAAACAACATATCCCCTATGCTCTAAATAATTAGAGCACGTGACCTGTATGCACGGTGTCCATTATGTCTTGCTAGGAGTTCAGAGAGTGCGTTATTAGCGACCGTGTTTTCTTTTTTTACCCCCATGACAACATTTTGGCGTGATATAACATTATGACGCCAGGCCTCCTTTACTCATCACCCCCTCTACCCTCCTCCCCCCCCCCCCAAAAAAAAAATGTCTGGTACCCATTTTTAGAGGTTAGGTAAACGGAGTCTGAACAAAACCAAAAAAAAAACAAAAAAAAAAAAAAAAAATAAAAAATCGCCAAATCCGAATATCCAACTCCGACCTTCCAGATCGGAAAGCGTGTGCACTAACCACTCAGCCACCAAGGGTAGAATTCGGAAAGACCAAAACCATTTACCTAGCTGGCTACACATACGTGACATATTGACCAACGATCACTCCTGTTTAAATATACCAGTTTACACGACGTGAAGTTCAGCTTTGATAATAACTTTCTGGAAGTGTGCCGCAGACAGAAATGGCGCGAATCGGTAAAGGGTGTCATGAAGATCGGATACGAACAATGACAAAACAAATGGCAAGAAAAGAGAAGATGCACGAATAAAGATGCAGCAAAAGCATCAACACCAGCCTTAACATCCTACAACATCTGTTCTATATGTGGACTAACTGACATTCTATTTAATAAAAAGAGACGCAATGTTTAATCTTCAGTGACCTACTTTGACACATGAAATCATCTCTCAAGATAGAAGGCTTATTATCTGACGGTTGTCATTTCGAGTTTCCTCAATATCTCCATTGCTTGTGGATTTTCCCCGTGTATGTCATGAGGTAGGGAGCTAATGGCTGCTGAAATGGAAAGTGCACGATTCAACCCACGGTTTTTTGTACAGACTAAATGATTACAATGAAAGTTATACGTGCAACACGATTCCCAATAGCTATGACTCTGAACATTTATACACGTTGTGGCTGTATACTTGGTACAAGGGGACATCAGTAGCCTAGTTGAGTAAACCACCTGATTGGGCTCTAACAACCCATGTTCGATTCCCGCTGGAAGCAGTATGAACTGTACTCGTTGTTAGAAAGAAAAAAAAAACCCGCGGTCGACCCAGCAGCTGGCAGAAATGGGTACCAGGGTAGTACTCTGGAAAGGTGAGGAATGCCGCTTCGCATCGTGAATTTCGATGCTTGGAGTGACACTATCCAGAAGTCTCCGAACACTTCTGGATAGGTGGCCGAGCACATATCGATGAAAACTTGCGTGCTAAGACGTGAATTCAAATCTCATACTTTACCTTTACCTTACTTGGTATTTAAAAAAAGCCGTTGAGATAAGGCACCTAGTACATGTGGTTAAAATGCCACGACTATCTGAGAACGACCTCTACCGAGCCATTGGTATTTTCAAGACCGGAATGAGTTCACGGGCCATTGTCAGAAGGATTAATTGCTACCACAACACTTGTGTACGTCTGAATGAACGTTACCGAACCACTGGCAGTGCCTGTGATAGACTTCTTAGTGGCCAACCACGAGTTACTACCCTACGCAAAATCGTCAAATTGTGCTGAATCACCTAAGGAATCGTTCTCTCCCGGCAAGTCAAACAGCAAGAACAATAGTTGGTAGACGGGGGCAAGTCTCACGAATGACAGTCTTACGAAGACACGACTCAAAGATAAAAGGCCCTACCGCAAGATGACCTTATGTTGGGCCAGACGTGACTCACATGCATCGTCAGCACTGCCTGCAATGGGAGAGCAACGTGTCAGATGGACTTGACTACAGTGGAATGCTGCCCTATTCACATTCGAGATCATATTCAACTTATCTTTTGCTGATGGACGTATGTGGATTTGGCGACGGTGCGGATAAAACACTTGTATTTACATTTGACACTCTCTTCTCGGGTCTGTAAAGTGGTGCGTTATTAATGAGTTTCAGTGTATGCGTATCCATATATATATATATATACATATATACTATATAAATGTCAAAGCAAACTTCAAGGAAGCCTCGATATCAAATTCAGAAGTCAAAAGGCGTAGAATAATGGAGACGAGGCCAGGCACCACAAATACACATTTTTCATTATGCGGACGAATCTGTCTATCCAATTTTGGCAGATTCAGTCACGAGAGAAGCTGTTCAGTGAAACAGCAACCAACATAAGACACCAATATTTTACAAGACTACTGACTTACCATCGTTGTATGCTACCTAACGTATATCAAGACACGACGCCAAAAACCATTAATATATCTATCTATTGACCTTTCGAGCCGTAACCGGCCCATAGGGCGTAGACCAAGATACACCTTCTCCTATATGGATTTTTTGTTCTAGCAGTTTTCTTTTAAAGATATTTTATCAAATCTCGCCATCTGTCTCTGTTCTGTGCAAGCAGTTCTATCTCATTGAGGGAGCCGACTCCTGCTGCTCTTGCCTCTCTCATCAATGTTCTTCTCAGTGTCTCCCTGGGTCTTCCTCTTTTTCTTTTACCTGTTGTTTCCCATATGAGGGCTTGCTTTGCTATTCGGTTATTATCTCTTCTCATCACATGTCCAACGTATGACCATCGTCTTTTCTTTATTACTGAAGATATTAGTGGTTGATTGGCGATTTCTCTAATTTCCTCATTTGTTTTGAATTCGTTCCATGCTATACCAAGTATTTTCCTTAGACATTTATTTTCGAATGCGTTCAACTTTGTTTCTATATCTCTTGTTGTTTTCCAGCTTTCACACGCATACGTAAGGGTTGATAGTACATTTGATTTGATTTTTATTAATATATATATACTTGAAAAACTATATTTAAAAAACAACCTTCCAGTACTGGCAAGAGACACGAATGCGCATCAATTGAAACGAAAGTGATGTTGATAGAGAAAGGGGACAAAAAGTTCAATTCCAAAACATAAATATGTAGGGAACAAAACATTGCCTTATAAGTGTGTACCAAAACCACAAACATTGCCTTATAAGTGTGTACCAAACCACAAACTCGCTGATAAAAAGAAGAGTGTGGTAGTTATAAAATTCCAAAAGACAGAATTTCTAATTTGATCTCTGCAACATGAATGGTAAACAAGCTGTCCCCGCTCTCTAAAGGAACATTTCAGACGCCATGTTGTTATAAAAAAAATATAAGAACTGCCGACAGTATCATCATCATCATGTGCCATACCGGTTGGCGTAGGCGATCATGTCCATCCCCAATCTTCTATCCACAGTGCATCGTATCAGTTCTGTTGTTGACTGTTTTCCATGCCATGACACCAAGCTATCCAGTATTTTCTCTCTTTGTCGTCCGCGATCTCTCTTTCCTTTTATTTGCCAGTTGTAACCAAGTATTCCAACTTTCCTCTTCTTATGATGTGCCCGAAAAATGTTGATTGCTTCTTTCTGATGTTTTTTAAGAGCTCCCTTTTTGTGTTGGCCTCTTTGATAACTTCCTCATTGGTTTTTTTAGCTGTCCGGGGAACTTTCAACATTCTTCTGAGAAATCCCATCTTTGTGGCCTCTAATTGTCTTTTCATTTGTTTGTCTACTGTCCATGATTCGCTTCCATAGGTCAGAATTGGTTCTATATATCATCGATGAACTCTCTTTCTCATTTCTATTGACATAGATTTATACAGTACACAAATACACAGTATACAACTTATATTTTAAAAATTATTGATGACAGGGTCCATGACAGATGGGTACGCAAACTGGACAGGAAACTATTGGCGCAAGGAAGAAGTATCGTACTTATTGTGGACAATTGCTCAGCTCATCCACATTAATCATTCTTGATAGCTCTTTCTTTGTTTACATATAGTACATTTCCCAATTATTAAACATAATCGGATTATAACGATTTTAACGACAAATTTCGATGGTCTCAAGAATCTTGTTTAAACCCGGTTATGCAATATGCCTATACATTAAAAAAAAAAACTAACTAAGATAATGTTCCCCCGGCAAAGCAAAAGCCAACAACAAGCGAACCGAAGAGGACACATTTCAAGTGTCAGACTTTTCACAAGACCTGCATTGTATCTCGTTACCCGTCTCAGTTCTGGGCAGGCCTCTCAACATTCATAGGATAACCGATGCCTGCAGTTATTGCTTCTCGCATCAGTGTTCTTTTTAGTGTTTCTCTAGATTGACCTCTTTCTCTGTCTTCCAACCTTGCGTCTTTAGTTATTTTTCTTGACTTCTTTTCAGTGTTTCTCGTGGTTGTTCTCTTTTCTTTTCCATCCAAACGTTTCTCATTGAGAGCCTGCTTAGTAAGTCTAGTCGTTTTTTTTTTCTAAATACAACACCTACTTATGCCCATCTTCTATTCTTATAGTAGACGAGATAAAATTGTATAAAATAAGAACTATATCGACAACAAAATCAAGGTCCTCTGAGATCCAAATGTCCACTAAATGCCTTTGTTACTGGTATAGCATTTTCACATTACGAAGTCGATGGCAATTCCAAATAAAAAGGGAGATACAATACATCCTTGATTCACTTCAGTTTCAATCTGAAACCATTCACTTGGCCTGCCTCTGCGCGAACTGCACAAGAGAAGTCGTACAGATCTTTGTTGGCGATGTTATATTATTTTTATGGTATTCCATATTAACTGAGTAGGTTCCACAGTGAGTCTCTATGTATTCCGCTGGAGGCTTTTTTGAAATAAATAAAACTTAGAAGAAATGGTTTTGGTTATTCGAAGGCCCCGGTATTACTGCAAACGAACGGAAATCCATAATTGCTCAACCGCCCATGGCAGTGGAATCATCCGAATTAACAACGCATCGAATAACCAAAGAAAGGCAGTTGCAGTCCTCATCATAGCAGGTACAGCACACGTCAAAAGACATAAGGCGTTTCCGCACCGAATTGAACGCACCTGAACTGTCTTTCGTTATACGATATCATCATTCATCATAAGCAATCTAAAGATAGAAACACCATCTGGATGAAACACACAGCTTCACGTGTGCACAGAGCACTACTCAGTAGCTTCGGCAGCAAGCCGGACTTGGAATATGAGAAAACTGCAACAAGGAACATTTTTTAGACGGTGACTCAACGGTTCCCTGTCGCCTATTCGTCACATTTACCGGAAGTCAATAAAAGAAATGTTTTTGCTTTTTGATATGTTCCTTCAATATAATTCTTAGGATGAAAATCTGATCAAGGCAGCATCTCCCTTAAAATCCTGTTTGTTCTTCACACATAACAGTACAATACAAGTGAGAAAGCATGAACTTGAAAAAGCAGACTGGAGCCTTCAACAGTTCAACCAACCCCAGAGCCCTCAAAAGAAATAAAAACAATTGTGAAACAAGCTAGGAAAACAGAAAGGAGGGAGTTATATAGAGAATATGAGTCAGAACACAACTTATGTAAACTCAGCAGACATGAACAGATCAAGGTATTCAGACTGAGAACAGGACTCTGTGACCTTAGAGCACACCTACGCAAAATAGTTCAGTGACATCGGAACACACAACCTTCATAGCCCATCCGACAGCACTTTCAACACCCTATGTATACAAATATGGCCCACAGAAACAACCCTACATGACAAGTTATTGGGAGCCAGTGAAGACCTAAGACACACCGACTTGTTCGTGACCCAAGCTGATCTAAATACATAGCAACAGGTGATCAATAAGAAGAAGTATCACATACCACATATTAACATTGCAAACAAAACAAGGAAACATATACAACATATTTAGGTTACAAAAATTGCACAGAATAACATATACAAATTTACTGAAAACAATAAGCAAAGCTGACGCAAATAGTATATTCATTATGTTTATTTTTGAAGTAAATAACTTTGTCTTTCATAAATTACTTGTGTATCAAAATGAGTATACGTATATAAAGAAATTATTGGTATAAGAACAGCACTGGAGATGCCACAATGCATTTGATATAAACATTTATTTTCCCTAACATTTTCAAATTAAACATCACAGTATGAAATATATTCAAGACCCATAAATTAGATTGTACAAACATTATATTGAGTTAGTATCTGCTATGACCATGATCTTTTGTGTGTTAAAATGTCCAGTTTTGTAATTCAGTCAAGTCAAAATATATTCATTCACACATTCAAAGTTAAATATATTTCTCAGAGAAAGAAAATAAAATGTAATCAAATGATGGCTTAGATTAATACTAAATATGCCAAGAAAAGAAAACACAATCCAGAATAGTAATATAGAAAAGAAAGATTTGGGGTTAGACAATTTTATTACGTCTTCGCTCACTGTCATTTGACATTTTCCATGACTAAACTTTGAATTGCTGCAATTGAATCTTGTGCTACAACTCAGGAAGCTTAATCTGATCTTAAAAAGCGTCTGTCCCAGAAATCATGCTGTTTTTAAACTTCTTACTGCATTTATACAATTACTCAGCCACATACAGGTATTACTATAGTTCAATTTCATTTATTAATGTATAATGAATAAGTTCACTCTTTACTGAAAAAAAAAAAAGATTAAAGAGTGTAATTCCTCTTTGAATATGTCTTAAGGGTGATAACCATCTTAACACTGTTTACTGTGGTGGTGTTTTGTATGATTGTATTGTGCTGCCGCCTGTGAGATATTCTTTATATTATTCCTTACAAAACTTTCAACTTACAGGCCAATAACATGGAGTTTAGAATTTTGTATCATCATTGTGACTCATGCATATACATTTTTGCTTCCTTACAAAACAGCAAAAACAAGATGGATAAAGTATATGACGAATCAATGATAACAGCAGCAGAAGCACTTGTAGTATAACAACAATGGTTATAAAACAGCTACTTATTGACAAAAGAAATGAATTTATGATGACTAAAGAGTTACATGCCATACCGAACATTGACTTGGAAATGTAACGGGTCAAAGCTCATAAGAGAATATACATTAATTCCATTGCTGATTGTGAATGTTGACTTCAAGACTTGTCAACAAAATAATAAATGAATTGATCAAGGTGTTGTGACATGAATTGTGAGTTATTCAATTACAGGCCAATGACATGGAGTTTAGAATTTTGTATTGTCATTGTGACTCATGCGCAAACATTTTTGCTACGGATGACAAACTGACAGTATACAAACATAATAATTTTAAAATAGATGGACCATGTGTTGCTAAGAATTCTAATTAATATACTTATTTCCTTCTTATAAACTGAAAGTATATTAAGGAAAACAATCTCTAGTGGTATCTCTAGTAACATATGAAAGGACTCTATGGAAATGGGTAACCCAGGATAAGAAATTATGATCTCGTATAAAATGGATGCTGGCAACAGGGACATGAAGATTAACAGAGGATTATTGAAGATGATAAAAATAACAGAGAAGATTCTTGAAGATGATAAATATAACAGAGAAGATTATTGTAGATGATAAAAATAACAGAGAAGATTGTTGTGGATGATAAAATAACAGAGAAGATTGTTGTGGATGATAAAAATAACAGAGAAGATTGTTTTGGATGATAAAAATAACAGAGAAGATTGTTGTGGATGATAAAAATAACAGAGAAGATTGTTGTGGATGATAAAAATTACAGAGAAAATTGTTTTGGATGATAAAAATAACAGAGAAGATTATTGTGGATGATAAAAATAACAGAGAAGATTGTTGTGGATGATAAAAATAACAGAAGATTTTTATTGTGGATGATAAAAATAACAGAGAAAATTGTTGTGGATGATAAAAATAACAGAGAAGATTATTGTGGATAATAAAAATAACAGAGAAGATTATTGTGGATGATAAAAATAACACAGAGGATTATTATGAGTGATAAAAATGACTGAGATAATTATTGTGAATGATAAAAATAACACAGGGAGGGTTGCTGTAGGTGATGAAAATGCACAAAAAGGATTGCTGTGGGAAACATGATAAAAAACAAATTAGAATTGTCATAGAATTTTAAAACACCTTTCTAGAAAAAAAAAATTCACAGTATCGTTACACTGTGAACTTGATAAATATTTCAGTGGAATATTATTTATTCTTCTTGTGTTGAGCTGTTTAACCAATCATTGATAATAGACCAACGTGTGTTTGCGGTTCAACCCATGTATTTTGACAACAATGGTGCCTACCAGGAATGTCTGTCTCGAATGTATAAAGTCTGTGACGGTAGATGGAGCAGAAGAAATAGAAATGATTAACGGCCCAGAAAGTGAAAACAGCAAAGTGTGTGGTACACAAGAGGCATATAAGACGAATATGGCAGACCACCGTGAAAGAGATTGTAACCTCATCATGAACTATTCCAAAGAAATCCATGGAGAGAAATTCTAACTTATGTCAGGAGAAAGATCCACGAATATGTGCATGGAATGTTAGAACTCTTTACCAAGAAGGAAAAAATGAAAAGAGAACTACTAAACACAATTCAAACAAGACAAATGAGATTTTTGAGGCATGTTAAAAGACACAGCAGCCTGCTAAAGTAATCTTGGAAAGGAAAATACAAAGTAAATGAAGAACAGGCAGACCAAGACTAAAATGGATGAGTAACATCAAAAGATGGACAAGTCAGCCTATGAAAACCTGAACTATCAAAGCAAGAGACAGAGTGGAATGGCGCTCAATGGTAGCCAATCTTCGATGCAGAGATGGCACTTATGGTGAGAAAAAAAAACATGAGCAAGAAATCTTTGACAATTGTTTGTGAGGAAAACAAAAACATTATTTTGCTGAGCAATACTGTCAAATAGATGTCAGTTATGGACAATTAATAAAAAGAGATCACTTGAAGCCTGAAGCCAATGAGATGTGGCTTTACAGAAGAATGTTGGTAGTGCAAGGTAGTGCATGAAAACTAATGACGGATGAAGTGTGGATCAAAGTCATAGAAAAAATACAGATTGTTTCAAATATCATAAAGCATAAAAAAAACATTTTTAAAAATGTTTCTTTTAAATTTTTTGTTTACATGAAAAAGTGGATTAAAACTACTATGAACAAATCAACAGAGAGTGAAAGAGAAGCAGACTAAGAGCAACCTGATATAGAACAGTGGAAAAAAGAGACAAACAGAATGAACCAGACCTAGGGTACTTTGAAAATTATGGCCATGA
Organism: Megaustenia siamemsis; assembly: GCA_032433765.1. NCBI lineage: Eukaryota > Metazoa > Mollusca > Gastropoda > Stylommatophora > Ariophantidae > Megaustenia > Megaustenia siamemsis. The sequence goes on along the minus strand of JAVIAB010000051.1, from coordinate 126,057,981 downwards.
AGTTGAGGAAATTTGCTTTTTGCTTTACAAGATGCCACAAGGTGTAATGGTCACAGGCTGTGTTTTCATCCTGTGGTCCAGACAAACAGAAGAAAGTAGTTTATCAATCAGGTGGACATGTGTGAAAGAAATGCTCTGTTCTGTACAACACATGACAGAGCACTAGGTATGTTGTCTTTATTTTCCGGAATTTTATTTTTGGGGCGTGTTAAAAAAAAAACAGCAGCCTACTAAAAGTAATCTTGGAATGGGAAATACAAGGTGGCAGAGGCAGACCAAGACTAACATGAATGAGTAAAACGTGGACACCATCAAAGGTGTACAAGTCAGTCTATGACAACCTGCACTATCAAAGCAGGAGAAACAGAGTGTAATGGCACTCCACAGTAATCAACCTTCGATGCAGAGATGACACTCAATGATGATGATGATTTCCCAGAAAGCTGAAGACAGACATGTTGGCCTAAAATTGCTGATATCGTGGTTTGCTAAACTAGTGACACAGTCCATCTACACACATTTAACCTCCTTTTAATGGCAAACAATGAAGAGTAGTGTTCGAGTGAATACAGAAGAGGAATAAGATTCCCCACTTCATGAAAACACCTGATCCTAATCCCAGCAGACCCCTGATGTGTAATAGATGCTGTAATGATGGTTTAGTTTAGATGATAGTTCATAATGAACAGAGAAAGTTTACAAAGTTGATGTGGCTGGAAGTAAAGTTTCTGGATTAAAAGAGAGCGGTCGATGGGGAGAAAGATGGCACTAGTCATTCTAGCATGAAGAAAATCAATAATCAAATAGATAAACAATAACTTCAGAGTTCTACAGATTAATGATTACCTATGTCAGTCTGCATAGCACACGATAATGATAATATCACAGGTGCACAGACAAACACAGCAGGTTCAAAAATAAACCAGCAGGATTATATTAATAGAGGATGTTTAGTATTGTATTCTGCCTCCATTCATCAGAGCGGATGGGTGTACTCGTAATATGAGTTGAGAAGATAATGAGAAAATTTTACAAAGCTTAGAAAGTTATACTGATAATTCGAGATATGACAACAACAGAGCTATCTAATCAGCTTTCAAATACTCATTATTGCTACATACAATTAGGACTAAAGGAACATATGGAAATCAGTCACATGTTCACCATATTTCTGATCAGTGATCAGTAACAATGTGCCTGAAAGGCACCATGATGTACACTGATCCAAGGAAGGTGCCTATGTTTATGAGTTAATATTCATACATGTGGTTTCAAAGTTTAAAATTCATATAATAATCCATGCCATTATTGTCAATTATGCAGTTAATAGCTAATGATTATGTTCTACTATTTATGATACTGCACAATGCATTGAAATAAAAATATATATATATATATGATTTACATAACAATATAAATAATTATTTTACATTTTAAATGAATATAACAAAGTTTTATTGTTTAACATTTATAAGTATGAAATGTTGTCAGCAATAATTTTATTTTCAATAAATAGATGGTGAACATCACATTAATATTGTCAGAAAAGTAGTCAAGAGCTCAGAACAGCCGAATGGCAAAGTAATCAACAATCTAATCTTGAGGTAATGGTATATTGGATTCAAATAACTAATTAAATGTGTCAAGGATATAACAAAATATATATATATGGCCCTTGCTGTCTTGGCAAGAAATTTCAACCACACACAGTCTTAACAAGCAATCAGTAGATATCATTAGATCTAGTAAGGTGTATTTTTTTAACCAACAGTTTCTTTCTTGGCTGAAGCAGCCGATGTTAGATCCACAGGTCCGGCAGCATAAGGAGCAAGATGTAGTTGTACTTTCAAGTGTGATATGGAACCCCTTTTCATTTCCCTTTTAGCATTTGTCCTCTCATCTTTTCATCAACTTCCTTTTGAGTTTGAATATGGCAGTACTTCTCTTTATTCCTGCTCTCACATGACACAAATCTGTTGCCAGATTCAACTAATCCCTTCAGCTGATTTATAAATCCCTCATGAGTGCTTTACAAATATCTCTATACCTAGGTTTTGATCTGCTCATAGATCTCTTGTCTAAGCTATCAAAATAGTAACAGCTTGGGGATGCGATTAATATCAATTCTTCTAATATGACTAATGGCTCCCTCAGTGAGATTGAGCTGCTTGCACAGAACAAAGACAAATGGCGAGATTTGATAAAATATCTTTAAAAGAAAACTGCTAGAACAAAAATTCAAATATGAGAAGGTGTATCTTGGTCTACGCCCTATGGGCCGGCAACGGCTCGAAAGGTCAATAGATTGATAGATAGAATATTACTAATCCACTTCAGTCTTCGGCTATGTAACATTGTCTGCATGGATGAAAGCTAAACGAGTCTCAAGATAAGTGAGCTAGTTATTTGGCCCCGCCATTATTTGTTTAATATTTTGCGAAGAAAGCGTGGATGAAAAGTGTTCAATCTCCTTTCATGCCTTGATTAAGTAGTCCAAGTTTCAGACCCATATAAGAGAGTGTTAAGGACCCATGTCTGATAAATGAGGAACTTTTTCCTGAATGCTAGTCTTTGATTGGTTTAGCCCTTTGCATTAGTTTTCCAAATATTGTAGCAACATTCTCAATGAGGGCATATTTATTCATCAAGGGAAATGGTGGCTGGGACTGTGGATCCAAGGTAGCAGAAATGTGAAGGTCACAGGGTTTATAAAGGTCTGAAAGGAATGTATCAATGTTTTCTTGAAGCACTTCAGCAATGCTGTTGTCATTTCCTGGAGTTTTACTATTTGGGAGGTTGAAGAGAGTTTCAAAGAGTTTCCTCTCTGTGGGTTTGTTGTCAAGGTCATGAATTATTGGAAGTTTTGGCACTAGGTAGATAAGACATGAATTTGCTGGTTTGTCTTCTGAGTAAAGCAAAGAATAATGTTTGACCCACTTCCCAAGGTTTGGCTTTGTCATTGATAGATTCACCACTTCTATCTTTTAATGGAGACATTTTTGTAGTATCTGGGTTTAGAGCTACCTTGATTTTGGCAAACATTCTCTCTGAGTAACCAAATTTTGCAGCTTCCTGATCCTGAAAAGTAGAGCACTGAGATGTCCTCATTTGCTAACTTTTTCTATGCTCTCTGCACTTACACTTTAGCTGATATGAACTGATCCTTTAATATAAATAAATCAACACCACAGCAGCAACACAAAGAATATGCATAGTTAGGATTACATGGGAGCTATCATTATTTAAACCTTTCATGGTAAGTTGTACAAGAGTTAGTAGGAATCATCATCATTAGATGTCATACTGGTTGGAGTGTATGTGATCACATTCTTCCACAATTCTTCATCCGCAGTGTATTATATCAATTTAGTTGTTGACTGTTTACCATGCCACAACATGAAGCTGTTTAATATCTTCTCTCTTTGTTGTCCATGATCTCTCTTTCCATGTATTTTACCAGTTGTAAGTTAGTATTCCAACTTTCCTCTTCTCATTCTCCTGAAAAATTGTGATCCTTTCTGATGTTTGTTTTTTTAGGAGCTCTCTTTTTGTATTGGCCTCTTTGAGAATTTTCTCATTAGTCTTTATAGCTATCCAGAGAATTCTCGACACTCTTTTGAGAAATCCCATCTCTGTATCCTTTCTAATTTTATATTCATTAGTTTGTCAACTGTCCATGATTTGCTTCCATAGACCAGAATTGGCTCTATATAGCACCAATGAAGTCTCTTCTCACTTCCATTGAAATAAACGTGTTGCACAAGACATTTTTCATTTTATGAAATGCTACTTTGACTTGAAGTAGGAAGACTGAACAATAAACATACCCTTAATCACACGGAAAAACCTTCTCTCAATAACTGGACCAAAATCTATAACAACACAAACATGGGACACAATAACATGTGCTGTAAAAAAATTAAATTAATAAAATATTGACAGGATTGTCATAAGTGAATAAAAATAAATTAATAATCACTTGAGAGTTATAACTGAAAAGTTCAAGTGTTTTGTATTCAACATTCATGTTAAACTTGTTCACCTTTATTTTTCTGTCCTGAACCTATGCTGTGGATATTAAGTTGTATTTGGACATAATTTTACTTGGAAATATTAGAAAGCTCCTAAAAAACATAAGAAAGAAGCAATGAACATTTTTGGGGCACATCATGAGAAGAGGAACGTTAGAATACTTGGTTACAACTGGCAAAATACAAAGAAAGAGAGTTCACGGATGAGAAAGAGAACAAATACTAGATAGCTTGGTATCATAGCATGGAAAACAGTTGACAACAGAATTGATACAATGCTGCATGGTGGATAAAAGATTGTGGAAGGACATGACCGATATGGCACATGATGATGATGAAACCTATGCTAACACATATCTGGTTTTATGTGATAAAAAAAATATAAGAAAAATATACATTTACTTTTGCAATAACAAGAACATTTAATTCATACTGTGTCCTCAAATAATTAGCACTGCAATTAATATAATATGGACACAAACTCTTGGAACCAACGTTTTAGTTGAATCAGAATATATCCTTTTCTATTTTGGTATAACATTTCCAAAATTTACTTTTTAACTTGATACAATATATTAGTTAGACAGTGTGAGCATTTCAAGCACAATGCAGCAGGATGTTGACGCCTGGGAGTCATGACCCAGTAGGACACAGACACCACCCCCCCTCCCAAATTATCTCCAAAGCTTGTTAAAGAAGGGCTTAAACACTTACTCGACAGGGTTCTCTTCAGATGATCAGTTTGCCTTTTGTTGTGAAGCTCTATATATAGATTCCTATTCATCATCATCAATTACCTTGCCTGCTGGCGTAGGTGATCATGTCTCTCTGCCAAATTTCATTCTTGACAGCTATTTATCATATCTGCTAATGATTTTCTACCAAGCCATTCTCTTAAGCTGTCTGGTATCTTTTCTCTTAGCTTCCCTCTATCTCTTCGTCCCTCAATTTTTCCAGTTGCCACAATACATTCCACCTGTTTCCTTTTCATTACATGGCCAAAAAATGATTACTGTTTCTTCCTAATATTGGAAATTAGCTCTCTTTTTGCTTTGGCATCTTTCAGAATGTTTTCATCTGATTTCTATTACTAATGCCACAATATTTACATTAAAAGTATATTCCACTGTAAATGGTTATTTTTCCCTGCTTCCTTTATAAGCTGATGACTGTTACTGCAGTATAAATTATTCATGGTGTGACTTGATAAACAATCCTAACATAAAGTGACCGATATTTAGAATGAATAAACGAAGGCACATGAACTTTGGATGAAGAGAGTCATTAGTTTGACTCTGAAAATATTCAGCTGAGAACCCAACATTACTATATTTTCATGAACAGGGAGAAGTCACAACTTGCATAATATTCTTGATCGTGATAGAGAATGGCATTTCTACAGTGGGCATTTTCACGAACAGTTAGAAGCCATAGATTATATAATATTCTTGTTCTTAGAGACTGAAAAGAGACCCTCCAGGTGAGTAGTTCCTCTGATGTCCATGGAAGTAGTTCTTCTGATGTTCAGTAAGTGCAACAATAAAAAAAAAGTTACAACAAGAAGCCCTCGTATATCATTAAGGAGATGAAAACAATTCCATTCAGTGTAAGAAAGTAACGACAGACTTGTTATTCTCATTCAAACTGAATCTTCTTGCCTTAAAGTTCAAATAAAGGTAATAGAGAATAGCTGATAGATGATGAACAGGTCATCATAAAGTGAGTTTTACATTCTAGAAGTGTTAGGAGGAGCTAAAGTAGTCATATAAGTAAAAACTGACAAATAAAATATTGATCATAACCCAAGATTCCCAGAGTTCCTAATAATGGGCAGGGTTTAATTTTGAACAAACAGGGTTTAATTTTGAACAAAATGCTGCTGCAAGTCAGACAGAGACATCATTTTTCTGGACACAGAGAGAGGGAGGACGGGCAGTCCAATTTAGGATAGATAGATCATGGGCTAGGACCCCTGGGTTGCCTGTGACTGGACTCTAGACCTGAGCAATCAGAGTCTATCTGATATCAGAATGAAAAACAGATAGAATAATCAGGATATGACCATTAAACAGTTATTCAAATGAAACAATAGAACACTTAGAACAACTGAAGCAATTATGCTAAGGATAATTAAGTTATGGATAGATTAAGATGGATAAAGTACATGATGAATCAATGATAACAGCAGCAGAAGCATTTGTAGTATAACAACAAGGGTTATAAGTCAGCTACTTATTGACAAAAGAAATGAATTTATGATGACTAAAGAGTTACATCTTCCAGGCATGTCGTAAGAGGCGACTAAGGAGGTTGATCGATGGCTTGACAAGCTATCATTGTAAAAAGCATTGTTATGTAAACAGAACCATAGATTTTAGAAGAAGTGATCTCTGCAATATGTGCCATTTTGGCACACAAGGTTTCTGTTTTTGAGATTGTAGTTCTGCCCTATGTGCCGTCTTCGGCTCGAAAGGACAATAGATAGATAGATAGAAAGAGTTACATGCCATACCGAACATTGACTTGGAAATGTAACGGGTCTAAGCTCATAAGAGAATATACATTAATTCTATTGCTGATTGTGAATGTTGACTTTAAGACTTGTCAACAAAAAAATAAATGAATTGATCAAGGTGTTGTGACATGAATTGTGAGTTATTCAATTACTTAAATGTGTAATTGTGTTGAAAGTATTTCTCTCATGTGATATCTCACTTTATTGATCATTTCTGATCATTAATAAAAAAAAAAAAGACAGAATAATCCTTATTAGTCCAAAAACAATCACAATGATGTGGTGGGATGTTTTTTGCAAATATACAAGAATACAGAGATAATAAGCAAAATATATATATGTTCTGCTTATTTTGTCTGTAATTATGTATATTTGTTATTAATATATAAAAATAACCCTGCATAAATGATGTCTCTTGTTGAACAGATGGCTTGAGGTGTAACAATCCTTTGGTAAATATAATATAAAACCTTTGCATATTGCTGAAGTTATATATTGAATGATAGCTAACATCATAAATATTAATGTACACATCATGAGAATAGAACTCTGATATGCAGAACAGATTATATCCCATTAAAGCACTGCACCAGAAGAGGATAATTATTATATTAAATATATATTTGTAAAAAAAAAAATATGAGCTCTTCAATGCTCTCTCTTTCTCTCTACAAATATAAATATAAATATATATATATATATATATATATATATAGGGTGTTTATAAAGTCTCACTACACTTGGTATCTAGGTCAATTTGAAAAAAATGTTTATGACGTCATCACAATATGTGCTCAATGGTAAGTTCACTTGTTGCGACAGTTTTCTTAATGACTTGTCTGGACTTTTAAGGATTCTGTCTTGGATATCTAAACATATTTCATCATTCACAGCAGGCCTACCAGATCGTGGAGCATCTTCCACATTTCCAGTAGCAATAAACTTATTCAACAAATTTCATTGACAGTGGGAGCACATATTGTGATGACGTCATAAACATTTTTTTTCAAATTGACCTAGATACCAAGTGTAGTGAGACTTTATAAACACCCTGTATATATATATATATATATATATATATATATATATATATACACACACACACACATATTCAAACTTCATATATGGATACAAGTCATGGACAGTAAAGTAAATATGAAGACCATGAAAGCCCAGTGTGGTGTTGTTTAAAAGAGAAGGAAATTAGAAATATTGAGATTCTTATGGTCAGCTTAGAGAGCTCATGCTGAAAGATGAGAAAAGTCAATGTCCTGGCAATATGTTTATTATGTAGGTAGAATTAGATTATTATTCAATATAAGACTGAATTAGAGCTTAAAAAATAGTTAAGATTGTAGTGTATCCGTAATTTACTTTATTTTTTGTTATCACCCCAAAAAGCAAAGGAAATTGAGTACATAAGTTTACCTGCTTGTACAAAGCAATTCATTCTGGCTGTAAATTAAACTGTTTTGCAAACACACACAAACACATACATACATGGCATACATAAACATATTAAGAATATATATACTTTTAAAATAGAAAAATAATTTATATATAGATTTATATATGTACACATAATAAATGTGTCATTTGATACATTGATGGTATATAACCTAAAGCTGTACAACAAGGAAAGACTTAATCATGTACACAATTATTTTTTGTTTAGACAAATACTCTAGTTTAAAAAATAAAACTGTAAACTCAATAAATAAAATAAATTATCACAGGACAAACTTCTGTATATTCTTGTGTAAATGTGTCATGATCTTCAATGCTTGAATATTGAGACAGACTGATGCACTCATTAATATGTTCATGGTAGAATAATATTAAATTAATTTTCCTGAATTCATGACATATTCTATTTTATTCAATCAACTTATTCTAAATTCATACAAAAAAATGAAGTCTGTTTCCAACAATGATGATCAGAGATTTATCAAAGTTAATGTAATATATAACTGCCTGCTTTAACCTGTTTAACACCAACTTTGAAAACAGGCTATGGAGGTTTTTTACTTTTGTTTTTAATTTTAACTTTTTTCACACTTTAGTTAAAAAAATGTAAAACTGTACTTAGGTTCAGTTTTAATAGATTGAGACAAATTATACATAGCTGAAGAAATTAATCAACCACTAATATCTTCAGTTATAAAGAAAAGACGATGGTCATACGTTGGACATGTGATGAGAAGAGATAATAATCGAATAGCAAAGCAAGCCCTCATATGGGAAACAACAGGTAAAAGAAAAAGAGGAAGACCCAGGGAGACACTGAGAAGAACATTGATGAGAGAGGCAAGAGCAGCAGGAATCGGCTCCCTCAATGAGATAGAACTGCTTGCACAGAACAGAGACAGATGGCGAGATTTGATAAAATATCTTTAAAAGAAAACTGCTAGAACAAAAAATTCATATAGGAGGTGTATCTTGGTCTACGCCCTATGTGCCGGTTACGGCTCGAAAGGTCAATAGATAGATAGATAGAAGAAATTAATGCATTTTTACAGCAATATGAAAGAAATGCATATAGGCTAAACACAGCTCTCTGGTATCAAATGAGCCAATGAGATGTCTAACAATGTTACTCCTAACATTCTGTGTCGTTGGTGCATTCTAAAATATAACCTGATTCACATCTTAGAAATTGATGTGAAAAATAAACATATGAGACTTAATTACAGCATAAATAAAAGTGTGCTTGAAGCATTAGTAAAACATAAGTCAGCTTCACATATTAAGTAGATCCTGTTTCACAAATACATCAATTTACATTTGAGTGCTTCATTGCAATTTCAGTTACAAGTAAATTGAAATATACAAACAATCATGACTTTTATATTATGATACATGTAAAATATATTTTAAAAATACTGTTTAAAAAAAAACCTAATTTGTAAAAAAATATTAATTAAAAAAAATGATTAATAGGAAGTGACAGAAGTTACAACAATATCTTGCTAGGTTAGTAATAAAGATAAGAGCTATCTAAACAAAATAGTATCAAGTCTTCATTTTTTTGGCCGTGCATGCACTTTAACCTGGTCTGTACTGCCCCCTAGTGGATGATTTCAGGTTGATGGCAGAAGAGTTTCATACTGTAGTGAAAACATAGAAAATAACAAACTTAAAGTTATGAGAATATATGTGAAAAGAAAAGCTACTGCCATCTCAGAAAAAAGTGATAGAATTAAGTATTATAAAGTGAATTTACATTTATTCTGTAAAACATTGTAGTGCTTTATATTTCTGCTTTATTGTTATGTAGTTAGTGTGTCATGATCTTCAATGGACAGGACAGGACAGGACCAACACAATGCTCTATATTAGCTTCACACAACAGTTTATAAATTAATTTTTTTTATTTTGTACCAAAGGTCCTTATTTTTCTTCAATTTTTCCTCATTTGCTTTTCAGCATCAAGAGAAGATATAGTTTGTGGTCTGTTACTCTTCCACTGGCCTATCTTGCTGTTATGTTTCCCAATGCTTTTAATATACCTTTTATGTGGTTGGTCCTAGGGTCTGGTGTTCTTGTAGTGTTTGTTGAAGGTATTGATAATATTGCCTTATCAAATGGCCTGATGCTCTATTCACATTAAAACAGTTTGCAGAAAAAACGACAGAACACAATCAACACTTATACATAGCTTTCATTGACCAGGAAAAAGCATTCGACAGATTAAACAGAGAACAACTGTGGGAGATACTAACAACATACGGAGTAAGCCAACATCTAAAAGAACATACGGAGTAAGCCAACATCTAACCAACCTTATTAAAAGTCTCTACATCAACAGCAGCTGCAGGGTCAGAACAGCAGCAGGCTACACAGACCACTTCGAAGTTAGATCAGATGTAAGATATGGGTGAGTACTATCCCCCCTACTGTTTATTACATACATGGGCTACATATGCAAGCTAGCCAACCCATCAGAGACAGAGGAGATCAACGAGCTTTTATTTGCAGAGAATCAGGCACTAATACATGAAACAATAGAAGACCACAAGAACACTTAAACAAACTCAACATTTCAGGCACAAATTACAACATGAAAATTAACATCAACAAAAACAGAAGTCATGAATGTTGCCAACAAAAAAAAAACAGAATATCAACATAACTATAGAAGGCAGACAACTAAAACAAGTAGACGAATTCAAATACCTAGGAAGTCTAATGACAAACGATAATTCTCAAACAGCAGAGATAGAATCAAGGTGCAACAAAGCTTGTCAAATCATTGGACAGTTATCACCACTATTGTCCAACAAGGAAATAACTCTGGAGGCAAAACAAGCCGTATACAATACAATCTTCATCCCAATGTTGTGCTACCAATGCCAGATCTGGACCCTAGATGCAAGAACAATAAGTAAAATAACCTCTACAGAGATGAAATGTGTTAGACGAATGACAGGAAACAGTCTGAGAGATAAGATCAGAAATGAAGAACTGAGAAAAAAGCTAGGAATAGCCCCTGCCATAGAATATATAAGGAAACAACAGATAAAATGGTTTGGCCACGTGACAAGGCAGAAAGAACAAAACACAACACAATGAGCCTTCAACAAACATTGTGAGAACACCAGACCCAAGGGTTGATGATGAAAAAGATGGATCGATGGAACATTAGAAGCAGTAGGAAACATAACAGCAGCAGAGGCGAACAGAAGAGCAAAAGACCACAAATTATATCTCCCCTCGACACTGAAAGGCAGATGAGGAAGTAAAGAAGAAGAAGATCAAATGGCTAAATCATTTTATCTGTTGTTTCTTTACATATTCAATGGCGAGAATTATTCCCAACCTTTTTCTTAATTCTTGACGTCTAATCTTATCCCTTAGACTGCTTGCTGTCACATGTCTACACATTTCACTTTGGTAGTGGTTATCCTTATTGTTCTTGAGTCGTGCGTCCAGGTCTGGCATTAGGAGTATAATGTTGGAATGAAGATTGTATGTAGTGTCCATTTTGCCTCAAAGGTTTTTTCCCTGTTGGACTGTAGTGGTGGCATCTATCAATTGATTTGACAAGCTTTTTTTTCATTTTGAGTCTATTTCTGCTTCTTGTGATTAATCATATTTTACTACACTTCCAAGGTATTGAATTCCTCCACCTGCTTTAATTGTCTGCCATCTATTATTATGTTGATGCTCTGGTTTTCTCATGCAATGTTCATTAATTATATCTTGTTGGTGCTGATTTTCATGTTGTATTGGAAAGGTCCATTAAGTTTATTGTGGGAATTATATCTTTTCACATATTAGTGACTGATCATCTGAGGCTAGAAACTCATTAATCTCCACAATCCCAATCTTATTCCTGTTCTAAGTTCAAAGTGAATTATGTAGCCTGTTGCTGTTCGGACTGTGCAGCTGCTGTTGATGTAGATAATTTTACATAAGTTATTTAGATGTTTGGCTTACTCTGTATGTTGTTAGTATTCTACATCATTATTCGCTGTTAACCTTGTTGAATGCTTTTTCTTGCTCTATGAACATTACATATAGATTTTGATTATGTTCTGTTGTCTTTTCTGCCATTTGTCAGAATGAACAATATGTTAATTTATCCTCTATTTTTTTCTGGCAACCCATTTTAGGATTGCTAATACATAGTTATATAACTGGTCTTAGTCTTTTCTCAAAATTTGTGGTGGACAACTCCCTTCATGGCTTAGTGGGGGAAAACCTCTGTATTGGTTACAGTTGATCTTCCTGCTTTTCTTTTTCCATATTTATTTTACAATGATAACCTGTTATATCATCTTCTGGAGCTTTCAGTATAGATGTTTTAACAGTCAAGTTGCGATATACTGTGCATAAAAGCAATTACACTCAATTTCCGCACAATTATTTGGAAACCAAATTTGCTTTTCCTCATCAATCACTTATCAAAGGTTTAGCTGCTTTTTTGGGATGACCATGTTGAGTACAGTCTCCCGTAATTCCAACTAATTCCAAGTTAGAAACAAGATGCATTGTTATCGGCTCATGTGCTGTACATCTCAAGTCTCTAAACTTGTTTTAATTAGGGCGGTTTTATAGCATCTTATAATGTGGACTAAATAAGACAGTCTTATGATTCAATTATTCTGGTACCATGGTTGCATGCGCCTATCCAATATGCTACAAACAAGAGGAATGTTACCAATAAAGTAAGGTCCAAGGTGCTACAAACAAGAGGGATGTTACTAATAAAGTAAGGTCCAAGTTGCTACAAACAAGAGGGATGTTAGCAATAAAGTATGGTCCAAGGTGCTACAAACTAGAGGGGTGTTACCAATAAAGTAAGGTCCAAGGTGCTACAAACAAGAGGGATGTTACCAATAAAGTAAGGTCCAAGGTGCTACAAACAAGAGGGATGTTACCAATAAAGTAAGGTCCAAGGTGCTACAAACAAGAGGGATGTTACTAATAAAGAAGTGTCCAAGGTTACTAGTTACAAACTAGAGGGGTGTTACCAATAAAGTAAGGTCCAAGTTGCTACAAACAAGAGGAATGTTACCAATAAAGTATGGTCCAAGGTGCTATAAACAAGAGGGATGTTACCAATAAAGTATGGTCCAAGGTGCTACAAACAAGAGGAATGTTACCAATAAAGTATGGTCCAAGGTGCTATAAACAAGAGGAATGTTACCAATAAAGTATGGTCCAAGGTGCTACAAACAAGAGGAATGTTACCAATAAAGTATGGTCCAAGGTGCTATAAACAAGAGGGATGTTACCAATAAAGTAAGGTCCAAGTTGCTACAAACAAGAGGAATGTTACCAATAAAGTAAGGTCCAAATTGCTACAAACAAGAGGAATGTTACCAATAAAGTAAGGTCCAAGTTGCTACAAACAAGAGGAATGTTACCAATAAAGAAGTGTCCAAGGTGCTACAAACAAGAGGGATGTTACCAATAAAGTAAGGTCCAAGTTGCTACAAACAAGAGGAATGTTACCAATAAAGTAAGGTCCAAGTTGCTACAAACAAGAGGAATGTTACCAATAAAATAAGGTCCAAGGTGCTACACTAATAAAGAAGTGTCCAAGGTGCTACAAACTAGAGGGGTGTTACCAATGAAGAACATCAAAGTTACTACAAACAAGAGAGATGTTACCAATAAAGAAGTGTCCAAGATGCTAAAACAAAAGGGATGTTACCAATAAAGAGTTCAAGTTGCTACAAACAAGAGGGATGTTAGCAATAAAGAAAGGTCCAAGATGCTACAAACAAGAGGGATGTTATCAATAAAGAAGGGGCTAAGGTGCTACAAACAAGAGGGATGTTACCAATAAAGAAAGGTCCAAGTTGCTACAAATAAGAGGGATGTTACCAATGAAGAAGGGTCCAAGTTGCTACAAACAAGAGGGATGTTAGCAATAAAGAAGGGTCCAAGATGCTACAAACAAGAGGAATGTTAACAATAAAGAAGGGTCCAAGGTGCTACAAACAAGAGGGATGTTAGCAATAAAGAAGGGTCCAAGATGTTATAAACAAGAGGGATGTTAGCAATAAAGAAGGGTCCAAGATGCCACAAACAAGAGGGATGTTAACAATAAAGAAGGGTCCAAGGTGCTACAAACAAGAGGGATGTTAACAATAAAGAAGGGTCCAAGATGCCACAAACAAGAGGGATGTTAACAATAAAGAAGGGTCCAAGGTGCTACAAACAAGAGGGATGTTAACAATAAAGAAGGGTCCAAGATGTTATAAACAAGAGGGATGTTAGCAATAAAGAAGGGTCCAAGGTGCTACAAACAAGAGGGATGTTAACAATAAAGAAGGGTCCAAGATGCCACAAACAAGAGGGATGTTAACAATAAAGAAGGGTCCAAGGTGCTACAAACAAGAGGGATGTTAACAATAAAGAAGGGTCCAAGATGCCACAAACAAGAGGGATGTTAACAATAAAGAAGGGTCCAAGATGCCACAAACAAGAGGAATGTTAACAATAAAGAAGGGTCCAAGGTGCTACAAACAAGAGGGATGTTACCAATCAAGAAGGGTCCAAGATGTTATAAACAAGAGGGATGTTAGCAATAAAGAAGGGTCCAAGATGCCACAAACAAGAGGGATGTTAGCAATAAAGAAGGGTCCAAGATGCTACAAACAAGAGGAATGTTACCAATAAACAAGGGTCCAAGATGTTATAAACAAGAGGAATGTTAGCAATAAAGAAGGGTCCAAGATGTTATAAACAAGAGGGATGTTAACAATAAAGAAAGGTCCAAGGTGCTACAAACAAGAGGGATGTTACCAATGAAGAAGGGTCCAAGATGTTATAAACAAGAGGAATGTTAGCAATAAAGAAGGGTCCAAGGTGCTACAAACAAGAGGGATGTTAGCAATAAAGAAGGGTCCAAGGTGCTACAAACAAGAGGGATGTTAGCAATAAACAAGGGTCCAAGATGTTATAAACAAGAGGAATGTTAGCAATAAAGAAGGGTCCAAGATGTTATAAACAAGAGGGATGTTACCATTAAAAAAAAGGGTCCAAGATGTTATAAACAAGAGGAATGTTACCAGTAAAGAAAGGGTCCAAGATGTTATAAACAAGAGGAATGTTACCAGTAAAGAAGGGTCCAAGATGTTATAAACAAGAAGGATGTTAGCAATAAAGAAGGGTCCAAGATGTTATAAACAAGAGGGATGTTAGCAATAAAGAAGGGTCCAAGATGTTATAAACAAGAGGGATGTTAGCAATAAAGAAGGGTCCAAGATGTTATAAACAAGAGGGATGTTAGCAATAAAGAAGGGTCCAAGATGTTATAAACAAGAGGGATGTTAGCAATAAAGAAGGGTCCAAGATGTTATAAACAAGAGGGATGTTAGCAATAAAGAAGGGTCCAAGATGTTATAAACAAGAGGGATGTTACCAATAAAGAAGGGTCCAAGATGTTATAAACAAGAGGGATGTTAGCAATAAAGAAGGGTCCAAGATGTTATAAACAAGAGGGATGTTAGCAATAAAGAAGGGATCAAGATTCTACAATCAAAAGGGATGTTACCAATAAAGAAGAGTCCAACATGTCAAAGCACATGGGCTGAAAGTGATCAATAACACATAGATGATTACTTGCATCTGAATCAACAACAGCTGATCAAGATCCTACTCCACATCTTCACAGCACCTCTGGTGACAAACCAGTGTGGCCAAATAAGTAGGGATTGAGAAGGAAGACAAACTGATACTGAATAATGTCATTCAGAAGACATATGCTTTAGGTCAAAAAGGCACAGATTCTGCAGATTGCTGTAAGCCACAGCACAGTGTATCTATGCCAATTTAACAACCCTTAGGACCAGACCATGAAGAGGAGTTGTAGTTAGGTAAACATAGAAAAAGAAGACTAATAATGTTTTCAAATTAAAACTTACCTGATGAAGATGTTACAGAATTATCGAACAAAGTTGGAAGCAGTTGAGGTAAAGGGCTGAGTGAGT
Source organism: Megaustenia siamemsis (assembly GCA_032433765.1). Taxonomy (NCBI): domain Eukaryota; kingdom Metazoa; phylum Mollusca; class Gastropoda; order Stylommatophora; family Ariophantidae; genus Megaustenia; species Megaustenia siamemsis. The sequence goes on along the minus strand of JAVIAB010000051.1, from coordinate 126,041,989 downwards.
TGAGAGAACTGCTGCTTAATTGAGACAGCTGATCTGACTTTAAGTGATGCTTCTTCTGGCTTTGAAGCAGAGGCAGGTGTCCACTGAAACAACAAAGTAAATACATTATTTGATTTAGTGGTTCAATTATAGTACTTGTGATGGTAAATGGAATATAGTAGATGTGACAATTAAATCAAGAATAGAATGGGAATTGTTAAATAATACTTTGACCAAATCTATAAAGATGATAAAATCTAAGTAAATAATGAATGAGTTAAAGATAAGAATGAGTTAAAGATAAGAACTTTCCGGCATTATATTTATTCTTTAGTGTGGTAGTGCTGTAATAAATACATTAGACAGAAAAATTAGATGACAGAATTAAGGTTCTTGAGATGTGGGTCAACCAAAGTATCAAAAATGTAACATATTTTTCAGAAACTTCGAGCTTATTAACAAAAATTAGAAATGAGAAGATAATTGTTTAAAGAAATAAAAAGGCATGAAAATAACACAATTTGGGAATATAATAAGCCACACACCACACAGAGGAGTATACTAAGTACAAAAATAAAGTTAAAGGCATGCAAGCAATAGGAAAACAGATCAATAAAATGATGGTAGAATGAAAGATGGGTAGGTAATTGTCTGTCAGAATGTATCACCAAAACAATATTCAGACAAAGCTTGAGATTAACTACAACCAATTTTCAAAGCAAAAACATGTGACCTAGTTAGTAATCGTGGCCGAGGACTATAATTATAACATTAGCTAATTTGAAAGTTGAAATGCATTTTGATACATAGTTTCTCAAACTGGACCTAATTAACTAAATCCAAGTTCTTTTAAACCAAAAACCAATAAATAATAAGCCATTAATTAATCTTACAAACAAATTTGAAGTGCATAAACAAAGAACTTAGACCATCAGAATAAAAGCAAATAACTTGCACTGTGGCGGTTATTATTAATTCACTGGCATCTAGATACACTGAGAATCTAATTCTTCTTCTTCTACCTTTTTTAGCTCCTAATGGAGCATAGGTCTTCAACAAACACTTTCCAAGTCGTTCTGTTTTTTGCCATTCTTTTAATATCATTCTATGTCTTCCCCATCATCTTCATCTCTGCTTCTATCTGTCTTCTCCAATAATTCCTTGGTCTTCCTCTTTGTCTTTTCCCCTGGCGATTCTAAAAAAGGGCCTGTTGTGTAATACTCTCAGTTGGCTTCCACAGTGTGTGTCCTATCCAATGCCATCGTCTTCGCTGTATCTCTTTATTCACTGGTATTTGACTGGTACATTTCCATAAAGAATCCAATAGTAAATACAAATCAGGAGGATTTTATTGAAGACCACATGGCACCTTCAGAGATTAATTAGAAATGAAAATAAACAATGATACTATGTTAAATAAATAGGTTTTAATTAAGGTGAACAATTACCAACTGGCTAAAGAGATGCCCAATAGTTAAAAGCAAGTTTAATCTTAACTAAACACTGAGATGTAAAAGATTATAAGAAATCAATTTAAGGGTTGCATTAATTTTGTGAACATTATTCTTATTTGAGACTTGAGAGTCACAGTACCTGAGTTGATATCATTTAGTGACTCAGCTGAATGCTAATACCAACTTTAGAAAACGAGATACAAACAAAAAAAAAAACCTACTCGACCTCTAGGACATTCCTAGAACCAGACAAATGAGCATGGTCAAACAAGTAAGAAATAAATAGCGTATGCAGACCCAGTTCTAAAATAATACAGTTCAAATGTGTCAGGTCAAAAAGGAGAAAATATTGTAGCTTCATGTAAAGTTTAACACAATAAAACTAACACCATTTTCACTTTTCAGAACAGAAGAAATTTGCCATTTTTTGCTTATTATTTGGTGCTCTGGTGAAAGATTGTTTGTAACAAAAGACATTTTGTTTACTCTGCATTTTATAATTTCAAAATTAAAAACATTTTTAAATACCCAAGATAAAGGAGTTAAAAGTATGACCAAATCCATTAGACTCTTCATGCAATTATTTACAACTTTGAATTGAAATAAATACTTTTATCATATCATACTACAGCAGCGATATCTTCATGAATTTTATGCAAATATTACATACTTCAAAATCTGTAGATAAATGTAATACAAATAATTAACTGCTTTATGCCAATATTTTTAATGTGAACATTTATGGTGTCACATTTTACCAAATATATTATGGTAAATTTGGAAATTCATCTACCATATGCAGCAATACCATTGTAATACTAAAGTATATTTCATCACATTACTGCTGAGGGATTGATATCATTTATACTCCTATTTGTTACAAATTGTAAACATTTTTACATGATTACACATATCCTATATATATTACATATAGGTTTAAAACAAAACAACAACTATAGTTTATGCATTTATTTAATTCTTTTTTAAACTTAATTTGAGGGGAGAGTATTTGAGAGGTTTGAGAATAAAGGAAACATGCACCATTATTTTACTTTTATTCTTGTCTCTTCTATCCTCTATAATGCATAAGCTATCAACAACAGCTCTCTTTCTAAGGAGTAATTTAACTTTATGATCTCTGTCAATGTTTTGTCTTGGTTTTTATTTTTATTTTAATTTCTTTATTTCTTTTTTTTAAAAAAGATTTTCCCTGTTTGCTCTTTCCTCCTCATGAGTTCCATATGATAGCTTGTCTGATAACACATATAGATGGCATTTGAAATGTCCCAGTGCAATCCACAACAAATTTACAAGTCAGAGTTATTAATGACCCTACCCATGGACTGAACCTTCATATCCCTTTTTTGGTGAAGTTTTTATCTTTTTGTCCATCAGCCCTATACACTATTATAAATAATTCCATACTATAATGAACACATTCATTTTCCAAATACATTTTAGATCAAGTTTATTTTGTTAACCTGTCTATCTTTAATTTTCCTCGTTTCTCCTAGATGTCATCCATCTATCATTATTTTTGTCATCATTCTTCCTTATTTTGTCAACCCACTATTTCTTTATTTTTGTTAATCCTCCTTATGTCATCACCCCAATATAGCTACAATTTTGCCAAGATCTTCTCTTATAAAGTTACCCCATTTCCTTCTATTTCTGTCACTTTTATTTATTTTGTCATTCCATCTATTTTATTTTAATCATCATTCTTCCTTATTTTGTCAACACATTTTTTCTTTATTTTTGCTAATCCTCCTTATAAATGTCACTCCCATCTATCTTCATTCTATCTCTTATTTTGTTACCTCATTTCTATTTATTTTTGTCCCTTTTATTTATGTTATCATCCCTCTAACTTTACTTTTAACACAAACTTCCCTTCAATCTCAAATTAGTAGTTTCATTTAAATGACAGCAATAATTTTGCCTGGGCTTTGCCATCAGTCTGCCCTTTTAAATTAAAAAATATCAAGGATTTATGAGTTGCTGAACTTGAATAAGCGATGTGATCTAAGCACTCTCTGAGATAGGAAATCACTGAAAACAAGACCGAGTCAATCCATATGTCCTTCACACTGGGCACTCTTGAACATGAAGTTAGCATCATAACCTCAACAATATAACAGCACTCACTCAAGATCTAACAAGAAATATTTAAAAACTTGGATTCTTAAAATGGAGTTTTGTTTTTTATATTATGTTATGTTATATTATTATATTATGTTACATTACATTACATATTACATTACATTATACTATACTATACTATACTATACCATACCATACCATACCATACCATACCATACCATACCATACCATATTATATTATATTATATTATATTATATTATATTATATTATATTATATTATATTATATTATATTATATTATATTATATTATATTATCTTATCTTATATTATATTATATTATATTATATTATATTATATTATATTATATTATACCATATTATATTATATTATATTATATTATATTATATTATATTATATTCATTCATTCATTCATTGAGTGCCATCTCCACATCGAAGGTTGGCTAGCACCATTCCACACTGTCTCTTGCTTTGATGGTGCAGATTGTCATAGGCTGACTTGTCCATCTTTTGATGTTACTCGTCCATATTAGTCTTGGTCTGTCTTTGCCTCTATTACCTTTCATTTTCCCTTCCAATATTACTTTTAGTAGGCTGTTGTGTCTTTTAATGTACCCCAAAAATGTCATTTGTCTTGTTCTAATTTTGTTTAGTAGTTCTCCTTTCATTTTTAGTTGTTTTAAAACTTCATCATTTGTTTCCTTTTCTGTTATAACAGTGTTTCTTATTGTTGTTGTTGTTTGTTGTTGTGAATCTGACAGGCTTCTGATGTTTCATTATCTTGTTGTTTCATAAATTCTATCTATAGTGACACACACAACTCAAATCATAGTTTCCGAACAAGATACACAAAGTCTTTATTGATGATATTTCTAACTGTTTTACAATGGTCTTACAATGTCCCTGATTCACTCAAATGTGTTTATTATATCCTTTACAAAACTGTATTACTTGACATAGCCGACAGGCGATAATTATTTGTCTAGTAAACTTCGGGATCGTATAGTGTTCTTTGTAATATATGCATAATTCTATCTGATGATTCTGAGTAACTTGCTAGTATTCTGACTTGATCTCTAATTACACAGTTGGACTTCTTTCAACTATTATACTTACGAGTCCAAAACATATCACAAAATCCTCTAACGAACTATCTAATTTGTCCAAGTCCTAACTCTATCTTCTCTCAGAATGTTTCTCTGAATGTCCGAAATCTGAATGTCTGAAACCTGAATATTGACTGAGTCTGAGTGTAGCTGAGTCTGGCTGAGTACTGACTGAGTGGAGCTGAGTCCAAGTCTCTGTGTCTCTGAATGTTCCGTCTCTCTGAATCTTTCTCTGAATGTAATATATGAAATCTGAAATCTGTTGAATTCTGCATGTAATGTCCTCTCAAGTCAAGTCATGGCTTTATAATGTCCGTCTAGCCACACCCACCTGTCCAAAAGCATCCTGGGAATCTATCTATACACGTCTTATCATTCCTCTGTCTATCATCAGTATTTTGTTAGCTCCGCCTTTTTAAGTATGTCCATGGTCTTATAGCTATAGAAGTCCCGTCGAAACCTGTCAATCTTCCTAAGTCTCTCCCCTCACAATTAAAGCTTACGGCGATTCGTTTAATCCCCTAGTCAGAGAGACTCAAAGCGTTACTCACCGCTGAACATAAAGAGGTCTTTTGATGACGCCTTTATGCGACTTAACTCCGAATGTTTCTTTTGTTTATCAGTGAGAGCTACCTTATATCAACAAGTGTCAGACATTCGTTTGTATTGGGTCTATCGCTCCTGGCATCGCGTTACATAACTTCCTTTGGTCCGTGGCGGCATTTGTTTTGACACCCTGCTCAGTTTAGACACCTGTCGTCTCTTGTTGACGGTTACGTCTTCGGCACCTGGCTTTGTTGAACCGACTTATGCTTGTTATTTTCTTTAAGTCTCCTTTTCATTCTATGTCGACCTCGGCTTATCCTTCCTCTCATTTTCGTTCTCGCATTCCTTTATTCTTTCTTTGACGTTCGTTCTATTCTCTCTATTCTTCCATTATCGTCCGTGACTGAGTCACACTATCACACTGTCCATCCAAATCTACTTATTCTTTTATATATCCACATTTCAAAGGTTTCAATTTTCTGTACTGTTTTCTTTTCTAATGTCCATGTTTCTGCACCACAGAAGAATATTGCGTAGATATAACATTTTGCTATTCTTAGTTTTAGCTCTGGTGTTATTTGTTTTGAAGTTGGAATTTTTTTCATGACATTAAAATTACTTTTTGCCATTCCTATTCTTTTGTTTACTTCAGTTTTACATTTTCCATCACTGGTTACAGTATGTCCAAGGTAGTTGTAGCTCTGAACTGTCTCCAGGTCTATTCCTTCAACTTTGATATCTATTTGCAGGCCTTGAAAATTTTCTTTGTTTATGATCATAGTTTCAGTCTTTTGATATTCATATCTAGTCCATATTTTTTGCTTGTCATGTTTATTTCATTAAGTAATTGTTGTAGATCTTTAGGATTTTCTGCTAGTAATGCAGTATCATCAGCATATCTTAGCTTATTGATTATCTTTCCATTAATGTTTAAGCCTGGCATCTCTGAGATGTTTTTAAAGATTTGCTCAGTGTATAGATTGAACAAGCTTGGTGATAGGATGCATCCTTGTCTTACTCCTCTTTTTATGTCCATGGGTGTAGAGTTCTCCTTGTTATATTTTATTATTGCTGTTTTCTCCCAGTACAAATTACATATTAGTCATATATCTGTGTCGTCCAGATTTATATCTTTTAGGCAGTCTATAAGTTGATTATGGTGTATTCTATTAAATGCTTTGGTGTAGTCAATGAAGCAGGCATTTATTAGTTTGTTTACTTCTATGTACTTTTCAATCAATGTCCTCATGCTGAATATGGCTTCTTTTGTCCCACTGTTTTTCCTGAATCCAAATTGCTGCTCTTCTAATTCAGTATTAATTTTATTCTGAATCCTTCCCTGTATAACTTTTAGTAAAATTTTTGTTACCTGGCTCATTAGGCTTATTGTTCTAAAATCAATGCATTCAACTGCACCATTCTTTTTAGGCAATGCAATGAAAGTTGATGTTTTTAGTTCATTTGGTATGTATCCTGTATGGTATATGTCGTTGCATATGTCTGTGATCGCTTCAATACCAAAATCTTCTAGTGCCTGTAACATGTCTATCTGTATGTTGTCAGGTCAATAATTCTGTTACGTATTCCTGCCATCTATCAATTATATCTTTGTTGTCTGTTAGCATTCTTCCTTCTTTGTTTGTAATACATTCGCTTCCTGTAGCTTTTTTATTCTTATTAGTCATTCTCTTTATTTCTGTTGCATCCCTCTTAAATTTTGTTTTCTTTCCATAGTTTCGACTTCTAAACATCTTTGGTTGAGCCAGTCTTCTTTTGCCTTTTTGCACATTTTGCGTATTTCATTATAAATTTCCTTGTATCTGTCAGTGTTCTTCACTTGTCTTCTTTCTTGCATTTTTTCTAAGATGGTGTAGATTATCCATTTTTGTTTTTTGTTCTTTTCCTTTTTTGGTAAGGTTTCACAGGACTCTTGTATGCTGTTCTTTATGCATTGCCATTTGGTTGTAACTTTTTCTTCAGGATTTTCTCTTCTGTACTGCTTAATCCCTTCTTCTAACAGCTTCTGATATGTGTTCTTTACTTGTATTGCTGAAGTTTCTTTAACATCCTTTTGACATTAAAGCTGTTATATCTATTGGTATTGATGAATTAGTCTTTTATTTGTTTCTCTTTAGTTTAATTTTAATTTTAATCATTACAGGATTGTGATCTGAATTAATATCTGCTCCTGGATAGGTATTGTATTGTATTAATCATTGTTTTTGAATATCAAACAAAACAATAGGATATAACTAACATAAACACAATGCACATGTAAAGTGGAAAATAAATCATAATCATCAAATACCATGCCTGCTAGCTTAGGTGATCATGTTTCTCCACAACATTCGATCTTGACAGTTATTTATCATTTCTGTTGCTGACCTTCTGCCAAGCCGCTCTCTTAAGTTGTCTGGTATCTTTTCACTTTGCTTACCTCTATCTCTTTGCCCCTCAACTTTCCCAGTTGTCACAGTATATTCCAGTGTTCACTTCATAGTTCTCTTCACATTACATAGCCAAAAAATACTTATTATTTCTTCCTAATATTGGAAATTAGCTTTCTCTTTGCTTTGGCCTCTTTTAAAATGTCTTCATTACTCTTCTTAGCTGTCCATGGCATTCTCAACATTCTTCTTTAAAACCACATTTCTACAGCCTCCAGTGATTTTCTTGTCTGTTGTCCTGTTGTCCATGATTCACATCCATGTATTAAGACTGGCTCTTCATAACATTTAAGAACTCTTTTTCTTGTTTCTATTGTCAAAAATGGATTGCACAGTATCTTCCTAATTTTTTTGGAAAGCTGCTTTTGCTTGAGCCAATCAGATTTCTTTGGTATAGCAAATAAATAAACAACATAAAAAGTAAAAGATAAAACAACATATGTAAATGAATAATGTCGCAATAAAAAAACAAACAAACAGCTAATTGAAAACATAATGAACTACTATGAAACATGGGCAATCATTAAGAACCATACCTGGCTTGAAATATTTAATAATAAAACTTTCATCATAATTTCTGGGCAGCATGCAGTGAACGCCTTAGTTATAGGAAGGAAATATAATAATTGCTAAAAAATTCACACATTAAATGCAAGGAGTGAAAAAACAGTTGAAAAAGTTGCTGAGAAAAAATATATCATTAAATACTAATAACATTTGGGGCTACTGAGGTTATATTTCACAAATTTGCTCTGGGATGTGATTTAGTTGTCAATGAACAAGACAAAAGACCTGTATGACTTTCTTATTCAATATCACCTTAAAACTAAAACTAACAATTATTTAGTACAATTATCTATAAAAGTCACCTCAATACTTAAGGATATCTTGTCTTAGCATTTTTACTGAAGCCAGACTAAAGTTAAAAATGTCTTTGTATAACACATAAAAAAGCCACCTTAAAACTCACAAATATGCATACATAGCATATGGTCTATAAATGCAGCTTAAAACTAATACTAATTTCACGCCATTATCTGTTAAAGTAACCTTAAAACTCACAGCACTGGTTAGTCTAACATCATTTACCATAAAATCCACCTTAAAATGAAGCCCAAGCACCATTAACTATAAAAACACACCAATGACGACTTTAACTTCATAACTGTATAAACCATGTTGAACACATGAACTTGCCCATCACCATTCATGACAAAGCCACATCAAACATTACTATATCCCTAGGTACAACGCAATTCACTATAAAAGCCACTTTAAAACACATCACTAATTACCTTGGCAACTTTAACTACAGCTGATTTGGCTATAAAATTATGTAGATTTAAAACATGAACCATATCATTCCATAAAGATACAGTCGTCTAATGTGTTATTGGTTTATCAACATTGCTTATTTGTGTATACATCTTTTAGATGAAACATTAATGTATTGAGAAATGCGCGTGGCCATTCGGCTAAAACCACTGTTCTGCTAGCTGAAAAGCCGGCGTACGGTGTTCGAAGCCCGTGGTAGACAGAAAGGATTGTTTCTATCGGGGGTGAAATAAAAATCCTGAGTCTCACACGTCATGGCGACTGCTTGACCAAGCGGCCTTTATCCCTCGGGTTCTATCATTGCCCCCTGACATACACCAGCAATGGTACTATGTGTCGTAAAAAAGTAAAGTACCCCCATCACGCCAAGTGGCGTATAAGGAAATATGGTGTTAGTGACCCTATATTTTACAGACCTTCAGCACATGATTTTTGGGGTAATGTGGTCGGTATTACGCCCGTGCTGCTTTACTCTCCCAGAAAAAAATCAGGTACCCATTTAAGGTTGGGTGAACCCAGAAGCCGTCGGTTGGGATCGAACCCTACTCCATGTCCTTTGTAGTCCAGTTCACTAACCACTGGGCTATCGCGGCTATGTGTCGTAAAGATAGTTTTAAAAAAAATTAATATATTGTCTTGTTTACTTATTCTCCATCTTCATATTCTTTGCCATAAAGTGACAAAAGAATCAATGTGCAATACACTTTAGGCTGTTTCTTGTTGGACAATAACAAAATCTCTCATTTTTATTTCACAACATTCATCTTTTGCCAGGTATCCCAAATCTTATCCTCAAAGTGTATCTCTGTCTCCAATACTTTTTGCCAGTCTGTTTTTAGTGAACCTGTTGTGTGTCTGTCCACCAGTTTACTGCATGACAAATCAAGTCAAGGTTTTTCTGGATCTCTCATGAATATGAGGCCTGTCATGCCTCAGCTTCTCTCTGTTATCATTGTATGCATTACCAACTTAATTACATATATAAGGTAGTTTTAGGCTGCTGATTTGGTTTGTCCAAAATAATTACAAAATTTTTCCCTCTTTCAAACTGTATGAAATTATAAAAGTCTGGATGTTTGTTATGTTATCCTTCATTCAGTTCAATACAAAAGCACAGATAATACTCTACACTCTGAGATTCAAAGTTTGGTGCTATAATGTGCCAGGAGGAATCTTTGAAACTTTTTTAATTTACAAAAATTGTTAAAGTGCTCAAGCCAAAACTTTTTAAATGTATGTTACGTAGAAGTGACACTAAAACACATATTTTAATGTCCATATCAACAAAAGTGTTCATATTATTCTCTTCCAATATGTGCAATAATACTATTCTTATGAAATGATAGATTTTCTGAGCATATTTTCTTATGGCTCATCATTCACATTTTTGCATAAAGTTCTTTTGAACAACTTCCCTTAGAACTTTCAACCTATTCACAATAATCTCTAATCTCTGTTGTAATTACCACTTTGACACAATTTCTAGCTCTCTACTTCACTTCAACTTGATCATATTGATAAACTGTGTATTTACTTTTATTACTTTTTTACCAAATCACAAAATCACAAAACTAGATTTTCTTCTTTTCCAAACTATGTTATATGTTATATTCTCTCTTCTATTTTTAGTAGTTTGTTGCACAACCATATATTAAATTTCAGTTTCACATAACCGGTATTTACTTTCCTAATTTTTTTAAAATTTACATTAAATAATCCATTCAAATGATCACTTTCAAAAATGTGTAATATATGAAGATTTTCCCTCGATGGATTTCAATGTTTTTTTTTTATTCTATTTTCAGTCCTATATAATATATCCAGCTCCTCCTTTCAAATTTTAGTATTGAGTTATGCATTCAATTTTTTACATTTCTTTCAGCATTAAGCCACACAATCCATTTGTTTAAATCCAAGATTTCAAAAATAAATATAATTATCTAGTTTCATAGCTTTAAACCATGCCTTGAATTATAACTACTATAACTATATATTCAATTTTCACAAAACCTAATAAAATTTATTTTACAAATGGTTCTGTAATATGTAAAACCAGCTTTCAAAACGTAGTTTTAAAGTAATTTACAGGTTTCTCTAACACAAAGAAGTTACCTTTTTTTAGTACTTTTACGGTGGCCATGAATTCGAACTTCTGATGATTTCAAGACAGCATAACTAGGCTTTCGTAAGGTCCACTATTGACAAAGCAAGTTACCTCAATTAAAACAAAAGCTCACATACAGCACTGGTTTATATTTTGCTTCTACATTTGAGGAAAAATGAAATTCTTCTTCTTCTTCCTTTGAGCTCCCTGTGGGGCATAGGTCTTCAACAAACACTTTCCAAGTCGTTCTGCTTCTTGCCATTCTTTTAAGATCGTTTCATGTCTTCCCCATCATCTTCATCTCTGTTTCTATCTGTCTTCTCCAAGAATTCCTTTGTCTTCCTCTTTGTCTTTTTCCCTGAGGATTCCAAAAAAAGCCTGTTGTGTAATACTCTCAGTTGGCTTCCACAGAGTGTGTCCTACTGAGCGTCATCGTCTTCGCTGTATCTCTTTATCCACTGGTATTTGACTGGTACATTTTCATAATTCTATGTTAGTGAATTTGTTCTGCCATTTTCATCCTTTTATTCTGTATAAGCATCCATTAATGAAAGTCTGTATCTTCATAATTGTCATTTTAGTTGTTCTCCAAGTTTCACACCCATATTATAAGACGGACTTAACATTGGAGTTGACAATTTTTAATTTTAGTATTTAACCTAATTTCTTTGGACTTCCATATGTTTCCCAGTGCAACAAATGCTCCTCTTGCTTTAGATATCCTTATTTTGGTATCATTTTCTGTTCCTCCCTATTTGTCCGTAATACTGCCCAGATATACTTAAGATTGTACGTCTAGTAGAAGTATTTCTCCTATTTTTATTTGGTTATTGCCAACTGCATTAATTCTCATAATTTTGAGGAGAAAAAAAACAAATACTAAGTCCAAAAATGAAAATACTATGAATCAACTGCATATAAACAGTTCAAGATACCTTAAATTTGGCTTCTGCTATATTGTTATTAAATTAATTAGAAAAATATTGAAGAAACCCAGTTACATATTTTGTAAATATTATTCTTATGCTATTTTTTTCCCATTATAATAAAAATGTTCCCTTTTTTTATTACAATTTATGTCTTTTTCTCATATTATATTATCTTTTCTTATTCTAATACTATATTTTTTTTCATTTAATGGTTGCAATAAAGATTTAGCAAAAAATCTTTATTAAGACATATTTCAAATATGCAATTAAAACAAATGAAGCAGTATTAAAACAGGTCAATGAAATCAAATACCTGGAAATAATGTTAACTTTGGATTGTATATATACAATAGAGGATTGGGTGCAGAATAGCTCAGGTAAAGGTTGCATTCAAAGAATTAAAAATAAGGAAAAATATATTACACAACCCATCTTTTAGCAAAGTTGTCTTTAGTGTTATTAGAAGTGTTATTTAAGCATAAAATATGTAAATGAATCCTGAAAAAAAACTATACAACAAATATGAAAACTATTTGGGGCCACAGAAATGTGGTTTTATAGAAGAATTTTTAGAATACTAAACTAGACTACTTAAAAATATCACATTTTACAAAAATGTTCTAAAAGAGGCTAAAATCAAATTAGAATTTATTGCCATATCAGGTCAAAATGATAATTTTTTGGCTACATAATGAGATGAAAACAATTGTAATATATTGTGACGACTGAAAAAACTGAGAGAAGGAGAGATAGTGGGGAATGAAGAAAAAGGATACAAGACAGATTAAGAGAACAATAGATTGGATGTCAACAAAAGAATTGATACACTCTAGTGATAGAAGTTGAGGAGAGACATTATCATTTATGTCAGCAGGCATAGTATCTTATGATGATGATGTTTGCTTATTCTTATGTTATATTTTCATCTTTATTCACATGCATCTTTATTATTACACTATCTTCTCTTCCTTATTGTCATGCTGTCTTTTCTCTTGTTTTCATGCTATCATTATTATATGCTATCAAAAGAAGCAAAGCAAAGAATATGGTTTGGATATAAATATTTAAAATGACTAAAGCTGCAATTATTAACTGAGATAGCACATTTTAAAAAAACCTGCAAGTGAATATCAAAGTTGGTGAAAAGAACCTAGAAAGAGTTCAACAATATAGCTATCTTGGACATGTTACAAGTGATGGAAAATGTTCTGACAGAAATAAACAAAAGAATAAGAATGGCAGCAATCAATTATACAAGATAAAAAATAACCCATATCAAAACAAATAACAGCAGAATTAGAGCTAAGAATAGTAAAATATATCTATCTATTGTCCTTTCGAGCCGAAGACGGCACATAGGGCAGAACCACAATCTCAAAAACAGAAACCTTGCGTGCCAAAGTGGCACATATTGCAGAGATCACTGCTCTAAAATATATGGCGCTGTTTCCATAACAATACTTTTTACAATGACAGCTTGTCAAGCCATCGATCAACCTCCTTAGTCGCCTCTTACGACATGCCTGGAAGGTCACAGTGTCACTATTCTTTACTTCCCTCATAATGAGGCCCTGGTAACACACAGGAAAAATATATACATAAATACAAAATATATACTTTACTAAAAATTCTTACATGGTGCAGAAACATGGACACTATATAAGAAAACAGAGCAAAAATATGAAGTTTCTGAAATTTGGATTTACAGAAAAATAGGGAGAATTGCATGGAAGACAAAAAGTAAAGTTTTTAATCAGAGGAAAATAACAAGACAACTACAATTTTTAAGACATGTGAAGAGACACAATCTCCTACTAAAAGTCATCTTGGTAAGGAAAGTACAAGGTAGATGAGGCAGTGGCAGACCAACTGTAAAGTGGAGTGGTAACATCAAGAGACGGACAGGTAAACTTATGACAAAGTGCACTGTCAAGGCAAGAGGCAGAGTAAAATGATGCCCCAATGTAGCCAACTTTTGATGTGGAAACAGTACTCAAAGAATGAATGAAATCTTTCTTGCCCCTCACTTAGTATATATTAAACTTAATTGCTGCACTATTGTGTCTATTTTACTACTCACTGTCCCTTCAATCTATTAATATCATCTCAATTCTCTCTTGCTAACTTTCACTTCTTTTCTCTTTTATTTATGTCTTTCAACTTTATTTTCTTCCTTTATTTCTCTGTTTTATATCTCTGTATACTCTTCCTCTTTTTTTATTTTCCCAGTACTTATTATAAAATACTGCCTACTCATCTACATTATTCTTTCCAACTACTTTTGTATTCTTCACTCTCACTTCTTTCCTCTTCGGACTCATTCTGTTTTTCTCTATTACACTCACTGCAGCTCAGTTCCTCAATCAATCTATTCCTCCATTGTCTCTCTACTTTAATCATATTTACTTTCTCATTTTATTTTCTATGGAATGAGACATTATACTTGTCACCAGGAAACCTTTTTAACATCCCTTTAAAACATCTCTGCCTAATATAGAAATTTCTCCAGAAGTATCTACTTCAATCTCTTGCATCCTCTATTGCTTTCATGCACAGCAACTTAATTCAGACCAAATGTGACATCTAATTCCATCCCAAGAACTCTGACCATGAAGATATGATTGACCTCCTAATGTCTTAATATTAATAAAATTGATATTTTACGGAAATGTTGAAAAAAAATGTATGCACATATTATACATATTGCTGCCATTCTTATCTCTATATCTAACACCTTATTCAGTACTCTATATATAATAAATTGAACCTCTTGCTTTAGTTCTCTCAGCATATTTGCTACATATGACTTCTGTTCTTATTCATATAAAGAAACTATAATAGTTTATCTTGTCTCAGCTTTATGTATTTTTTTGTATTTTTAAATTTTATCATAAATTTTTTATTTGGTTCCAATTTTGTTCACTGTTAAAAAAAACCCTTGTCTTTAAGAAATTATCACTGTTCTCATAGTTTAGTCAAGAATTTCCTCTACAAGGACAAGGATATATTCAATAAAAAAATATGTTAAGTTAGGCAAATGTCAATATAAATTCTAATATAGGGCTATCTTCTCTTATAAATAATACTCCTCACACTTAAAGTAAGCAAATTATAAACTACTAAAACAATACATGCAAGGTGAGCTGTGCACAATTAGCAAGCTAAAAGAACATTACTGTGCACATTTATTTATCATCAGCTGAATACAGTTTAGTACCTAAGTATTTGCCAGGTGTGTTGTGATGCCATCTATAACAACAATGAACAATAAATGAAAGCAAAACACGCACACACACTAATATAAAAAATAATGGAGAGTAGAAAAGCATGAATGAGGATCTAACTAAATAAGTGTGGATCTAACTATACAAGTGAGGATCTAACTATACAAGTGAGGATCTAACTATAGAGAAGCAAATGTCTTCTGCTGTAACAAGTGTAATCTAACAATATATGAAAGGGCTAAAAACAAAAAAAGAAATATTGCTATGAAGAACACAAACATAAAAAAAATTACAAATTAAATTTGTTTACATCAACTACAAAGGTGGGCTTAGAACCTTTCTGCCAAATCTTAAACCCATTAATTTATTTCTGCTAGATCTAGGTTTCAATCTTTATTTTACTTATAGACTCTAATCTCCCATTTACAAAAGGTAAATATCAATACATTAACAATGTTATTACAATGCACTCTATCCATGATATTATTGGACCTTGTAAGTAATAGGACAATAAATATTCAACCTTACAACATAAATGTAAGGAATGTCCTACTTTATGATATTATAAAATCACTGGTGCAACATTTCAAATTCATATCATAAACAACAGGTGTTATGTTTGTTTTAATGGCCAGACATAAAAACATGCACATGTGTGCAAGAGAAACACACAGCAATCAAATATACATGGGGATGATAGAGTGAGAAAATTGAAGAAGCAACAGGGAGCAAATCATGAAATAAATTACATCAATGCTTAATCTTTCAGTGATTTGCTTTGTAGCCTACCAGCAATAACATTTACAAATTGCAGATTTTGCTCTTTCGTTGTATATCACCACTGCTTTCTATGATGTTCAGATTCTTTCATTTGGTCTTTCAAATGGAAATTATTTTATGTGAGCTGCTTTTTAAAAAATGCTCATTCATTCTCCTATATTTGTGATTAAACTTATTTATACTAACTAATTCATTATGTGATTAAAATAAGCAAAATATTTGCAGTACACTATTTGTGTGAATATATTGTACACTATTTGTGTGAATATATTGCAAACAGTTCATAGACATTTGTGACAACTTACAGTTACAACTGCAATTTATATATATATATATATAGTTAATTGTATACCAGTATACCGTATAAAAACGATGCAGGAAAACACAAATGAACTATCATCAATAGCCAGCAAAATTGGGCTTGAGGTCAATCATGAAAAGACTAAAGTCATGAAAAGTTTAATTCCAACAAGTGACAAAATATACATGGAAAACAAACCAGTAGAAGAGATCGATCACTTTATCTATCTTGGAAGTCACATTGATCGAGAAGGGGATACGAGCAAAGAAATTAGAATCAGACTGGCTAAAGCAGCAATGTCTTTCAGAAGCCTTGAAAAGTTGTGGAAATCAAAACTCATTAGCACAAACACAAAACTTAGGCTATTCAAATCAAATGTACTATCAACCCTTACGTATGCGTGTGAAAGCTGGAAAACAACAAGAGATATAGAAACAAAGTTGAACGCATTCGAAAATAAATGTCTAAGGAAAATACTTGGTATAGAATGGAACGAATTCAAAACAAACGAGGAAATTAGAGAAATCGCCAATCAACCACTAATATCTTCAGTAATAAAGAAAAGACGATGGTCATACGTTGGACATGTGATGAGAAGAGATAATAATCGAATAGCAAAGCAAGCCCTCATATGGGAAACAACAGGTAAAAGAAAAAGAGGAAGACCCAGGGAGACACTGAGAAGAACATTGATGAGAGAGGCAAGAGCAGCAGGAATCGGCTCCCTCAATGAGATAGAACTGCTTGCACAGAACAGAGACAGATGGCGAGATTTGATAAATATCTTTAAAAGAAAACTGCTAGAACAAAAATTCATATAGGAGAAGGTGTATCTTGGTCTACGCCCTATGGGCCGGTTACGGCTCGAAAGGTCAATAGATAGAGATAGAATTGTATACCTAGTTAACTATTTTCTTCCAATAAGTCTTCTTGCATCTGCAGAGCTAAAAAAGGTTATGTTGTACCTTTAACTTATTTTCAACTTTTAGAGATTGTAATAATTCATATATAATTTGCAAAATGAGTAAGGTATTACTATATAAATAAAATCTACATAAATTTTGTTACACCTACAGAAGAAAGGAGTAAGAAAAGAAAGAATAGAAAGAGGCCTGTCATGCCACCTGGTGGCATATAGGTAATACGATATCAGTGTCTATAATTGTTAAAAGACCTTCAGTATATTATTTTATGAGGTAGTGTTGGTATAAATTGGTAGTACGCCAGTGATGTCTTTTTTTTTTTTCCTGAAGAATGTGGTACCCATTTACAGCAGCTGGGTAAACCTGGAAGCTGCTGATCAGGATCAAACCTGGCCTCTTGTCCTTAGCAGTCCAGTTTGGTCTTCTGATTTAAAGATCATAGAATAAAGTTTATATTCCATCAACCGCTGCAGAATTTGCACTTGGGGACTGATTGATTTCAGCTCTCCAATGCAGATTTCTGCACTAAAGTTAACTAGATGTCTCACTTAGTGGATTTGCACCAGTGCTGCTGAGTCATGCACATGGAAGCTGTCAACTTTGGCAAGTCAAGTATTGTGAATTCAACCTTCCCCAGTCTTGGAGTTAATATGCAGTTAATGTCATTACAGTGAGTACTGTTCAATGGCCATTGTTGGATTTGTTCTCTGCCAATTATTTACAACTTACAGCTCCTAAATATGGACTGCTCTGCCAAGTCAACCAAAGGTTTCACTTTAGGGATTTTGTGCCATTGCTAGGGTGTTTCTTGCATTATTGGCTGCATTTCCTGGAGTAATCGGGCATTTGTGAGTACATCCATTGTTGTGTGTGCTATAACATCGTATGGGCATTCATATATCACTAAACTGGCTGTACATAATGAAGGGTGAGATATTGGAGTTTTGTTCATGACTTTGCAGCCCTCGTGTGATTCCCAAAGTTTCAGGTTAGCCAGGAGACTGTGGGTCTTGGCGGGGAGGAGATCTAAGCACTTATGGACTGTTGTTTGAAGTGCAATAAGGATGATCCGACGACTAAGTCCAGTTCACTAACCACTCCTCAGTGGTTAACACAGCTCCAATTGATGATGGTTCAGCATATATTTTAACTACTACTTTCCTTTTATAGTCGAGACATAGACTACATATTTCACCATCATTAGTCAACAATGATATTACTTTTTAAGTAAAATATATTTACTCTTGTTCAGCTGCAGGCTACCTTACTGAATATAGTCTACAAGGGAGAAAAACTTGCTGTCTTGGACCCATAATCTCCTAAACTGTCCCATACTTTACTTTTCAGGAATTACTGCCCTCCATTAGGGAGCCGCGATAGCTCAGTGGTTAGTGAACTGGACTACAAAGGATAAGGGGTAGGGTTCGATCCCAACCGACGGCTTCCGGGTTCACCCAGCCTTAAAATGGGTACCAGATTTTTTTTCTGGGAAAGTAAAGCAGCACGGGTGTAATACCGACCACATTACCCCAAAAATCATGTGCTGAAGGTCTGTAAAATACAGGGTCACTAACACCATATTTCCCTATACACCACTTGGCATGACGGGGGTACTTTACTACTTTTTACTGCCCTCCATTACTTATCTTATAATAAATATATTGCATTTTATGTGGCCAAGATAAGCAAACATATTTAATAGCATAAAATCAACAATTTACATTCATTAATTTCAAATTAATTTATTACGAGAACAATTTACATTTTAATTTAATATGATGGAGGAAATCTAACATGCTATACTAAATAATATGAGGCTACACATGATAATAATTTATTCACAGAAACAAAAAAATCACACATTTCTTTAGCCTCAAAATAAACACAAATATTTGCAATTTAAGCAAAATTTGGTAGCACACGTTTTGGTGATCATCCTGTCTGTCACATGGAGACTTTATTGGATACAAAAACTTATAACATGGCAGATAGCTGGATACCTGGCAATGAACCGCTGAGGCACTGTCTGAAAAGGTTCCTTGTTGCAGTTTCCTCATATTCCAAGTTCGACTTGTTGCAGGAGCTACTGAGATTACTGCTCTGTGCACATTACGTACTGTGTGTTTCATTGGATGGTATTTCTATATTCAGATTGCTTACGATGAATGATGTTTTCATATGATGAAGGACAGTTCAGTTGCGTTCACCGTTGTTGCTACTATGCCTTATGACGCGTGCTGTGTTTGCTACGATGGGGACTGCAACTGCCTTTCTTTGTTTGGATATTCAACGAAATGTTAATTCTGATGATTCCACAGGCATGAGTGGTTGAGCAATTATGGATTTTCATTCATTTGCAGTGATACCGAGACCTTTGAATAACTATAACTTATAACATGTTTATTAGTTTTAACCAACAATAAAAGTCTCAACTGTCATCTTTCATAAACTGTTTTCTCGTTTCACTGATTTCAGATAGTTAATTATTATTTTCAAATTAATAAATCAACATGGGATTTATGACTCATAAAAAAAAAGATTACATGGCTTCAATTTATGCAACAACCCAAAACAACCCAATTGAAACCCTTAAATACAAATTTAGACAAAGTAAAAGAATTAATAGGCAAATCATGTAAAAAATGTGTTATAATTTAATACTGGAATCTGATGCCTGAAAACCAAACTGAAATATTTATTTGATTTAATTAAGTTATGCTGACTTGTGTTTGCTTAAATAAATTATCGATAATATGATCTGGTCTGGTGGATATCTTGTGTTAATATTAATTTTTAAAACTGTTAATAATAATGTAAACTAATTTGACTAGCTTGTATCAACATTACTGATAATCCCTCCTTGGAGGTTGAGCTAGAAATAAAGAATTGATAGGGTAGGACCTCAGCAAGCTATTCAGAAGGACATGGAGAGTGTGGAAAATAATGTTTTATTTTTCTTTTTAACTCCCTTTGGAGCATAGGTCCTCAACAAACAGATCAGATAGAAGAGCACTGTAATTATTTGCCTGTTCCCTACATTCATCAGGAGGCAGGCAAACTCAAGCTGGGACCGGCCTGCCAATGATCCCAATATGTCATTAGATCCATTGATCTGGCAGAACATCACAATTAATATTTATAACATTATTTAGTGATATTAAGAAAAAAAAATGTTAATAAGTGCTGATTTGGACTAGCAGGGTTAGTAAATTAAACTGTTAATAACTGCTAATTTGAGCTTAAAGAGTTATTGAATGAAAATGTTAATAGCCGCTGAGTTATACTAATAAATTTAAATGATTGAAACTTAATATCTGCTGATTTGTACTGGCAGTGTTAGTGAAAGAATCTATTAATAACTGATGATTTGGAATAGCCAAATTAGTTTTGTCTTGTCTCAATGCCACTGATTAATACAAGCACATGCTTTTGTATCCAAGATGGTATGTGGCAGGTTATAACGGCTTTCTTAAATTCCAAGGGTTTACTGGAGAAGTTGATCTTATCTAGAGATACTGCAATATTAGATCATTTATATCAGTAAATCCCATCGCTATGGAGAACATGGCGATCTTTTGCTAGTTTGTTTTGACAAAGATTGTTTTCAGGGAGACTAATTGAGAGGTCAGGGTGAGGGCTTGGTCAGCTGATGGGTTGCCAACTCTGCCATTGCAACCATAGATTGCTTGTAATAGTATTATGACCACATTGTTTGTTACGGTGGACTTAATATTCCTACCAGACTTTATTTCATAGACATAAACGTTTCCCATGTACACACATTATGGACATATACACTTTAACAAATGAAATGTTTGATATTGATACAAGTTGCTGTTAATGCAGGAAATGCAAGACAGAAGCAATAATATCTCAACAATGAAATTAGATAAAGGTTATTTAACTCATAAGCTACCCACCCAAATTTGGTTAGGACTTACCTTTGAAGTTAATCATCTACGAGCGATTAAAGGAAGATGGCAGAACCAATATTGGTTGCTACAGTATGTAAGGAAGGGTTGTTAACTTTTGGAGATTAGATGGGATGAAGAGTCAAAAGAGATCAGATTAGGAATTAGATCAGGGAAAGAAGAGAACAGTGAGGAGAACATCACAGTTGAGAACTTTACTTGGGATTTGGGACTTGGAGAACCATTCAGTGATGTTATTGTAAAGGAATATTCAGAAAGATTTATTTTAAGAGAAGATGTTTAGCTATAGACAGATATTTCGGGTCTCTAAAGAGATCAGTACTTATTAAGGAATTCAAGGTTAGAAACATACAGACTGATACAAAAGTGATTTTATCATGTGTGTGATTTTATGCAAAGTACAATAAGTTATGTTGATGCAATTACAGAACCTGGGAGAGTATTATATTAGAATGACGGTAGCCTAGCCACGAATATACTACTTTTACTAATGATATAGATGTTTAGTTTGGATGGCCATAACAAACATTATGTGTAATGATTGGCTGTTATATACAACCAAGATATGTATCCAGAAGACTTACGAAGTGTAACTAAAGATCTTTGTGAATAACAATTTTGTACAAATAAACTTGTGTCATATGAAGTGTCGAACACAAGTTATATTTAGAACATTTGGAGTTACAGTTTCAGTTTTGTGAATTAATCTTTACAGTTTCTGTTTTGTGAATTAATCTTTACAGTTTCTGTTTTGTGAATTAATCTTTACAGTTTCTGTTTTGTGAATTAATTTTTACACTTTCTGTTTTGTGAATTAATCTTTACAGTTTCTTTTTGTGAATTAATCTTTACAGTTTCTGTTTTGTGAATTAATCTTTACAGTTTCTGTTTTGTGAATTAATCTTTACAGTTTTTATTTTGTAAACTAATCTTTACAGTTTCTGTTTTGTGAATTAATCTTTACAGTTTCTGTTTTGTGAATTAATCTTTACAGTTTCTGTTTTGTGAATTAATCTTTACAGTTTTTATTTTGTAAATTAATCTTTACAGTTTCTGTTTTTTGAATTAATCACGTCATGATGAATACGTGGTCAACAGTGAATCACTGCATGTGAACAGGATTGTTTGGATCCATATATTGCATATTTTAGTGTATAATTAATCATGTTGTACTGTCACTGTTACAAGCTGACAATTGAGTTCCCCAGCTGAATTAATGAATTAAACTAATAGCGACAGGTTATGTTCAAGTAATAAAATTGTTGTATAGACTTGAAGAATTTAATATGGAAGTTGCCTAGTAATAAGTTCCAAATCTAAAGGTAATGCGTCATACCATGGTATAGAAAAGCTTTATTGACCTACTTGTAAACAGGTATCTGAGTCACAGAGTTAGGATGGTTAGGCAGTGAGGAAGTGCACTAGTCACCTCATTTGTAAATATTAATACTTAAAATGTGGACGTCAGGTGGTAAAAGAAAATGAGAAAGCCAAAAAGATACATAGATCAATTAACAGAGTAGGTTGAGCTATGGG
Source organism: Megaustenia siamemsis (assembly GCA_032433765.1). Taxonomy (NCBI): domain Eukaryota; kingdom Metazoa; phylum Mollusca; class Gastropoda; order Stylommatophora; family Ariophantidae; genus Megaustenia; species Megaustenia siamemsis. The sequence goes on along the minus strand of JAVIAB010000051.1, from coordinate 126,019,271 downwards.
CTTAAAAACAGAACAAGAACTAGTAATGTACTTAAAAATATGGAGAGCATATGCCATCTTTGGCTCAAGAGAAACAAACTCAAGAATTAATATGCCAAAGTTTAGAAACAATGGCACCAGAGTCACATACAGAAATTTGGAAGTTTAAAATATTAACTTTATGAATAAAAGAACAATAGAAGGTTTAATGGGAACAATAGTAACTTAGTGGTTAGTGAACTGAACTACTAGAGAAATGAAGTAGGTTTTATCTCAAACAAAGCTCCTAGGTTCACCCAGCCTTAAATGGGTGGGAAAGTATGGTGGTCTGGTGTGATACCGCCAACATTTCTCATAAAATATGTTAATTGTCATTGACAATACAGGCAGGAACACCACACTACCTATATGTCTTAAAACATGGAAAATGCATTAATTTATATTAGGAGACTAAACATATGATTGAGAGGCAAAGGCAGCAGGAATCAGCCCCCTTAATGAGATCGAGATGCTTGCACAGAACAGAGATAAATGGCAAGATTTGATAAAGATCTTTGCAAGGATTGAGACTGCTAGAAAGGAAATTTTTGAACAGGGAAAGAGTATCTGAGTCTATATATTTATAGTAAGACGTCTCCTTTCCTCTGCTAGTCTTCGGGACACCCTTGGGCAAGGTGGAGCTCTTGTTTAGCCCCCCTATCAGGGTTATGTGAATCCATTGGAGCAGGTGATATATATATATATATATATATATATATATATATATATATATATATATATATATATATATATATATATATATAGTATCTGCCCTATGGGCTAGCTACCCTCAAAAGGTCAATAGATAGATAGATAGAAACATATGAATGTGTACATTTGTATGGTGTGAGACTATTTTTATCTCCTTCTGATACTATGGGCCTCTTGTCTTCTTTTTCCTCATTTTTAGCAGAGATCAAAGAGCAGGTAGTGACAAACTAACTTTGTGACATTTGTTGGGCGACAGTAAATTCTCCCAATCTTTGCTCAGTCTGTGATCTTCCATTGAAGAGTGTCCAAGTTTGGCTCACAATCTCTGTCTCCACTATTCTCCACCAGGTCATCCTTAACTTGCTTCTATTTCTCATCTTCTCTTTGCAGTCCATTGCATTGCAGTTCTTGCTATAGTTCCTAAATCTCATTACAATACATGGCCTATCCAACACCAGGGTCTTCCTCCTATCACTGTGTGCATTAAAGACTTCTGTTGTCACTAACTATTCATTACTGGCATTATTGGTGTTATCTACAAGAATTGCTAAATTGAAGAAGTAAGATCACCTGACCTTCTGTTGTAGACTGTATCACTGAAGCAAACTTAACAAGTAAATTAGCTAACAAAGTAATATTGGCAGCATTAAAATCATAATGCTGCACATTTGATCTCAAAAGTACTTTTCTTTTTTGGAGATAAAATTAAACCAGGTGAGTAAACTGTGCAGTGACATTATGGAGAAAACCTTTAATCATTGGTGACAAAATATCTGTAACTTCCCCTAACTGGTATATGTCTTAAAATGAAAGTTAATTCTCCATAAGGTGTTTTATGAATTTAAGTAAAGGCATTATTATGGAAACCTTATGGAAATGGTTTACAATTGTGGAGAGATCCGAGTCATAGGTTAGCACCAATTTAAAGATTCAGAAGGTGTTTGATTTGTCTTTTGGTGTAGGCACTCACAAGATGATCTGATAGAAGAGTTAATATTATTTTGCTGATCAGTACAAAGGACAAGAAATCTGAAAATGATTATCTGACCTGGTGTTGTACATCTGTAGTTGGGTTTTGAAGATGAATATTCTTTTCACACAATGTCTGAAGTAACTTGATACCTGGAGAGTAAAAGTGAATAGTTCATTTTGCATCCAGATTGTCATTACATGTAACTTAAATCAAATGCAATTTATGAAGAAGATCCATTGTGGATTTGGACTGGTAACATAAAAAGAACACATATAAATAAAGACAAAATAATATTAAAATAAGAACCCAATAAGCATAAGGAATGTTAATACTTTTCAAAATTATTAATACTAAAGATAATTAAAATCAATACAAAGTTAAAATGTCTGTATAATTCATTAAGGTCAAGGAAGCACAATATGACACTATTCCTCCAAACACTGTTATGAATACCATAAATGGATATTAACAGGGAAAGAAGACAGAAAAAAATATCACTGCAGAAATGAGTCGTCTAAGAAAAATGCTGAATGTGACAAGAACAAACACCCAGGAACAAGGATAAAAGTTAAAATAACATTAGCACTATATGTTAAACAACAGATCATATGCTTTGGGTATACAACATAGTCTTCACAAGACAAAATCTAACTGAGAGCTTTAACATACAAAGGCAGTAGGAAGAGAGCAAAAGGTAGTGAACAATGGATAAATTAAATTTTAAATATCACAATGAGCACCATGCAGGAAACATACTGTAGAGCACTGAACAGAGCATTCAATTTTTCCTTGACGCTGAAAAACAACAGAGGCAGAGGAAAAATAAAAATAAGGCGCAATGAACATTTTACGTTAAAATATCAAATCTGAGCCATCAATCAGGATCTCTTATCCAGTTTACTAACCACTGAAATGTTTCAGATCCCCATAATAAAAGAATTGTAATAATAAAAATGAGAAAAAAACATTTTTGTAACAAATAAAATATATAAGTGCTAAAAACATTTCAGGTGGTCTGGAGTGTGAAAAAAAAAAAAAAAAAAAAAAAAACCCAGCAGAAATGGCCCCAAAAAATATATAGAAATAAGTTAAGAGGTTGTTTTTTTTTTAAAAAAGGGCCACCACCACACAAAAAAAACATTAAAAATGCTGATAATCTACACCAAGTCAGAAGTAAATAGAGACCAGAGCTCGCTGATGGGATACATATATTCTGCAGAATAATGTATAAGAAAATTCTTCCATTTAAATGAACATTTAGTTTTGATTTAGCATGTGAATATAACTAGAGACAAATCACTAATGTTCTCCAGACACATTATTTGTCTAAAATAATCAATATTAGCCGAGATGTCATTATTAAATTCTACTTAAACCAAATTAACATTGGCCACAGTTAGAAAAAATGAGCAGCGATAGTTCAGTGGTTAGTGAACTGGACTACAAAGGACAAGAGGATGAGCTCGATCATGATCGACGGCTTCCGGGTTCACCCAGCCTTAAATGGATGCCGGATTATTTTTCTGGGAAAGTAAAGCAGCACGGGCATAATACTGAACACATCACCACCATCAAGTACCGGGCCTACTGGCGTAGGTGATCATGTCTCCCCACAACTTTCAATCTGAATTTTTGCGTGTTAATCCATTTTTCCATGGCAGCAGTCTGCACATGGGTTCCCCACCACACAGGCAGATAACTCCAACTTCACAGGTACTCACATTTTTTCCGTTGATTAGTAGTTGGCGTTTCTTAAAAATGGGACTTGCTGCTAAGACCAGGGGTGGTTGCCACATAGAGAAATCACAAATAAAAATCCCAACTGGTGCAGCCGGTATTTGAACTCACAACCTCTATCTCGAGACCAGCATCTTGCCTCGAGATCAACCAGTCCCTGTGTGCTGTATAAAGGTTTTAAATGTATGTCAACATTACAAAATCCATGGCAGTAAAGTAGTTAGCACACATGTCTACTGACCAGGTGGTGCAAGTTTTATGTTTCTTTTTTTTTTACTGACAAAACTTCAGGTTTTTACTCAATCTGAGCTTGAACGAGTATCTGAGATTTTCTCTAGGGAAGTACGACACTCTGGCATGGTGTTGATCCCATCATTCATAAATGTGCTAAAGATAATGTAGAAATATCTGGCCAACATTATATTCCTCACAAGCAATGATGATACAGCCTTTTACTCTGTTTTGCATAGTCAAATAATATAGAGGTGTTAGGACTAGTGCTCTTTCTAAAACGTTATTAACTTTGTTAAATCTGTGAGTCCTGTTAACATTTTAAAGCTTAGCCAAAAGGTAGTGTATCTATCTAGAAATGAGTTATTGATATTTTTATGGTGAAACCAGTGCACTAACACAACCCAGTATTCATAATAAAAGATTGGCTAGACTTTGATATAAAAGTATGTTTACCGTTTTGTTCCTTGTGATTATAATGCAGCACCCACTGGTCCAGTAATAAATTATAATAGCGAGTCTGCTCAAAATATCTGAGGTAGCGATGGGTTGTTGGCGTAGGGAACAGCCGTTGAAAATTTCCTTTCCTGCTGTCTTCATCTATACTTTCACACAGCATCCGAATATCATCTGGGGTCAAAATGTTCAGAATTGATGATAATGCTTGCTGTAAAAATATAAGATAAAAGACAAAAATAACATAAATATTATAACTGAACTTTACCACATTCAGAGAAACTTTTTTCTTTACATGCAAAATATACAATTAAATAATGACAGGTACAAAATCTAACCACAACACATTGCCAAAATATTAATAACTGTGCACACATTCCAATAAAAATGTTAATGAATCCCTTTTCTTTAGCAGTCAAGACCCAGTGATGTTAGAAAAATTATAATTTTTCCAAAACAAAATAAATACAAAACTGTTGGGAATAAAAAAGCACAAAGGGCAAAAATCACTTCTACCACATAGCATTGGACCAAGAGGTAAGAGGTCAAAGTCTGCTTGACAAAAAACCAACCCATCACCAAAACATTAAAATATTTCATTTTTAGAAAGACAACAATTTTTGTTGAAAATTCAATTGCAAATTTATTATCCCATTTGGCCAGCACTATTCCCAACTTAAATGTATACAAATGCTTTTGAAGACAAATGTCTAAAGATACTCTCTCTACAATGAAATTAATTCAAAACTAATAAAGAGATAAGAGAAATGGCCATGCAATCAATGATCTCATCTACAATTACTTCGGGCATGTGTTTGAGAAGAGACAACAAAAGAATTTCCAAACAGGCTCTTATATGGGAAACAGGATACAGAAAAAGAGGAAGACCTAGAGAGATACTGAAAAGAACACAGAAAAGAGAATATAAGTTGGCAGGCATAGACTCACTGGATAAGGTCAAACTTCTCGCCAGATTAGAGATGGGGAGTGAAAAACACTACGAGCTCTGTGCGACATCTAGCTGCACTGAAAGGATATATATATATACACATGCGCACGCACGCACGCACACACACACACACACAAAAAGATATATGATCAGATAACTTTAACACAAGTTGCTGACTGACTAACCTATTGTTGATTGTTATTATTATCATCATCTAGCTTGTCCCTCTTGAAATTTCTCTTCTTTGAGAGCTGCTCTAACGTTTTCTGTCCTGTGTGAGATGTCTAGATGTCCTACTTCATACTGTGCCAATTTTTTGGTCTTTGGTGATTTTGTCTACTTGGTGCATGCCCTTCAAAATGGTGTTCTCTACACCATCATGTTGTTTCTATGACCAAAATATTTTTTTCCCTTGCATTTATATTCTTTAGCAACCTGTTTGCTGACAGGTTAAGTTGTTGCAAAATGAACATGTCTGTTCTCTAAGTTTGTGGTATTCTGCATATTCTTTAATAGCACTTGCATTCAAAAGTATCTATACAGATTTTAGGCAGATCCATTTATAGCCCATGGTTCAAAGCTGTATGTTGCTATGGAAAAGATACTGGTTCTAAAAAACTATGTTGTGTTACTGTATCAGATCCTTACGATGAGCTAAGATACTCATAGCAGGCTACTCCTTCTAATTTGTACCTGTTATATATAACATGTTAATATAAGCATTATATTAACATGTTATAACCTGTATAAGTTTTTACATCTATTTTATTTATTGTAAAAATGTTAGTTTTTGTTGCATTGAGGTATATGATTAACATTACCAATTTCTCAATGTCCCATAATGAGGTGGATAAAAGTGACCTTATCATCAGCATATTGTGTTTCTGGTAGTATATGACTACAACTCGTAACAGTGTCTTATAGCTCCTATTATTCACATCTCATTTCTCATATTTTCCGCATACACCTATATTGAATAGATAAGGTCATAACATGCACCCCTGCCTAATGCCTTGACTGAAACCAAACAAGTGGGATGTATTATTTTCAATGTGCACAACAGCTTGATGATCTTAACAAATCATTTTATCATGAATGTTAATTACTTACACAAAAAATGAAGATTATTGGCACAACACTCAACACTTAATGTGAAACAACCAATTGTATCATAACAACACTCAACACTTATAGTGAAAAACAACCGATTGTATCAAGTGAATATTTCATCTGCACAAAATGTTTTAAAATTTTTCAAATAATTTTGCAAACTAAGCTTTGGAATGAAAACTACTTACTATTATCAAGCCATATTTCAATAATGATTATTTTTAGGTAAAACAGATCATATTAAATAGGCACTTAAAATAAAATAATGGCTGTAGATAATAGACAAAAACAGAAACAAAACAAACATTTTATATATTTCCATGTCTCTATTAATTATTCATCTATAAAGAGCATTTTTAAACTTGCTCACAGGAGAGTTTCCGCAGAGTAAAAGTGGCTAAATTAATATCATTGCAATTAATCTATTAAAAAGTACACTTTTTAATAATTAATTTGAACTGCAGAAAAGATATGGAAGCTGGAAAACAAGTAAAGAAATATAAAATAAATTGATAACAAATGCCTCAGGAAAATACTTTGTACATCATGGAATAAATTCAAGACTAGTACAGACATAAATAAGAGAAATGCCAAAGCATCCAACATTTTCATCTATAATCAAGAAAAAGTGGTCATATGTTGGCAATGTCATGAGAAGAGACAATAAGAGAATCTCAAAGAAAGCCCCAAATGGGAACCAGAGGGTAAAAAAAAAGAGGCCGACCTAGAGAGGAATTAAAATAAACTGTGTGGTGAGAGGTATCAACAGCAGGCATCAGTTTCTTTACAAGATTGAGAGACTCGCCCAGAACAGAGCCGTGTGGCGGGATAAAATGCGGGTCCTGTGCAAGGTTAGACACAAGAGGCTGCAATTCTGCTCTATGTGCCATCTTTGGCTCAAAAGGACAACAGATAGATAGTGAAGATATAAAAAATAACTAGATATCAACCATAACCATCTATAAATTTACAAAGGCCAACAGACTGAAAGGAAATTCCCAGAAAATCTCAAACTAGCATGATGTTTTGAACTTTGTAAGCAGGGGTAGTTGGGAGTTGAGTGGCGTCAGCCATCTTAAGCTCCTATAACTGATAACATCATGTTGGAGGGTTTTCCAGTTTATTTAGAATTAATAAAAATAACATTACATCATCATCATGTGCCATACCGGTTGGCTTAGGCGATCATGCTCTTCCAAAATCTTCTATCCACCGTGCATCGCATAAATTCTGTTGTTGACTGTTTTCCATGCAATGACACCAATCTATCTAGTATCTTCTCTCTTTATTGTCCGCGATCTCTCCTTCCTTGTATTTTGCCAGTTGTAATCAAGTTTTCCAACTTTCCTCTCCTCATGATGTGCCCGAAAAATGTTGATTGTTTCTTTCTGATATTTCTCAGGATCTCCCTTTTTGTGTTGGGAGATTCTTTGAGAATTTCTTCACTGATCTTTTTAGCTGTCCAGGGAACTTTCAACATTCTTCTGAGAAATTCCATCTCTGTGGCTTCTAATAATTTTTTTCATTTGTTTGTTTACTGTCCATGATTCGCATGCATAGGTCGGAATTGGCTCTACATAGAATCGATGCACTCTCTTTCTCACTTGACATAGAATTAATAAAAATAACATTACAAAATATATTAACAATGATGCAATCATAACAACAATTATTTATTAAAAAAAAATTAAATATCAACAGAGAACACTTTAGATTCACTCATCAGCTTTCATATGGCGCATTCTTGCACCAAAAAAATCATGAACACCAGTGGCTAATGAGGGCACCAGTTTTGCTACTAATGAAAGTTAACATGTCTAAAAAAAACTTAATTATAAATTTGTAAATTTACAAAAATCCCTGGACAGCTAAAAAGTAAGTTAAAAAAAAACACTTTAACACACACACAAAAGTAATATGTATCATCAATACATATGTGACAAAATGTACAGAGGCTAGTGAAATTAATGCACAGCACATCATCCATAAAAAGTGCCTCTGGTATTCAAGAAATATAGGTCATAACACCATGTTCCCCATATACCTTAAGGTGAAGAGGAAATGTTTACTTAAAACAAAAGTGACGCTTTTGTGTTTTTAACTCTTTTTGTACGTTTCGACGCACCATGCCGATTTCAGTCACATACGTTTAGCGCATAATGCTTCACTCTCATTTTGATTAGTGTAAATCATCATTGAACCATATTCTTTTTTTACATGTCTTTTATCATCTTGGTATTGGTGAAATCTAATTACTTGTTCAATTATCTAAAAATTCATATATAATATGTTATGTGTTCGATAAATATAAATATGTAGATTGATGCTTAAAACCATGAACAATTTTTTCTGAAATCTCTTCTGTTGCTTCGATAAAAAACTTCCATACGGAAAGAGTTAACACACTCTGCACCATGAACTGCAAAACACGGCTCTAGTAATGGATACGAGAAACCCGAGAGCTGTGTCTTGTTGCTTTTAATTTATTGATATTTCCGCAATTGTTTCAAATAAAAAATTGTAATTCTCTTATTTAACCTCTTTTTCAACATCTACCTCTTTCAACTATCTCAACAAATCATGTGTTTTAGATCAATTTTCATTTATTTTATCAACTGTTATTTCAAATTGTAAAAATTGTTTTAGAAAAATGGCCTACCCCTTCATAACAAATGTGTTAAGTCCTAATTGTTGGGTAATCAAAAGCATTTGCCATCAGTTTTTTAGTTCACTTATTTTTTTCCCACTTTTTTTCACATAATTCTCCTTGTTAAATGATACCCACTGCCAAAAGATATATGACACATGTTCGGAAAGAACAAAACATAAAAATATGCCATCCTTTCTGCCATGAACATATTGAAATAAAATGAAGACATTATTTTCTTTACATAATAACAGTTATTTGGACATGTTGCAAGTTATTTTTCTTGCTGATCTGATTTTTGTTTTTTACAAGATTCACTTCACAAAAGGAAACATTTGTGATGCAAAATCAGAAATAATAATTTAAAACCAAAAACTCCAACAATCAAAAAAAAAAAAAAAACACAACTTGAAATAATAATTGTACACACCATGTGCTTGTTGAGATAAGCAATCTTCAACACATTGCAGGTCCAAAATGTCCTTGTGCCTCCAATAATTATCAAGTCATTAAGCTATGATTACAATATCCGAGAAATATTAAAATATGTGTTTGTTTTTGCACTAATTTTCTATGCGGAGGATGATGTTTGTGATGGAAATATGTGCAATTATGTATGAATATGAAGCCTCAGTGGATGAGTAATTGTTGTGCATGCTGCTGGCAGAAAGGGTTCAGGACAATTCTCAAATGCTGGGACTGACAAGGCTTCAAGGTTCGCCTAACCTCTAAAAATGGTCATATCATCATCATTATTACCTTTCCTGTAATGTTAAATGTCACACAGTGACTTGCAGTGTACCTCATCAAATGTCCCTGTTTAGGGTCAGCTTTTTAATCTCCGTAAGGTAGTCAATGTCTGTTGTCCTTGCCTATCTTATTATCAGTTTATTAGTGTCATCTTTTGAGTTCAGTCTCTTATTCTTTTTCCCTTATTTCCCATTTAAGGTTTGGCTTTTTGATTTTCTTTTGTTATTAAGCATATGATATGGAGTGATGAAATTAAAAGAAAATCTATATATATATATATATATATGTTTATCATATAATATTTAAAAAATGAGGCATTAATTAATCTAAACATTAATATAATACAGAGTGAAAGGGTAAAATGCAATCAGGTAAGGTAACTGAAGAGTTGAGATTATTAAAATTAAAAGTAAGAGATAAAAGTGGTATTACATCATTGAGAGCCAGAGACGAACATAGGTAAACCAATAGAAACAGGTGAACCCACATAAAAGACATGCCAGGATGAACTAACAACCAAGACAAAAGGACCTGACATGAATAATCATAGAATAAAACAAGATGGCGACCAAGGATGATAGACCTGATAGACAAGCAAGGTGTTCATGTCAGTTGAAGACAAGAAGACATGTTACCAACAGCTCAGAGGTAAAGTTCAGACAGAGATTATTAGAAAGAGAGAAGTGGAATAACATTGAGTGTGGTAACTCAGTATTCGTATCACAGACTGGTGATAATATAGGAATAGTCTAGAATATTCTATAGAACTATTAGAAATAGCATGTGAAATTAGAATCAAGAACTGTAGAGTTAAATTGAGAGTTATAAGAGATAGATAGAGAATACAATGGAAAGTGGCTAATGTCATGAAGATGTTTTGTGAAGTGTGATGTGATGTAATGTCTTATGAAGTGCGGTATGATGTTGCCAATATTACTGGTTATCTTATTGTATTGCTGGCTAGAAGCATCAGCAAATAAATGTTCCAGTATTGAACTCAATGTTCCCTCAGTGCATTACCATATGAAGTGAGAGATAAAAGATATCTATAATAAGGTTAACTAAAATTTAAGAAGTGAATGAGACACAATTGACAGGGCTTAACAAAGAAGAGGTGCCACTGTAGAAGATTAATACAAGTCAGTCTCAAATATTAAGAGGAAGTAGAATAGAGTCCCTTCCCAAGGAAACAGTTAATTAATAAGTTAAACAATGGACATAACACAAGACTGGTTTGCCCAAGAAATTATAACAAATAGAAAGTCAAAAGGGCTATTTTTCATTATAAATAAAAGTAAAGCAATGAAAAACATAACAAAAATTTATTTTGTTATGCATTTATGCAAATCATATACTGTTATTGGAGATATTTGTATTATACTGTACTATTATACTTTCATATTCATATTGTTATGGACTTCATAATGAAGAAATGCTGCACTGGTAATAAAGGCATCGAATGGATACAAGGAGACCATTTGGAGGACCTTTACTTTGCTGATGACATAGTTCTCATCAGCAGCCAGATAAAACCGATGCAGGAAAACACAAATGAACTTTCATCAATAGCCAGCAAAATTGGGCTTGAGATCAATCATGAAAAGACTAAAGTCATGAAAAGTTTAATTCCAACAGACGACAAAATATACATGGAAAACAAACCAGTAGAAGAGATCGATCACTTTACCTATCTTGGAAGTCACATTGATTGAGAAGGGAATACAAGCAAAGAAATTAGAATCAGAATAGCTAAAGCAGCAATGTCTTTCAGAAGCCTTGAAAAGTTGTGGAAATCAAAACTCATCAGCACAAACACAAAACTTAGACTATTCAAATCAAATGTACTATCAACCCTTACGTATGTGTGTGAAAGCTGGAAAACAACAAGAGATATAGAAACAAAGTTGAACGCATTGAAGAATAAATGTCTAAGGAAAATACTTGGTATAGCGTGGAACAAATTCAAAACAAACGAGAAAATTAGAGAAATCGCCAATCAACCACTAATATCTTCAGTAATAAAGAAAATACGATGGTCATATGTTGGACATGTGATGGGAAGAGATACTAACCGAATAGCAAAGCAAGCCCTCATATGGGAAACAACAGGTAAGAGAAAAAGAGGAAGACCCAGAGAGACACTGAGAAGAACATTGATGAGAGAGGCAAGAGCAGCAGGATTCCGCTCCCTCAATGAGATAGAGTTGCTTGCACAGAACAGAGACAAATGGCGAGATTTGATAAAATATCTTTAAACGAATTGAAAACTGCTAGAACAAAAATTCAGATAAGAGAAGGAGTATCTTGGTCTACGCCCTATGGGCCGGCTATGGCTCAAAAGGTCAATAGATAGATAGATAGATAGATAGATAGATTATACTTTCGATATAATTTGATAAACTAATTGTTATATTTTAGTACAGAGAACAAGTGGCAAAGGATATCCAGGAAATAGCTTCACTATCTAAGACTGATATGTCATTATTTGTTCAGGTTTATGCTATATTATATAAATCTGCAAAGGACAGGGGATATTGAAGAGAATTGGTCAGATAATTTCAATATCAGTGTGTGTGGGGGGGGGGGGGGGCACATATCAGTAACAGGGTTGAAAGCAGTCAGTGACAGGATAAGTGAACCAGAAGCTATTCAGATCCTGTTTCACCTTTTCATGGTTATCCTAGAAACAGACTAACCAAGTAAGTAGACGATTCTAAACAAGAATATGTGTCAAGCTTTATAAGAAGAAGGCATTGGTTCGTTCGTTCGTTCGCTTTCGTCAGCTTTGACCTCTGACGAAGTCCCACCCACTCAATTTTGTGGGACTGAATTTTGCGTGTAAAGTCTGTTTTATCCCATTACAAGATGCCCCTCGCCATGCAGGCAGATTTACTCCGACTTCAGAGGTACTAATTTTTAGGGAATTAGTAAAACCCAGGTGTCCTCGCCAGGGTACGAACCCCGGCTGTTGCCGTGGTAAGCCAACCGCCTATCGATTGCGCTAACCGGACACCCCAAAAGGCATTGGTAATATATCTGCATGTGCTGAGAATGAATGTAGAAAAATTTCCCCACCAGGTATTCATGAGGAAACTATTTGGTAAAAGAAAACAAGGTAGACTCAGAGAATCAATATGCAGAACAATTACATGAGACTATGAAACAACCAAGAACTACAAGAACTAGCAGTAAATCATCAATCAAGGAGAAAAAGATTTCTGCCCTATGTGCCATATTCGGCCCAAGAAGAAAATGAATGAAATGAAAGTAAATAGGGGTTGAGAGGGAAGACTAAATGGTTGCTCAAAAATGATATGCTGAAGTTTGATGAGTTGAACCTATGGGGCAAATGTCACAGCTTGCTGCAACAAGCTACAATAAAGTTGTTCTATGCTCACTAATGCCCACTTAAGGATAGCTGATGAAGAGAATTCAGATATTATTTCTAACATATCAGTGAGTTAACTATCTCCTATTTGAGTATAGTGTATAAAATTTTACCTCATCTGTGTATCGTTGGCAATAATATGCATGTTTAGCCCGTTCATCAGTTGCTAACTGAGTAGTTAACAATCGCTTGTCCATACAGTATGTATTTAAAGGGGATTTGTCACTGAAAAGACAGTAAATAGAGAAAATAATGGTGAGTAATATTACTTTGTGCAGCAATAAACTTTAGTACAGATGCTGATAAATGCAGCATTTAACTCAAACCACTGCTCTTTATATGTTTTTATTAAATAAAACATGAATTGTATTTTCAAGATTAGCACATGAAAGAACCCTTGGTAATTCTCTTCTCTTTGTTTGCTTATTTGTGCAGTTCATGCATCCATTTACAAGACATATTTATTCAAGGCTACTTCCCTAGCATTTAGTTTTCCTTGACTTCCATATGAGAAAGCAGTTATTTGTCTCTCATAGAAAAGCAATCCTGCCTAACAATAATTTTCCCAATCCAGGTTTGTATCAAGTTGTATGTGGATTGTTCACCAGAACTAAAATGTCCCTTCAGAAAAGACTGTAAATTCGTGCTTTCTCTTAGATCTTTGGTCTGACATTTTATAATACAGAAATGAAAAAAGGAAAAATATTGCTTGCACACACATAAAAATATATGCATATAATGTACAAATATTACACATAAAGCAACAAATATGCAAATATTGAATATTTTGTGAAGGATGGGCCATTGCAGAGCAGTCATGTTTCCTCTAGTAGTTGAAAATTAACACCCGGAGAACTCTAGCCAACAATGAAATATAAAAATTAAAAATTTACAAACAGATGCAACAAAAAACAGTGGTAGAGGAAGACCTCTCAAGAGATGGACAAGCAAAATATCTAATTTTACAAAGCAACTTGTGTGAGGCAAACCAAAGATCACTGTCAAGAACACTTCATTTTCCCCTTGACACTGCAAAACAAAAGATGACACGGCTCAAGAAATAAACAAGATGGATTATCAAGTATACTATGAGGCCTCCAGCCAACATGATACGTAACATTTTTTTGTGCCATCTCTTCAGAGAAGGCATACTAACACAGAGTCCATTTCACTGTTTCTTACATTGGTGGTGCACACTTTTACATGTTTTCCCGTCCATCTTTTGATGTGATCTGTTTTCTTGTCTTGACCCTTTGTATCAAAAAATCTCATTTTTCTTGTCCAAATTGTGCTAAAAAGTTTTTTTCTTCTTCATTTACAACTGTTTCAGAGTCTTATCTGCTTTCTTCTCTGTCCACCCAGTCCTTCACACTCTTCTATAAATCCACATTACAGTGGCTTCAGCTTTCTTTCCTGTTTATTATTCAGTATTCGTATCTCTACACTACATAGAGATGATGAAGTTGCAGTATATTCTAAAATCTGCAAGCAGCACAGTTTATGCAAGGTATGATAAAGGTGAAATATACCCTGCGATCTACAGAAAACCTAACATGCTAAGAAAAATGTTAAACTTACCATGAAATATGTAACTAACATTGAACGTAAAAGAGTGAAGAGACCAAGTATATTTTAGGACTTGTAATTACCCTGAGATCTATAGCTATCTATTTATCTATTGACCTTTTGAGCTGTGGCCAGCCCGTAGGGCATAGACCAAGATACTCTTTTTCTAAATTTTCTTTCTAGCAATCTCAATCCTTGCAAAGATCTTTTATCAAATCTTGACATTTGTCTCTGTTCTGTGCAAGCATTTCGATCAATAGAAAACACGGCTTTAAATAAATTCTTAAATGTCCACACTCCAGATAAATTTGCAATCAGATATGTCAGCTCCAGTTTGATTAGTTTAACCAGCAGGTCAACCTCATTGGACATATCCATAAGTGCTCAGGTCTCCTCTGAAGTATATCCTTCAATGTGTAGTGACTAACAACACAGGTAGTGTGTGGTTGACAAATCTTTGGAATCCTGTTTAGTGCTCCCATTTCCCACCTTGATGCTTTATTTGGTCTCTGTTGTTTAGAATTGCCATATAGCTTTGTAATGCAAAAATACAACACAGGTAAATACAGGCACTGAATGAGTATCTGGAACACATTTAGAAAACCTTGATTTTGCTACAATATAGTTCTTATTAGTAGTAATGTGTGAGCAACAACAACAAGAACAAAATTTCAAATTTAAAAAAAACTGACTTAAAAAAAATACTTTAAAAAAAGCACTGACAGGAGGCATTAACTCCCATGCTGAGATCATCCAAGTTCATCCAAAATAGGGATTTAATCTGTACACTAAGACCCTCTGATGACATCTGACAACACTGGAAAGATGATTATAATGACAATATTGATAAATGAAGATGACGTAGTTAATGTTGAACATGAAGAATAACAAAAATTAATGAACCATACCCTGAATCTGTGCCTGAACGGGAACTGACGATATCACGTATATCTGGCAATCTGAATCCAGCCATATTCATCATATCTTTGATCATTGTTCCCTTAATGCTAAGGTCTAACTGTGAGTTTGAATGGAGGCTGTAACAAAGAAATATTTTTTAAATAAGGTCTTTGGGAAATAACAAAAATTCACTTTTATTTGTAAGAATCTTGGTGTCTCATTTATGTTCTGCTCTGCTTAACTTTAAAAGATACAAAGATCAGATTTAAAAAAGATATGGTGAACATCTCAAATTTACCATTGAAATAGTTTTGTGAACAACACTGAGTATAAATTGTAAAGATGCATCCTCTTCTTGAAATAATGTTAGATTTGTACATAAATTAAATTTGGAAAATATATTGAAAAAAAAAAGCTGCAAATTTTAATTTTGGGATAACTGGTTAGCTGTGTTAGCATTCTTACTTAGTGACAAGATCATGTGTCAGAGGGTAAAAGTCTAAATCCTGATCTAGGCTGACTAACACTTTATTTCTATTTCCTGTTGTTTGTGAATTTTTTAAGGACTGATAAAATAAATTCATATGTGCATGTTTCTTTATGTTTGTCTTGCCCTTGAGTTTTCCCCTTAACAAATATTTATTTGCTATAATTGTCTTATCTTGAATAGCTTGGCAGAAGGTCAACAACAGAAATGATAAATAACTGTCGAGATTGAAAGTTGTAGAAAGACATGATCACCTACGTCAGCAGGCAAGGTACTTGATGATAATTATCTTCTGTCTTCTTGTGGTATATTTTACAGGCAATATCTTACAATTTACAATTTTGGTCCATCACTGATCTATTCTAATGGCTTTTTCACTTTACATTGGGGCATAGGCCATAAACAAGAGCTCTCCAATCCTTTCTGTCTTTACTGCTACCTCTAGCATAATTGTTTCCAGGTGTAATTAATCTTTACTGCTACCTCTAGCCTAATTGTTTCCAGGTGTAATTTGTCTTTACTGCTACCTCTAGCCTAATTGTTTCCAGGTGTAATTTGTCTTTACTGCTACCTCTAGCCTAATTGTTTCCAGGTGTAATTTATCTTTACTGCTACCTCTAGCCTAATTGTTTCCAGGTGTAATTTGTCTTTACTGCTTCATCTAGCCTAATTGTTTCCAGGTGTAATTTATCTTTACTGCTACCTCTAGCCTAATTGTTTCCAGGTGTAATTTATCTTTACTGCTACATCTAGCCTAATTGTTTCCAGGTGTAATTTGTCTTTACTGCTTCATCTAGCCTAATTGTTTCCAGGTGTAATTTGTCTTTACTGCTACTTCTAGCCTAATTGTTTCCAGGTGTAATTTATCTTTACTGCTACTTCTAGCCTAATTGTTTCCAGGTGTAATTTATCTTTACTGCTTCCTCAAGCCTAATTGTTTCCAGGTGTAATTAATCTTTACTGCTACCTCTAGCCTAATTGTTTCCAGGTGTAATTTGTCTTTACTGCTACCTCTAGCCTAATTGTTTCCGGGTGTAATTTGTCTTTACTGCTACTTCTAGCCTAATTGTTTCCAGGTGTAATTTGTTTTTACTGCTACCTCTAGACTAATTGTTTCCAGGTGTAATTTGTCTTTACTGCTACCTCTAGCCTAATTGTTTCCAGGTGTAATTTGTCTTTACTGCTACTTCTAGCCTAATTGTTTCCAGGTGTAATTTGTCTTTACTGCTACCTCTAGCCTAATTGTTTCCAGGTGTAATTTGTCTTTACTGCTACCTCTAGCCTAATTGTTTCCAGGTGTAATTTGTCTTTACTGCTTCCTCTAGCCTAATTGTTTCGGGTGTAATTTGTCTTTACTGCTACTTCTAGCCTAATTGTTTCCGGGTGTAATTTGTCTTTACTGCTACTTCTAGCCTAATTGTTTCCGGGTGTAATTTGTCTTTACTGCTACTTCTAGCCTAATTGTTTCCGGGTGTAATTTGTCTTTACTGCTACTTCTAGCCTAATTGTTTCCAGATGTAATTTGTCTTTACTGCTACTTCTAGCCTAATTGTTTCCAGGTGTAATTTGTCTTTACTGCTACTTCTAGCCTAATTGTTTCCAGGTGTAATTTGTCTTTACAACTTCCTCTAGCCTAATTGTTTCCAGGTGTAATTTGTCTTTACTGCTACTTCTAGCCTAATTGTTTCCAGGTGTAATTTGTCTTTACTGCTTCCTCTAGCCTAATTGTTTCCAGGTGTAATTTGTCTTTACAGCTTCCTCTAGCCTAATTGTTTCCAGGTGTAATTTGTCTTTACAGCTTCCTCTAGCCTAATTGTTTCCAGGTGTAATTTGTCTTTACAGCTTCCTCTAGCCTAATTGTTTCCAGGTGTAATTTGTCTTTACTGCTACTTCTAGCCTAATTGTTTCCAGGTGTAATTTGTCTTTACAGCTTCCTCTAGCCTAATTGTTTCCAGGTGTAATTTGTCTTTACAGCTTCCTCTAGCCTAATTGTTTCCAGGTGTAATTTGTCTTTACTATCTCAGTTTCAGAATTTTGTCTCCATAGGTAAGTCTTCTCTGTGGGCTCCAGGTGAGAATTTGTCTGGTAAATGCTTACAAAGTGTATCCTATTCATAATTCATAGGTTGATTTCTTCTTTATTTAACATTTATTATTTGTTCAACATTTCTGATAGCGGCTGGCCATCTGATATGAGTTATCCACCTTAAGTAGGTGTTAATAATTGTTTGCAGTTTTCTCATATTCCAGGTTTGTGTTGTACATGTTTCTGATCCATACAAAAGGACTGATTTTATGTTTGTATTAAACAATCTAAGTTTGGTTGTTAAGGACAGTCTACTGGCTTTCCAGATATTCTTTAATTATGCAGAAGGTCATCTGATCTTTTCAAGTCTTATTCTACTGCTATAACAAAAGCAAAAATGTGTTAACTTTCTACACTTTTATAGAATTGTAATCTTTCATTCATATCCTTTATATTAAAAGAATCTTCTTAACTGTTCTCTTGTCCTTGTTAGAAATGCATACTATTAAAATGTATATAAGATCTCTTACAGTTTTCTGTCATCAACATAATGTTTATATCTACAGAAAATTATCTAAAATTAAATTGATATTACAATATATTTAGCCAATTCTTTTTATTTATGTATGGCTATTGTGACTGATGGTGCTTATTTAAATTTGATAAAAACTGCACCTATATACTTCTTTGCATATTTTTTTATTTATTTGTATTATTTCTAACACAGGTATCATAAATTCATATCTCACAATTTGAATCTTTGACATCTACATTATTATTTTTCTTTAAGAAATGTTAGTACAAAGAGAAAACCATATAGAATGTGACTTAAGTACCTTGGTGAGATGTTGACTTCTAAGATCCAAGGTTTAAAATTTTCATCCAACAGGATATCAAACCCAAATAACTCATGGCAGCAATATCTGCTACAGGTGTTGGCTTTGGTTGTACTGTTAATAACTGCTTCACCACTGCCATAAATATGAACACAAAGCCAGAAATACATCAAGATTTAGTGAACTATACACATATAATTTGGTAATAATTGGTAATATAAATAACATACAGAAAATTGAAGCCTTTGAAATGTGGATTTATAGAAGATTAGGTAGAATTGGATGGAAACAAAAGATAACAAACGATGAAGTTTCAAAAAAACTTAAAATAAAAAGAGAACTACTAAATACAATTAAGACAAGACAAATGAAATTTTTGGGGCATGTTAAAAGACACAACAGCCTACTAAAAGTAATATTGGAAGGAAAAATACAAGGTAAAAGAGGCAGAGGCAGACCAAGACTAACAGGGACGAGTAACATCAAAAGATGGGACAAGTCAATCTATGACAGCCTGCACCATCAAAGCAAGAAACAGAGTAGAATGGCGATCCATGGTAGCCAACCTTCGTTGCGGAGAAGGCACTTGATGATGATGATGACACATATAATTTAAGAAACTTACTCATCTTTCTCTCCTTCCGCATCCACTCTAACAAGGATATTAAGTTGATATGGGCACATTGTGTGACTAGATTACAGCAAGCTGTGATTTTTGTACCTTTTGACCTAACACATTTGTCTTCTGCATGGCATTTTTGAATGCCAGGTTGCCAACCCTCATTGGTCCCTACTCACTTGGCTGGAATAGTCTTTTTATCAGTGGTACAACTGGGAGGTGGATTAATGTCTAGATCAGATTAGAAGTTTGCTGATCCTGATAGACACAGTCAGTTGTGAGTTACTGACCACTCTCAGCTCAGCTGTTGGTGGGCATCATGGTGGCACCTAAAACTTACTCAAAATTCTCATAAACATTAAGAAGGGATTGGCAAGAGTATGCCTAACTCTTGCCCATCTGCCTAAAATTAACCCTTCTCAATTTCTGACCCCCCCCCCCCCCCCACACACACACCAGTCTCACCACATCTGACTCACAGCCATCCACTCGCTGAAAGCTTTTGGATCGTGCCACAGTTAAATCTTGGTTTAATTTTAAATATGTTTTAGCTTACTAATTTTTACCCTTTTATATATAGTACATCTCCCTTTCGTTTTATAATTTCATTTCTTATCTCTCTTCATATTTTCCTTGATTTACCTGTACTGTCATTCTAGATTTTGTAGAATTTATCTTTACTTCGCTGTCCATTTGTGTTGTTCTCATTTTCTGAAAAAGGCCGCATGTAGGCCAAAACATCAGTATTTTGTGGTGTTCCTTTTGTATAAAGCTGTACCATACCTTGTAGGAGAGTATATTACACACCACTACTTCCTCCTGCTACCAGCTTTACAGCAGCACTGCGATTGTTTGTCTGTTCCCGACTCACTTTCCAAACCTTGATCCTTCACTTTCAACTAAACCTTGCACCTTCCTATCTACTGCAGTTCATTGTTTATGCCAAAATTCTACACTGACAGTGAAGAGCTACTGATATTACCAATATTAATACTTAATGAGGATTAAAGCATCACATTCTGTGTTTTTTAATATAAAAGCAATGAGAATCCTTCACCTTAAATTAAATTCTTTTGTAAATCATAAGAAAGGTTAAGGTGTGAGATGTGAATCAGCATGATAGCTCTAGCAACCAAGACATCATAAACTGTTCTGCCTCACAACCAGCAGTTGATAAAAGAAAAATCCTTAATTGGTGTCACATTCAGCACAATCTCCGTAGAGATGGCAACATTTCTCGACCTTCCAAGGGTGTGTAATCTGCCCCAGTTTTACCTGTTGACAAAGTGGACTACTGGAACAAGGTTTTTCACAGGATGCATTCAAACCTAGGTCATCTGGTTAGAGGACCAGTGCTTTTCTTAACAACTATAAAACCACAGTTTCTATTGGTAAAATGTTCAGGAATACAAAAATGCTGTAAACTTAGTTCACTAACCTACTGGAACCAGCAGCATCTACACTCTTTGTCATCTAATATTGAAAACAATTTGCAGATTTACGACTACCCTGAATGCAAATGCATTTAGTTCTAATAAACTAATTAACTATAGTTAAAAAAAAAAAAGTAAAGTGCCCCCATCACGTCAAGTGGCATATAGGGAATTTGGTGTTAGTGACCGTATATTTTACAGACTTTCGACACATGATTTTTGGGGTAATGTGGTCGGTATTACGCCCGTGCCGCTTTACTTACCCAGAAAAACATTCAGTACCCATTTAAGGCAGGGTGACCCCGGAAGCCATCGGTTGGGATCGAACCCTACCTCTTGTCCTTTGTAGTCCAGTTCACTAACCACTGAGCTATTGCGGCTCCCTAATCAACTATAGACTGTTCATAAATTCGTGAACACAAGAGTTCTTCAAATTTTTCGAAAACTATTTGATAAATTGCAGTGAATTTTTGCATGCTGTCTTAGATTTTATAACATTTAAGTTTAAAAACAACCTTGATTTTGCACAAATCATTTTTCGTTATATAATGTCAGGAAAATTACAAAATGGATGCCCTAAACATTAAATTTTACTGTAAATAACATTAATTTTTTTAAAGTGAATCATATAAAGATGATGAGCTCGTCTAGACCTTCAAGCATCCTCTGGGCATGGCTCTCTTCTGATGTTAAGACCATGGTGTCATCTTTAAATGTTTTAAATAGTAGCATGTGGTATCCATCTCCAAGGTCTGACCCTTTTACAACTCCTTCTGCTACTTTCAGTATTATCTGCATCACAAAGAGTATGGGTGAGATTGTACAGCCCATTGCAATGCCAACTTGCAATTCTATCCAGTTGGTTGTATATTCCCTTGTGGAGAAATGCACTGTGATGCAGGTAAAAAAATACAGTATGAGCATGGCGGTCACATTCTGGGGAATATGGTACATTTGGACAGCCAAATCATCTGATGTTGGACTGATCCATGTGCGTTGGCAAGATCTAACCATATTACATCTGGATTTAGCTTCTCAGTCTTAGCCCTCTGTATCGAATCCCATATCACTGTCATGTACCCAAGCTTGCCAGAACACCAAGGACTCCTCCCTTTTCTATGGCAGGATCTATGTACCTATTTTCCATAAGGTACAAGTGAGTCTCTTTGTCATTATAGAGAAGAATATTTTCCCTTCTACATTCAGTAGGGAGATTGGTCAGAACTGCATAATCTCTTTCGAGTTATGTTCCCTCAGGATGTACACTCCATTTGCCATAGAAAAGATATATTCATTATAATTTTTTAAAAAGACACCAAAAAATATTAAATTTATAATCATTTTTAATAATAATTTTTAACCTCAAGGTTAAAATTGTTATAGTTTTTATTCTCACAAGATTTTAAATCTGTTATATTTTTAAAAAAAAAATACATTATGCCAAATTTATTCACTCTCTGTCCTGTATGTTGCAATGAATATTAATTTAGGCCTTATATAATATGTAATTCCACAGTTTGAAAAATTCTACAGTACTTTAAATTTCTTACTTTAATGCTACATTTTTAAACACTTGTTTATTTTTATTTACATCATTAGAATTTGTTCATTTATTTTTTAAGAAAGTATGAATTTCCTCCATGCCTTAATCATATAGTGAATGCTGTGTTAGTGTTTATATTTTTCATGGGTTATGTGGTAACTATTATCCCATCTGGAATAAATCTATGGTACACATTTTCAGAGACTGAGTGAACCCTAAAAACATATCGGTCTGGTCTGAAAATAATTTCCCACATCTGGAAAGTGAAACCCAAGTCATCCCTGTTAGTAACTGTTGATCACTCAACTTTTTAGATATAGAAAATAATTTCAAGAGAAACTAATGTATAACAGATCAACTTCACATTCAGTAGTAACAAATTGCACATATTTATTTGTATCTGTGACCTGTCAAAGAAAATATATGTATAGTTGTACATATCTACCTGATGATTGTTTTAATGATAAGGTCTCTAATGGTCTCCCATATAAGATTTGTGTTGATTCCTTGTTTTTTCATGTAATTCCATAAGGCTTTCAAGCTCCTGTGTAAAGAAAACAAACAGTACAAATTATACTAAAACAGAAAATGACAAGGCATGTAAAGCAAAGAAAAAGAGTTAGCACAATTTCTATTCTTGCAATAGGTAGCTGTTTCACCAATTTTAACAAAATTCATTTTTTTCGTCTTCTTTTTTTTTATGACAGAGTAAATAATTTTGGTTATCGGTGAGATGTCAAACAAATTTTTGCAACATGGGAATGACGCTTACAGGAAGATGAACATACAGCTGCAATGATGAATTAATGGTCGAAGTGTCATTAGACAACGTAATGCATACGGTAGCCACTGCACTAAGCATTCTAATTTCAGCCCATAAACCACATCTGATTTCCATGTAGCTGTGTAACAAAAGTTAAAAGAAAATACTATTTTTGGAATTCCAAATGTAACATTTAGTGTTCATAAATTTTACGAAGGTGTCGTAAAAATGTGATTCGCTGATAGGTGACGTAATCTAGGGTTAACACTAATTATTTTAAAAAACATGGGATGATTATATAAAATAAGCAATGGATGACAGTCTTTCTACAAACATTGTGCTAATCTATATCAAACATGTACATTAACAGTAAAAGAAAGACTAATGATCATACAATTATCATCATCATAAAGAACCATGACTAGTGGCATAGATGACCATGTCTCTCCACAACTTTTATCACAATGCCTGTTTGTCAGTTCTTTTGTTGATAATCCTACCAAACAATTCTCTTAAATGTTGAGTATCTTTTCTATCTGTTTCTCTCTATCTCATCTTCCCACAATTTTCCTAATGGTCACAATGTACACCACTTGAGTCCTTCTCCTTATAATGCAAAAAATTATGATTGCTCCCTCCTGATATTACCAATAGACTTTTCTCTTTGCTTTGGCTGAGAAATCACACCACTCATTGAACAACTGATTTCTTAGAAAAATACTGATTATAACAAGTAGAGACAAAATTGGAACAAAAATATTTGTAGAAAAATAGGAGCGACACTCAGCCAGAGGAATAAAAAATTAGCATTCAGGAACAAAAAATGTAAATGGTTGACATATAATCATCATCATCATCATCAAGTACCGTGCCTACTGGCGTAGGTGATCATGTCTCTCCACAACTTTCGATCTCAGCAGCTATTTATCATTTCTGTTGTTGACCTTCTGCCAAGCCATTCTCTTAAGCTGTCAGTTATTTTTTCTCTTTGCTTCCCTCTATCTCTTCGTCCCTCAATTTTTCCAGTTGTTACAATATATTCCAGTTGTTCTCTCCTCATTATATAGCCAAAAAATGATGATTGTCTCTTCCTAATATTGGAAATTAGATCTCTTTTTGCTTTGACCTCTTTCAGAACTTTTTCATTACTCTTCTTAGCTGTCCATGGTACTCTCAACATTCTTCTGTAAAACCACATTTCTACAGACTCCAGTGATTTTCTTGTCTGTTGTCCTATTGTCCATGATTCGCATCCATATGTTAAGACTGGCTCTATATAACATTTAAGAACTCTTTTCTTGTTTCTATTGTCAAAAATGGATTACATAGTATCTTCCTAATTTTTTGGAAAGCTGCTTTTGCCTGAGCCATTCTGCATCTCACCTCTTTTGTACATATTCCGTCTGAGGTTAACAAAGTTCCCAAATATTTAAATTCATTTACCTGTTTTAATATTGTTCCACTTGTCTTTATTTTGCACTGAGGTGATGTCTTTTTCTTTGTTGTTACCATTACCTCTGTCTTTTTGCTATTAAGGCTGACTCCTTTATTTTTGCTTCCCTTCACTATAAATGTGAATATATTGACATATAATATATACCAGAAAATGATATATTAGAACAAGAATGAACAATTACATCTAATATAACAAAAGAGGTAAGGAAGACCTGTGGATATATAGATTCCCAGAATATCAAACAGCACACAAACTTCTATACTGGTAAGGAGATTCCAGTTTTCTTTTACAATGTAGAGCAACAGAAAAAGAAAAAAAAAAAAAAACAAGGCACTAAGCTATCTCAATATTCATCACTTATCCAATCCAAGAGATGTTATAGCAGAATAAAAAGAGACTTTCTGAAAATACAAATAAAAAGCAACAACAACTCTTACCATTTATGGCCTTGACAAATTGAGCTGTCAGCATTGTTGAGGTAGTCAGAGTTGTTTTTGTTGACACTGTAGTTGGTTAAGTGCATATACCTGTTGCCTAATGTCTTTGATGAGGATGAGTATCTTAAGATAAACAGTCAACAACATTTAATAACAGCAAACATGTCAGCACAAGAATATAACACATTTTTAACTCTGGACTTTTTCAACAGAATTTCTAATACTTTGCACAAAATAAGATCAACATTGGGGTGGGGGTGGGGGGGGGAGGGCGGGCTTCAGCTTAATTCTCTATCAGCTTATTCATCATCATGTGCCACACTGGTTGGCGTAGGCGATCATGTCCTTCACCAATTTTCTATCTACAGTGCATAGTATCAGTTCTGTTGTTGACTGTTTTCCATGCCATGGCACCTAGCAATCTAGTATTTTCTCTTTTTGTCATCCACGATCTCTCTTTCCTTTTATTCTGCCAGTTGTAACCAAGTATTCCAACTTTCCTCTTCTCATGATGTGCCCAAAAAATGTTGTTTGCTTCTGATGTTTTTTCTATCTATCTATTGTCCTTTCGAGCCGAAGACGGCACATAGGGCAGAGCCACAATCTCAAAATCAGAAATCTTGCGTGCCAAAGCGGCACATATTGCAGAGATCACTGCTCTAAAATATATGGCGCTGTTTCCATAACAATACTTTTTACAATGACAGCTTGTCACGCCATCGATCAACCTCCTTAGTCGCCTCATACGACATGCCTGGAAGGTCACAGTGTCACTATTCTTTACTTCCCTCATAATGAGGCCCCGGTAACACACGGGGGCAATGTTTTTTAGGAGCTCCCTTTTATGTTGGCGTCTTTGAGAATTTCCTCATTGGTCTTTTTAGCTGTCCAGGGGACTATAAACATTCTTCTGAGAAATCCCATCTCTGTGACCTCTAATCGTCTTTTCATTTGTTTGTCTACTGTCCATGATTCACTTCCCTAGGTAACAATTGGTTCTATATATCACAGATGAACTCTCTTTCTCACTTCTATTGACATAGACTTGTTGCATAAGATATTTTTCATTTTTTGGAATGATATTTTGGCCTGAGCTATTCTGCTTTTTATTTCTGTGGTGCATCTTCCATCTGATGTTATTATTGTGCCCAAGTATTTGAAACGTTGCACTTGTTTTAGATTTGTCCTCTTTATTTTTTATGCTGCATGATGGTGATGATTGTTTTTTTTATATGATCATTACTTCTGTTTTCTTACTATTCAGACTGAGACCTTTTATGTTGCTTTTTTTTTTATTATTATGTCTATCATTTCTTATAGTTCATTCTCTGTCTTTGCTATTAAGACTGTGTCATCCGCATATCTCAAATTATTTATGTTTTCAATGTAGACTTCAATTCATTTTTTGTCTACTATTGATCTCATAATATGTTCGCTGTAAAGTGAAAACAAATCTGGCAACAGAACACAGCCTTGTCATGCCAGTACATGTTTTTTATGATTCGCAGATCCTTGCCATCAATGTTTAATTTCTCCAGCATATTGATTATTTCCACATGCTTTACTTTGTCAAATGCTTTTGTGTAATCTATAAAGCACATATATAGATCTTTCTTTACCTCTATAGATCTTTCTATCAATGTTCTTAAGATGTATATTGCATTATTGGTGCCCTTTCCTTCCACAAATGCACATTGTTTCTGGTTTTATTTTGTCCTTACACGTCTCATGATGATTCTTAGTAATATTTTCGTCATATGGCTCATGAGAGCTATGTGCAATGGTCTTCACAATCAGTGGTGCCTGACTTCTTCGGTATGGCTATAAAGATAGATTTAAGTAGATCTTCGGGGATGTGTCCAGTGTTATATATATATATGTCATTGAGTAGTTTTGGTATGAGTTGTACTCCCAGCTCTCTTAATGCATTGATCTCTTCGATTGTTATATTGTCGAGACCTGAAGCTTTGCCTCTTTTCATGTGTTGAATTGCCTCCTCCACTTCACTCTGCATTATTGGTGGTCCTGTGTCTTTGTTTGAATTGTTTGGTTCTGGTCTTTCATCATCATAGAGTTGACTGATTTATTCTGTCCATCTTTCCATTGTCTTCTCCTGTCCCATTATTATATTTCCTTCCATTGATTACACACATCCTGAAACTTTGACTTTTTTTCTTCCTGTTAATTCATTTAACTGGTTGTGCATAAATTTTGAGCCTTTCTTTTGTTATTTTTCCATTTCTTCACATTTCTGCTTTAACCATCCTTCCTTTGCTTCTCTGCATTTATTTTGGATCTCTTCGTGCAATAATTTGTATGTCCATTCTTCTTTCTTATGTTTTTATCTTTTGTCCATTTCTTCTAATATTTCTTCTGTCATCCATTTCTTTTTGTTGATTTTTTTAGTCACTGGTATTACTTCTTTTGATGCTTGTTGAATCAATTATTTCAGCTTTTCCCACTGTTCCTCGATGTCCTGTATTTTCGCAATAGCATTATATCTATTTTGTACTATTGTACTGTACTTTTTACTCATCTGTCTATCTACTCTAAGCATATCTAGTTATAATTTTATATTTCTTTGGGATTTCTGTGTCTTCTGCAGTTTTATTCTTATCTTTCAAACTACTGGTACATGGTCATTATTGCAATCTGCTCCTGGCCTTGTTTTAAGAGATGTTAGCCCATTCCTGAATCTTCTCTGTACCAGTATAACATCAATTTTATTGTGTACTTTTTTGTCTGGGCTTTGCCATGTCCATAGTCGCCTAGGGCGTTGTTTGAACCAGGTGTTACCTATCGTCATTTCATGTGTCTTTACCCAGTCTATCCCCTCTGTCATTTATCTTTCCACGGCCATGTCCCCCACTCACATTTTGCACTTTAGCTGTTCCTACCTTTGCATTGAAATCCCCTAATATAATAGTTATTTCTTGGGATTTACACTGTTCCATGGTCATCTCTAGCTCGTTGTAAAAAGTGTCAATGTCTTCTTCTTTGCTATTACTTGTTGGTGCATAAGCTTGAATTATGTTGATATCCATTGATCTACCTCTCAATTTAACAGTATTCTATCTGATATTGGCCAAAATCCTTTCACTGTTTTGCTTCTTTCTCTATCTAACATGATGCCTACTCCTCCTCCGTGTGATTCCCCCAGAGTAAATTACATTTCCACTGTCGCATTGTAATAATCCTGCTCCTTTCCATCTCATTTCACATAGTCCCAAAATGTTCAGTTTCATTCTCTATCAGCTTATTTGTGTGGTTTTATTAGAGGTAAAGGAACGAGAAATGCCATATACATCATAAGATCTTTAGTAGAAAGAGCCATAGAGATGAAAACAGATCTATACCTATGTTTCATAGATTATACCAAAGCATTCGCCAAAGTAAAGCTCCGAGAAATAATCAAAATTTTAGAAGGCAAAAACGTACACAGCAAAGATCTAAGAATAATAAAGAACATGTACTGGCAATAAACAGTGGCCATAAGAACTGGAAATCAATTGGGAATGTTTCAACAAATAAAACAGGGTGTTAGGCAAGGTTGTGTGATGTCACCAGATTTATCTAATATGTATCATGAGATTATTTTAAGATCCATAAGGGGCATACATGGAATAACAATTGGAGGTCATAATATAAATAATCTAAGGTATGCTGATGATATAGTCTTAATCGCTAAGAGTGAAAATGAGTTACAAGAAATGTTGGACATTACAGTGAAGGAAAGCAAAAATAAAGGAGTCAGCCTTAATAGCAAAAAGACATAGGTAATGGTAACAACAAAGAAAAAGACATCACCTCAGTGCAAAATAAAGACAAGTGGAACAATATTAAAACAGGTAAGTGAATTTAAATATTTGGGAACTTTGTTAACCTCAGATGGAAGATGTACAACAGAGGTGAGATGCAGAATGGCTCAGGCAAAAGCAGCTTTCCAAAAAATGAGGAAGATACTATGCAATCCATTTTTGACAATAGAAACAGGAAGAAGAGGTCACTGGAGTCTGTAGAAATGTGGTTTTACAAAAGAATGTTGAGAGTACCATGGACAGCTAAGAAGAGTAATGAAGATATTCTGAGAGATGTCAAAGCAAGATGAGAGCTAATTTCCAATATTAGGAAGAAACAATCATCATTTTTTGGCCATGTAATGAGAAGAGAACAGCTGGAATATATTGTAACAACTGTGAAAATTGAGGGACGAAGAGATAGAGGGAAGCAAAGAGAAAAGATACCAGACAGCTTAAGAGAATGGCTTGGCAGAAGGTCAACAACAGAAATGATAAATAACTGTCGAGAATGAAAGTTGTGGAGAGACATGATCACCTACGCCAGCAGCCCTGGTACTTGATGATGATCAGCTTATTGCCCAGTCAAAAAAGTAATTCCTCTAAAGAAAAGACTAATTCAACTTTGATTTTTCTTCCAAATAATAATTGCCATCATTGTTAGAAATAGTATACTTCATGGATTTTGTGACCTCATGAAATAGCAGCTCCTGTCTGATTATATATTTAGCTCCCATACCAAACTCTCTTAAGTAAAGGTTCTTCATGCCTCGCTAATTTATGGATAAAATGGTGTTAATAACAATATTATTTCAAGACCATGGCAAATTTTAGATGATGTATGTTGGTATCACGCCAGGCCTGGGTAAAACCATCGAGCCTTTTACTTCTGAGAAAAAAAAATCTCTCACTTCTGGGAATTGAATCTGGACCATTTTGATCAGGAAGCGAGTACACTAACCACTCAGCCACCGAGGCTCCTTTAGCGGCCTTAAAAAACATCCAGAGTGCAGCTGCCCTATTTATTTCTCATTTCTGATCCATGAACCACTATGGGGAAAAGATTCATAAATGAAATATAGAACCACATACATACCTGCATGAGGCAAAACGTGCCAGGCCATCATCATAGATGTACAGACGAAGTGGATCATAACAGCTTACGTATACATATATTCTCATGTCAAACTTGCTGTCATTTATGAGAAATGGTCTGTGAATGTATCTGAAATAACAAGTGTTAATTAATGACACCTACCATATAACAAGCAAGGAAAAATCATTAATAATAACAAGCCATGTGGCAATGGTAATAAATTCAATCAGTCATTCCAAATATTTTACTTTTCAATTTGTCATCATTTTCTGTGCTGACTCTTGGATACCTGATCAACACTCTTGGACACCTGACCAACACTCTTGGACACCTGACCAACATTCTTGGACACCTGACCAACACTCTTGATGATTTAAAAATAATATACTATAATATTATTATCTCCCATTAATAGTGTTTTTTGTTGTTGCAATGTTGCACAAGCATTCTCTTTTTAATTTAATCAATTGACAGGTTTTAATTTGGAACAAAATCTATAAAAACTTTATAGAACTTTGATTTTAAGGTGATTATTTTTATTTTAATGGCTTTAGGTAGATCAAAATGTCAAGTTAGATAATTCTGTGTAAACCAGCAGAATTATATTGGAGCCACGGAGCTAGTTAAATCTCTCCGGTTACATGGCCAGGTTGTAATACAGACATAGTCAAATCTCTTCTGTTACATGGCCAGGTTCTAATACAGAAATAGTTAAATCTCTCCGGTTATATGGCCAGGTTCTAATACAGAAAAAACACATACTGGTAATTGAGACAGAAGAAAGTTAAATTTTTATTTACAAGAATCCAGATATTCCTTATTGGTTGACAAATATCATAAATGCATTCTTAGACTTTAGAATGGAATAGCTTCAATGCAGGCGTGACATTCCCATATCTGCTCAGTCCCTGTTTCAGCAACCAATAGAGTGTTCATCCCGATTGTCCGTACCATTCTATTGAACACGTTGTGTTCAGAAATAAAAATACATTCTGATAAAAAGTAAAGATAGTCTCAAGAAAATTAACACTTTTAGAAGATACTTGAGAGGTAAATGCAGTGATTAGTACCTAGACTGCATGTGATTATTGACTCATATCTGACTGCTTGTGTCAGGATAGGTGAATCAGAACAATCCAGATCCTACTGCAAGTCTTCATGGTGCACCTTGTAAAAGTCTTAAAACAACTGAAATGAAAAGAGAACTGCTAAACACAATTCAAACAATACAAATGAGATTTTTGGGGCATGTTAAAAGACACAACAGCCTACTAAAAGTAATCTTGGAAGGGTAAAAGAGGCAGAGGCAGACCAAGACTAACATGGACGAGTAACATCAAAAGATGGACAAATCAGCCTATGACAACCAGCATCGTCACAGCAAGAGACAGAGCGGAATGGTGCTACATGGTAGTCAACCTTCGATGTGGAGACAGCAATCTACACATTTTTATATATAATACATCACTGTAATATGTGGATTAAACAAATATTGTGTTTTATTAGTGTGTATTATTTAGTGTGTCATTATGATATGAACTCTAACTTACTATTATTTTTGTTGTTGCTAAGACTGACATAAAAGAGCAAACAATTTTTAAAAATCAGATTTTATTTTTAAGCATAAACATTTGAAATTTTACAATTTTGTGTAAAAATG
Source organism: Megaustenia siamemsis (assembly GCA_032433765.1). Taxonomy (NCBI): domain Eukaryota; kingdom Metazoa; phylum Mollusca; class Gastropoda; order Stylommatophora; family Ariophantidae; genus Megaustenia; species Megaustenia siamemsis. The sequence continues at coordinate 125,987,683 of JAVIAB010000051.1, read as the reverse complement.
AATATATTTTACAAAACATTTCTGATGTTACTGATGCTCACAAAACCTGTAAATATTATTTCAAGTGGAGTTTTTGTTTTTATGCTTTTAAATTGTATTCTTTTCTGTATAAGGTTTTTCTGTTACTTTTTACACTTTGTTGAAAAAATATATTTTAAAATACATTTTAAAAAAATATTAATTAAATTCTGCAAATTTTGATATAAAATACATCATAGTAATGGTTATGGTTATAGAAGGCCCCGGTATCACTGCAAACGTATTAAAATCCATAATTGCTCAACCACACGTGCCAGTGGAATCATCTGATTTATTAACTCATCTCTCAAACAAAGAAAGGTAGCTGTAGTCCCCATTCATAGCAGTCTCAGCACACGCCAAAAGACATAAGGCGAAACCACACAGAAAGTGAACACAGCCATCTGTTCGCTGTCATAGGATATCATTTTTCATTGTAAATGACTGGAATATCGAAACACAATCAAAACGGATGAAACACACAGCTCACGATGTGCACAGAGCACTTAACTCAGTAGCTTCTGCAACAAGCCGGACTTGGAAACTGCAACAAGGAACACTTTTCATACATAGTCTTCAATGGTTCCTGTCGCCTATCCACCATATTGACCGGAAGTTCACGTCCTCCATGATGATTTTCATATTTTTAAAAATGCATAGCAATTGATGATATTAGGACATCGCTTTTGACTCCAATTCCGAACATATAAAACACAGTTAGTCGTCAGATTATCCCCGTCGCACATCAAACAACAGACCACAAGATCTTCCCACAATGTGAATTTGTTAAATTATAAACCACATATTGAAACTATAAAATCACATGTCTACCCAGAGGCAAAGGCGCACCTCACAGCACCAGAGCTGAAAGTTGTCAGCAACCTACAGCTGATGGCTTGCGCTAGGATTGGTAAACCAGAACCATCCAGACCCTGCTCCACCTCTCTGTGGTGCCTCTTTTAACAGACTAACCTGTCTAGTCTGGCCAAGTGAGTAGGGATCGAAGAGGGAAGACAACCTGGTTCTCAAAAATGTTGCGCTGGCCTAAAAGCGCAAATATTACAATTATATGCAAGCCACAACACAACACAGACACGCCCACTTAACGTGCTTTTAAGGGTGAATAAGGAAGAGGCGTACTCTTTTAGTCATAGTAATGTTTGAGGTTAAAAAGTTGTTAAGATATTAAGATATACACTCATGCCAAATTTTTTTTTCTTAAAAATATTTGTGGACAAGGAGATATGACAAAGACAATGGCATTGTATAGGGGACATATTGCGGAAGCAAACAGACAGTATTACATCATTACAGGCCCTATTTTGAAATCCATAGAATCCAAAAATATTTTTGGAGTAGACAGGTGCAAGCAGAGATGAAGAGAGTGGGGAAGACATTGGGTGTATATGGAAGAAGCTAGATGATTTGATTAAGAATAAAATATAAAAACTGACTAGTTCCCAATAAATGAGTTCATTATGCATTGTTTTATGAGTGGACTTCAATGAGTTAATTTAACAACATGACTTCAGTCAATAAGTACTCATTCATTAATATATATTCATTAACAACAATTATATAAAGCGGGATGTTTTAATGAAATACTGAAATAGACAAAAATAATGTGGTATTAAAGAAAAACATATGTAAAAGTTTTTAAAACACAGTTTCAAAAGAATAATCACAGATTATTATATAATTCTACCGTACAGAGACACTAATGATTATTAAATGGCACTGATATAACTATTACAGACTACCTGCAACCATACTGATCCCCACTTTCATGTTGGAGGTAATTACTTTACTTTGCTTGGCAAGTACATTTTCTCATAATTTAAATTGAGAGACCCCATTCTGAAATCTACCCTTTATGTTCATATATGTTCATAAGTTCTACCAAATTATTACAAATTCTAGTATAACATACTTGACATTAAATACACATATACAAAGACATTATCTTCCACAATCCTTTTTTTAACATCTAATACCATAGTATAGTATGATCCTTAGCATCTTGACAGATGGTTGGTAGCAAGCAACCATGAATTATCAGTAGTTTGGTAAAATAATTAGTCTCTTAAGCTGGATGCTATTTTACTCAACAGCTTCTCTCGTGACTGAACCTGCCAATACTGGAAAGACAAATCTGAGAACAGAATGAAAAAGATGCATTTGTGGTGCTTGGCCTCATACCCTTTCTTCTGCGCATTTTGTCTTATAAATTTAACATCAACGCTTCCTCGAATATTTATGGGCCCTTTTTTTTGTTCTCCATGTTCTGTGATCTGAAGCCAGACTTTCCCCAGTTCATTTATTATCATAACCACATCACAATAATAAAATTAACAGAACAATAAAGAAAATAAACTTTAAATACTGCAACTGCTTACTTTTGAACTATAACAGGCCTATGTCTTGGAATTTGAGACCATTTGCTAATAACACGAATTCCTATACCTCTGGCAGAAGCAGGCTGAAAAAATAAAATATGAAAGCATCTATGATAGGCTGTTAGGGCTATGTTTTCACAAATATTAAAAATGAATCATTTCAGAGTAAGAGGTATGTTTACAGCACTTGGAAAAAAAATCACAAATAATCAATCAATGAGAAACCAAATGCTAGAGCACACAGCCAAATAGGCTATCTTCCTAGCCACGAAAAACCAAACTAACGTGTGCTCTAAAGATAAGTCTAGTTGGCCATGTGTTCTAGCGTTTGGCTTCTCATAGCAAGGGAGATAGCCTAGTTGGCCACGTGCTCTAGGATTTGGTTTCTGCGATGTTTCCTCTGCCGAGGAGTGCAGGTTCGATCCAGCTTCGAACCATCTATTATTCTTTGTTTTACTTTTTGCTGCTGTATGCTACTAGAAATACCTTTCTGTTATGGAGCATTTTAGTTTCATCCACACAGTCTGTTAGATAAAGGTTTCACATGTATAAATAGACAAATTCTAATGTCACATGTGTTTGATGAAAGTCAGCTGCTCTCACCTGATCTAGAATACTAGCGAAGTAGTTTCTTAGGATGTAATTGCAGTATGAAGTCACAAAAAAGGTAAAGGTAAAGTACGAGACTTGAATCAGCGTCTTAGCACACAAGTTTTCACCCATATGTGCCCGGCTGCCTATCCAGAAGTGTTCGGAGACTTCTGGTTAGTGTCGCTTCAAGAATTGAAACTCACAATGCGAGGCGGCATTCGTCACCTTTCTAGAGTACTACCCTGGTACCCATTTCTGCCAGCAGCTGGGTCGACCGCAGGGTTTTTTTTTTTTCCAACCGCGAGTACAATTCACACTGCTTCCATCGGGTATCGAACATGGTTTGTCCAAACATTAGTAGCTCAGTCAGGTGGTATTCCCAAATAAATTTGTCTGTAAGCGGTACTTAGGGGCACATTATTAATGGCTAAAATAAGAGCACATGAGAAATGTATACACTCATATGTTATTTACAATCTTGTACTCAATTGGGCTGGACATATTCTTCATGAAAAAGATAAACATAGTATCTTCTTTTCATAATGACACATATTCTCAGTATTAGAAATGTCAATAGGAACATTAAATAAAACACTTAAAAAACAAAAGTACTACCTTATTTTCATAATTGTATTCCATTTCTGGAGTTTGCTGGACAGTTTACTGAAACTCTATATGAATAATGTAACAAGTGCTGCATGAATAATGTAGCTAGTGCTTTATAATAATGTAACTAGAGCTATATGAATAATATTACTAGTGCTATATGAATAATGTAGCCTGCACTATATGATAATGTAGCTAGTGCTATATGAATTATGTAGTAAACACAGAAAAATTAAGCTGGAAATAATAGTTTATAAGAGGACTCGGTCGGTAATTGTTAAATTGCAAACATTTAAATACTCCAAGGCGATATGGACAATACATTTGAATATAGTCATTACAAGTGTCATTAGAAGACATTGGCTAAGAAATCTATCCTCTGTTTGATGGAAATTCTAGACTCTCGATGAATCTGGACATCTCAGTCTGCTTCAAACTATCTAGGCTCTCAATGAATCTGGACATCTCAGTCTGCTTCAAACTATCTTCTTTGTGATGTCCAAAATTTACAAACAACTTAATTCATTCTACCATGGTTATGAGATTCAGATTTCTTTTGAAGGTCTAAAATATTAATAAATATTTCCTGTTGAATGACAGGTCAGTTAGCATACTGACAATAATAAGAGTTGGAACCAGAGTTGAAGAGTTTGACAGAAATCACCTGATGAACATTCTATTCAAGTACTAAATGTTGGTCTCAAAGACTGCACAGCCTGGGCAAGTGAGTTGACACTGAATGAGAGAAGCCTGGTCCAAAAATGTAATGAGGAAGTTGGAAATGACAGGCAGAAAAGAGCAATTTTCACACCTTAACTGTAAACTGAAAGATTATAAGGCTTTACCAATCTTAAACATGCATTTCTCAACTTGGGCTATTTCTTATTGGCTGAAGTTAAGCATTAATTAATACTAATTATTGTGTGTGTGGATTCTAATAGTCATTGTTTGTAAGATGAAATGGCAATAATGGTTTGCAGGGCTATGCAATTTCTGAAAATAGATTTATTCAACTTTAAGGTGTTAGTGATTTTCCGCTTCACATTTTTTTAGGTAGACCATTGGAACTAGTATGTGTATAATCAGCAATTTTCATCTCACTATGGTTTGTGTCGATTCCTGGGAGTCAGCGAGTCCTAGAGCTGTCTACTCCTTGATGTAATCATTTAACCCCTTATTTTGCCTGCCTTTCTGTCTCCTCCCACATCTGAAATAATTGGCTCTAAAAAATGGGACATGTGGCCATATCATCTCAGTTTACATTTCTTCCCAGCATATATATATATCAAGTCTATAACTAAAATTTCAAGCTTAGGAAAGTAGTTCTGAAAAAATGCATACTGAATCACGAGCTACAATAAACTGCCCAACATTATCTGTAACCAAAGGAAAAAGGTTTCAAGCTGGAATTTTCTTTTAAATACAAGAAGAACACAATGTGCTTCTTACCGGTTTTATGATCCACTTTTGCCTGGAGTTATTATCATCCCATGTCTGCTTTAACAACTTCAAGTCATTAGGAAGTACAAATGTCTGAGGGAAGAAGTTGAACTCTTGCTTGCCAAAGTGTACTTGCATTTTAGAAAGGCTTCTCCATAATTTGTCTTTCCGGCCAATCTGAAAGGATCCTGGGAAGTGATTTAACTGCAGACAAAAAAAATGAACTTATTGTGATCACATGTACTTCAAAATGTTATGAAAAAATGTAATTTAAAATACAATAAAGACAGGCAACAATCATTAAGCATACACCTACAGGAAGATATGTATAAAACAAAATGTAGTGACAACAAGAAAATATTTAGTGCAATAGAAGATGAGGAGGACAGAAAGGAATGATTTATGACAGAAAGACAAAGTGGTTTGAAAAAAAAATTGTTCACAATATGTAAAAACCCAATGACATGGACTGTGGATGTAAAAAAGAAAGTAAAAGTTCCCTCCACGCCTTCTAGTCATATGGGGAATATGGTGTTAGTGACCATATTTTTCTATTTCCCTGTGGATGGGTTAATGGGAAATATAGTGTTGATGAATATATTAATTGTTAGCATGGCCATTGGTACAAGTATGAGCGATGTGGTTAGTATCAGGCCAGGTTGCCCTACTTTCAATCTCTGGTAATCATTTTCACAGGCTGGATGCAGAAGCTGCGCTGGTCTGAAAATAATTTGTCACTTTTGAGAAGTGGATCAGGACAAACCTGTTCAGTAGACATCCACATTAACCACTTTGCCATCTCAGAGTAGCTGTATATTTCATTAGTCTGCTATAAGTCTCTTACTCAGTATCTGGTATAAGTCTGTCATAAGGTCTCCTTGAAGTCTGTATATAGTTTGTTATGACTTTCATATATTTAAAAGTTTTAGTTTGCTACCTTTGATGCTTCAAGTGCTTGGTCAACTGTAAAAAATAAGCTCTTTGAGGAGAAATAAAAAAAAAATAGAAAAAAATATTTTAAAGTGGTATGGTTAAAGCTTTATGTAATTAATAGACAACACAAATTTGAACGACATTTCGGCTCAATAGGCCTTCATCAGGAACAAACATACAACACACATACACAGATATGTTAAGATAAAAAATAATAAATTATATATATGGCCCTTTTCGTCTTGTAAGACGGACTAGTGGAGGCTATTGTGTAATTTTTTTTAGGTTTTGTTTTTGTTGAACAGCTTCTCTTGTGGCTAATTCACCAAAGTTTGACAAATACACACGGCCACAGAATGAACAGTCCAGACCCACTGATCCACAAAGTTTTCCATCCTTTTTTCAAGAGTCTTTTCTCTTCTAAATTTTGCCTTAGCGCAGTTTCAAATGATGTTATACAATTCCTTATACATGGTCTCCATGATGTGCGATCACTTGCCAGATATTCCCAGTCATTTTCACAGATGGAGAAGTCATTCAGAGATGATTTACAGACATCTCTATATCATAGTTTAAGTCTGCCAATTTGTCTTTTTCCATGTATTAGTTCACCATATAGTATTTGCTTGGGAATCCATTTTTCTTCCATTCACTGGACGTGCCCCAGCCATCTTAGTCTTTGACATCTGAGCATCGACATGATTGTTGGGATTCTAGCACGTTGCAGGACAGTTAAGTTAGTTAATAAATAATAAAGTAATAAAAAAAAGTAATTTAGAATTAGAATGAGAAATAAAAATTAAAATGTGTTCCCTATATACTGTGCTGCACCCAGAAGGAGAATGAACATTAGTGCACACAGGGTTTGTATATGATGAGCAGGGGACACAGTATACATTCTTGTAATATACCAGATATGATAGTGAAAGCTTTCGAGTGGACATTGTTGTTCGCAATTCACAGTAACAACTTGAAGATAAAAGACCATGTGCTCCCTAGTGATCAAAATCTAACATATCTTGGCATCAACATGGATTGCAGAATGACATGGATAAACCAGACAGACAAAGTAAACAAGAGCTAGAAAATGAACTAATGAAATGATATAAAGAAGAAATTAGCAAGAACGGACTGGGGAGCCAACAGCAATATTTAGAAAAGAATTGTACACAAGAAAAGTAAGACCAGTCCTTGAGTATGGTATCACAGCCTGGGCTACAGCATCAAAATCACAATTTATCAAAGTAGATAGAACACAAAACCAGGATGTTTGTATTTCCCCTGGTGCTATGAAATCAACACCTATAGACACTAGAAACAGCAACAGGCCACCAACATAAGGAAGACAGATGGAGACTTAAAGTGATGCAACAACCGGAGAAATACAAATGGCTCCCGAAGCATCCCATGTATTAAAGAATTACCAACTTAGGAAGAGGAAGACTAAAGAAAAGCAACTTCACAACGACAATATTCAAATAATTCACAACCAGCAACCAAATACTGTCCCAAACAAAGCCAAAACCTACATGCCCATCCATTGTGACTCCCCACGGGAAATATAAAATACCATAACTAAAGGAAACATATGGTAATGAAAAAAAAAAAAAAGAAGAGAGGTTAAATTAAAAAAATAAAAATTGTCAACTCCAATGTTATGTTAGCCCTATTATATGGCAGAGAAACATGGAGAACAACAAAAATGGCAAAATGAAGATACAGGCCTTCCTTTATGGATGCTTGCGCAGAATAAAAGAATGGAAATGGCAGGACAAAATCACTCATGTGGCATTATGGAAAGGTACAAGTCAAATATCTGTGGCTAAAGAGATAGGACAAAGATGATGACACTAGATAGGACACACACTGCAGAAGCTAACTCAGAGATTACATGACGGGCCTTTTTTTTATTTTTTTTTTTAAACACCAAAGAAAAAGACAAAGAGGAAGACCCAAATATTTTTGGAGATGACAAATGGAAGAAGAGATGAAAATGCTGAGGAAGACATGAAATGATCTTAAAAGAATGGCAAGAAACAGACTGGCTTGGAAAGTGTTTGTTGAAGACCTATACTCCACAGGGAGTTGAAATGAAGAACTAAAAGAAGCCATAAAAGGAATAAAGAAAAAAAGGTACTCAACAGACACACAGAGAAAGTTTATAGCAGACACATAGAGGATAATTAGCCACAAGACTCCTAGTCCCACATATATACAGATGGCCATGCCACAAATGCCACCAGAAATGGAGGTGTTTACCTTAAGCTGGAAAACCTGGAAAGGGAATTCTAAATCAATAGCCACATGAAAACTCTCAAACAATTACAAAGCTGAAAAGGAAGCCCTGAAAGATGCAGCAAAACTGTTTATCCAGCACAAAAATCACATGCACAAGAAACTGGTTTTACTGACTGAGGCACTATCAGTCCTAACAGAAATTAAAACCACAGACATAATGAGCTAGATGACCTGAGAACAACTCAAGAGCAATTGTGCAATAATTTCCTGTGAGTGGTCATCCAGTGGATACCATCACACTGTAATATACATGAAAACGAATATGTAGATGACAAACTAGCAAAGGCGGGAGGGAGATTACCACAAGAAAACCATCTGATCAACTACAAAGAAGCTAAATCCATCAAAGGCCAGTATCACAAAAAATGGTACCAAGAACACCCAAAGTATAAATAGAGGGATAGATACTACCAACTCTGAAGGAGAGATCAAGTCATCATACTTCGCCCATGCACTGGCCACAACAGAATGAGAAACTACAAGTTCAAAAACTCAAAAAAGGAACCACCAGTCAATGTCACTGTACCCTAAATGGCATGACAACAAAACACATCTTTCAGGACTGCCTCCAGTACACAGGTCTGAGGAGGTAAATGCGACCCACACCCACCACCCAGGAAGAGAAACTCTACCAAGCACCAGAATCATTGAAACGGACAGCAGCCTTCATAAGAAAGTCTGGAATCCCAGTCTGAATGTGCCATGATTGCAGAAGAAGAAGAATTCACATTAACTGATTTGCTAAAAGTTTTCACATATAATGATAAGGTAGTTATTTACACCAGAATATTTTGAAATCTGACATAGTTGTAGCAGAAACACTAAAGAGAACATTGAGACAAGAAGCAACAACAGAGCGTATCAACCGAGGTGGGGAAGCTCAACCAGAACAGGGACAAGTGGTGAGATATAATGTGGGTCCTGTGAAAAGTCTGACATTTAACAGAAAAGATTGTTGGACATTGAGAGTCTGTAATTTCAGCCACTATGTCCTGTTTTTGACTCAAAAGGGCAACAGACAGACATAGCTGTAGTCTGTCTATTTTGTTAGATTCTTTCTCATGGTCTACAAGAAATATACAAGTCACAGAAAGTATAATGATATTGATAAGAAATGTTCCTCACCTTCTGGTACTCACGCAAAGACTTAAAGCAATTTGATTTCATATGTTTGCCAAAGCAACCGAGCCAATCATGGTTTCCTGTATTAATAAAATAAAGAGCACAGGAATTCAAACATAAGACTCCAACATTAATAAACAGACTAGTTGTGATACTCCGTATTATAAAGAACTCAGAAAACATTACAATAAATCATTTCCTCAAGGTTGAGAAATTGCATAAGTAGAATATTATATCAAATTTACAAACAAATATAGACATCCCGTAGATTACCTAATCATGTCTATAAAATAAAAAGCACAACTAAAACAACAAAATTAGTCAGTTCCCTGAATTAATCAATCATCTTCACAAAACTGAATAGTCCTTCCAGTTTTTCCACTTCTGAAACAAAAAACTAATTTAATGGTTTTGGAAGGATATTAAAAAACTTTAAAAAATATTAAAACTCAACATAAAATAAATATATAAGAGAGACACAATAGGTTTGAATGTAGAAGGAAAGATTAGTTGAAGAATAAAAAAAAACATATAACAATAGTTTGTTAAAGATTTGTGACTCATGGGAGATCAAAAGGTACATAATTCGCTCTTACTTTTTGTGATCTTAAATCCAACACGAGCCAAAGCTGCCTTGACAACAAGTGGGGTGATGGGGCTCATTTTCCATTTTAGCAACCGGCTCATCTCCAGTGGCAACTGCTCCGCTATTAAATTAATATAAAATTAACAAAAAATTAAACAATATTTACAAAATAAACAATTCATTTTAGGTGAAATCACAGAATTTACATTAACAATTAAGTCTAAAAAGGTGCACTGTTTCTTCATTATTAATTTCTCAGGCTGGCAAGAATTATAAAATGTATTTGTCACAAATTTACAGGAAATATTGTGTTAGCATCCATAATTTTGTTTTCTAAGCTTCACCTCATTGATCAACAACATGGCCAGCATCAGGCACCCTACATTCCCAGAGACAATCTATGGTGCTATTTTCAGAGGTCAGGGTGAACACCAAAGCCATTATTTTGGTAATAAAAACAAATTATCAGTTACTTCATTTTCCCATCAACATGCTGCAGTTAATTTATCAATGTCAGTCAATATCAATTTGTCAAATTATCAAACTCTTTCTCTACAGCAAGATAATTGATGTACTGGGGTTCCCTTGTAGTCCCTACAGCCAGATAGTTGATGTACTGGGGTTCCCTTGTAGTCCCTACAGCCAGATAGTTGATGTACTGGGGTTCCCTTGTAGTCCCTACAGCCAGATAATTGATGTACTGGGGTTCCCTTGTAGTCCCTACAGCCAGATAGTTGATGTACTGGGGTTCCCTTGTAGTCCCTACAGCCAGATAATTGATGTACTGGGGTTCCCTTGTAGTCCCTACAGCCAGATAGTTGATGTACTGGGTTCCCTTGTAGTCCCTACAGCCAGATAATTGATGTACTGGGGTTCCTTGTAGTCCCTACAGCCAGATAATTGATGTACTGGGGTTCCCTTGTAGTCCCTACAGCCAGATAATTGATGTACTGGGGTTCCCTTGTAGTCCCTACAGCCAGATAATTGATGTACTGGGGTTCCCTTGTAGTCCCTACAGCCAGTCGATGAATCATCCATCTGATAGTTACCAATTAATTTGTGTCATTGCTCACCCAATTTGTATTTTAAAGTATCTACAAGTGGAAATCTCTAGCTTTAGAAGTTAAATTATTAAAAAAATTTGCCATTACGGCAGTGGCGTTTGATTACATGTTGTAGAAATCAAAGAATTTGTGAGATATAAATTATTGTTAAGATGTATTGGTCACACTGTTTGCATTATTCTCACAAGATGTTTCACATCAAACTATTTATTTTAAATAATTTTAGAATTGATTCTAATGTTTGTAGCTAATAATACTATGAAGGTTTTACAATATTTGTTACAGTAAAGTATCGTAAAGCTTTACAAAGCTGTTTTGAAAACGTCGGACCTTCCGCGATCAAAATGCCATTATTTCATAAGCATAGGATCATGCCATGTATAAAAATATAGTTTAGATACATTGGAGATATTTTTATGATAATTGTGAAGAAAATGTTTTGTGTGTCCGAAATTATTATATTTTGAAAGGATTTACTTACAAAGACAACACGGGATATGACCGATAAGTTGGATCACTACCCATGTACTCTCACTTCAATCTTATTTTTTTTAATGTTTAATATATACTTTATTTTTTAATAGTAATTATACTGATGCGTATATAAAGAAAGACACAAACATTATTTTTCTGCCAGCTATTTTCCTTAGTTGTAAACTTAGTTTCTTTGATAGGGGAAACAAATAAACATAATAGAAAAAAATGAATGTAGAAAAAATGAATCTATGGTCCTGTAGATATAATGACATTGAGATGAAGTATTTTTATCTGGACAATACAAATAATGCTGACAGCATTGTGAAACTTACAGCAGAATATATTTAGTGTCTATACTGGTTTATAATCGGCTCCCTCAATGAGATAGAGCTGCTTGCACACAGCAGAGACAAATGGCGAAATTTGATAAAATATATTTAAAAGAATAAAAAACTGCTAGAACAAAAATTCAGATAAGAGAAGGAGTATCTTGGTCTACGCCCTATGGGCCAGCTACGGCTCGAAAGGTCAATAGATACTGTTTATAGGAAATAAGGGATAGGTTGCTATGGTAGAAATTTTCTGGAGTTTTTCATTTTCTTTAGTGTATTGAAAGAATCACCAATGTGAAAGTACTTGCACTTTCTACACCAGTGTTTAAGAGCTTTCTCCAATGTAGCCATATTGCTCTCTCAAGTCAATTTTGTCTACATCTTACGTTCCTGTACATAGCACAATCATCATTGTACTTGGATAGTGAACTTGTTCTAAACAAAATATGCAAGTAGACTAAGATGAACATTCTATATTGTTGTTCAAAAGCCCTTCATTAAGAGCAGGACAAACATAAATAACAAAACAGATTATTTATTTTATTTTATTTTATCTAAATAAAATTTACTCAGGTAATATGTTCCTGCATGTTCAAATGTATTAGAGACATGACAGGAAACTGCCTGAGAGATAAAACCAGAAATGAAGAACTGAGAAGAAAGCTAGGAATAATTCCCACCATTGAAAACACAAAGAAACAACAGATAAAACAGTTTAGGCACACCTGACAAGATAGAAACATCAAAACCCAACACAACAAACTTTTAATATGGCCTATGTAAACACCAGACTCAAGGATAAATCAAGAAACAGATGGACTGGTGGAATATTAGAAACACTAGAAAACATAACAGTAGGAGTGGCCAAATGAAGAACAAAGGACAGCAACCAATATCTCCCCTTGACAGTGAAAGGCATATAAATTTAAAAAAGAAGACGAAAATTGTGTTCATGTAAAACAAATCAACACATAAAACAAGAATGCATAAAAATGGTAAAAAAAAACGAAGACAATGTTACTTCTCTCTCCTTCCAGAACAAAATTAATAGTTGGTGGAATTTTGTGGAACAAGCTGTATCTTAAAGGAGGTTTAACGGCAGCAGAGCCCAGAGATGTCACTGGTCTCAAGGCAGGTTTTAAACAACTTTCCAATCTAGAGTTTTCTTGTATGTAAATCTGAGCAGAGTCTGCAGTCACAGGCCGTTCGCCATGTCCATAATTAGATAATTTAATAGATCTGCCAAAATTTGCTGTGGAGAAAAGAATTATTTTAAATTTAAAACTTTCAAAATGTCTTTCTCAGAAGTTATTCCAGATTACTTGTTACCTCATTTGCTATTGGGAAACATCAGAGACAAGAATTGATAATGTATTCATTTATCTACATAATCATATCTTTATATATCAGTTTTCAAAATTCAAAAATTGACAAAGCTACAGCTTCGTAGATAAATCAATTGGGTAAATAGAGTATTTTATTTTAAAGTGGCTAAAGAAGGGGCTAAAGAATTTGATTCTTGAATGAAAATTTAATTTCATCAATTTTCAAATCATTTTTCATCGTCATTCATCAAATTCCAGCCAACGTCTGTTTTTTCAAATTTTATACGTAATTAAGTAAAAGAAAGCTGAAGAAAATTAGTAATAAAAGTTGAAACTGCTAATGAATATAAAATTGTGTCAGTAAAAATATCAACCCATATAATATAATTATATTATGAAAGCTCTTATATGATATTTTCTGTGAAAGCACAAAAATAATAAAGGTGGGAGTATTAATGTGAGAATCTATTTCCCTCCATTATGGCCATGCTTACCACCATTTCCATTGTTGCCTTCAATACTTTCCACTTCATCATTCTCATCAGCGCCCTCAATATTTGCTTCACCATCACCAGGCAGCCTTTCTCTGAGAAAATAAGAGTAAATGCATCAGCTCTAGATAAAGTTACTGTTTGAAGGAGATGCACACTAAATATGTTATTTCATCAATAAAGACAACAGGGTAAATACAGCTCCATAGCAAATATCAATGACAGAGGGATTTTATATGATCATGGTCTGTAAAATATAGGGTCACTAACACCATATTTCCCTATACATCACTTGGCATGATGGGGGTACTTTACTTACTTTTTTTTATTCTAGCCTTTACAGATGATCAGTAGCAGACTGCTGTTGCTCTCTGGTAGATGATATTTTGCTGTGTAGTTTCTCGGAATGATTCTGTCATGTATTTTAAAGATTCTGAACAATGAAGTAATAATTGTGCTCATTTTATATATATATATACATAGTATATTTTTGCAATGCAGCACACTCACAGAAGCAAATGTTAGGCTCAAGTGACATCTTTGTAGCTCACAAATAAGAGAAATGATAATGCATTCAAAAGTATCATTTATAATCAAGGAGAAGGTGGTCATATGTTGATCATGTGATGAGAAGTGACAACAAGAGAGTCTTAAAGCAGGACCTCAAATGTGAACCAGAGGGTAAACAAAAGAGGCAGACCTACAGAAACAATAAAATATGTACTAAGGCGAGAAGCATCAACAACAGGCATCAGCATCCTCGCCAAGATTGAGCAACTTGCCCATAACAGGGATGTGTGATGAGATACAATGAAGGTCCTGTGCAAGGTCTGGTGCTTGATAACAAAGATCTTCGCTCGCAGAGTCTAGAGTTATTGTCAGGCAGACAGACAGACAGGCAGGCAGAGTGACTGACAGACAGATAGACAGGGTGACAGACAAACAGACAGACAGGTAGGCAGAGTGACAGACAGACAGGGTGACAGACAAACAGACAGACAGACAGGCAGACAGACCGACAGGCAGGCAGACAGACAGACAGACAGACAGGTAGGCAGAGTGACAGACAGACAGACAGGGTGACAGACAAACAGACAGGCAGAGTGACAGATAGATATCTTTAGCGTATACCTTTGAACCTCTCCTTATGTCGACTTTCAGACCTTTGGTCAAAGAAATATGAGTGAACCAGCAGAAGATGGAAGCAGTGGGGGAACTGGAATATTGACATTTTGGTAGGTACTGAGAGCAAGAACGGGTTGCTATCTATAGATAGATAGAAAGGAGCCATTAATGGGGTGTAACGCATACTTCTATAAGATATGGTGACAGCTTTACAAAAAATGAACACAACACAATATTGATGTTTTGGCCTACAGATAGAACTTTGACGCTTCAATAGACAACGGAAATAGGAAAGAGAAAAGTCATGACACCGTGTAGACATCGAGTGCTTAGTGCGAAATATCAAATCCAATTCTGGGTAGCTTGTCTGCTAATCGGACGGAAAGGGAGGAGAGGGGGAGCGCTCGGAGGCCATAATGGTAATTGTTAGGGGAATCATAGATGGAAGACCGCGGTGGAGGAAGCCTGCGTACACAGTTTCTGACTTTGTGACGTAAGCCAAGAAACTGAACACATATTATAAGCAGACCACAGGAACAGAAGGACTCCAGCTTTAGTAGGAAAAAGACAGAGGTAATGGTAACAACAAAGAAAAAGACATCACCTCAGTGCAAAATAAAGACAAGTGGAACAATATTAAAACAGGTAAATGAATTTAAATATTTGGGAACTTTGTTAACCTCAGACAGAAGATGTACAAAAGAGGTGAGATGCAGAATGGCTCAGGCAAAAGCAGCTTTCCAAAATATGAGGAAGATACTATGCAAACCATTTTTGACAATAGAAACAAGAAAAAGTGTTCTTAAATGTTATGTAGAGCCAGTCTTAACATATGGATGCGAATCATGGACAATAGGACAACAGACATGAAAATCACTGGAGTCTGTAGAAATGTGGTTTTACAGAAGAATGTTGGACAGCTAAGAAGGGTAATGAAGATGTTCTAAGAGAGGTCAAAGCAAAAAGAGAGCTAATTTCCAATATTAGGAAGAAACAATCATCACTTTTTGGCCATGTAATGAGAAGAGAACAACTGGAATATATTGCAACAACTGGAAAAAATGAGGGACGAAGAGATAGAGGGAAGCAAAGAGAAAAAAATAACACACAGCTTAAGAGAATGGCTTGGCAGAAGGTCAACAACAGAAATGATAAATAGCTGCCGAAATCGAAAGTTGTGGAGAGACATGATCACCTACGCCAGTAGGCCCGGTACTTGATGATGATGACAGGAACAGAAGGAGAAATAACCAGACAATGTCATTACATAGATGGAGGCCAGAGGCGCCTTGACTTTGACGAATGACACCAGACCGCTGATAATCTATAGGAACGGTAAACGGTATATAAATCAGTTAGGAGCGGATAGAATATACAGAAGTGTAGTTAGCGTCTTTTAGACATAGTAGTAGTAACATAGCGAAAGTGATTATAGTCCGTTCAGATTCGTTTGCCGAGATGTTATGATTTATAATTCAAAAAGTTCTTGATGATTTCACATGATTTTTGGCATACGGTGTTAAAATGTCCATGTCACGAGAACATATGTGTTACTCGATGTCTAGCTATAACGGTTTTCTTAAAGCGGCGAATTCCTTTGATCTTTGCCCATGTAACTATTATTTTGACCCTAATCAAAATGTTTTACAGTAATCTAGTGCAACGATGACCCATAGGCGTGTCCATAAAATTTTACTTGGTGGCAAGTATACAAATTT
The DNA here is from genome assembly GCA_032433765.1 of Megaustenia siamemsis. Taxonomy (NCBI): domain Eukaryota; kingdom Metazoa; phylum Mollusca; class Gastropoda; order Stylommatophora; family Ariophantidae; genus Megaustenia; species Megaustenia siamemsis. The sequence continues at coordinate 125,971,161 of JAVIAB010000051.1, read as the reverse complement.
TAAATTATATATAGAACTTTTGTTCGTAGAGTCAATTTGATATAGTTCCATGCTCTTGGTGTGAGTTTCCCAAATGTTGTCGCTGCCTTTCAAATACGTACATTTAGTTCCTCATCTAAGGAAAGTGTGGCTGTAATAGTGGATCCAAGATAGCTGAACTTCTGTACTGACTCAAGCAGGCTTCCATTCAAAGTAATGGTTGTTGGTTTGCTTATAACATATTTTTGATTGCTTGGGTGGTCTTGAACAATAAACTGTTTAACAAATCAACTAGGAAATTTTGCAAATCAAACTATTTATCTGTAGACTTAATCAGAGTAATGATCATTCAGAATCAGACGAGTCAAATAGGTCGATTACTGCTTTCGGCTGAACAAACAACAAACCATCCTTTTTCCAATATTCCTCTTCTTGTCGTAACACATGATCCTCACATTTTACCCAGTAGTCTTTATTTATATTTGATAGAGCCTGATTTGTAAGTGTCTCAACATCGCATAATTTGAAAGTTTTATTTGTATATGCTACGTGTCCTTTAACTTTTGCCCAAACTAGTTCTATAGGATTTAAGTGTGCATGATATGGAGGTAGTCTCAAACATCTATGGCCATGTTCTTGAATTAACTTGTCTATTTTAAATATCTTTGTACGTTGTGTCTGTTTTACAAGGCTAAGCAATTCGGGTTTCAAGTAGCTGTCGTTAACTTGTATGTGTTCTTTTATGAGCCACGTTTTGATTGCATCTTTTGTACTTGATGATGTTGGGATTCTATCTTCTACGTTAACTACGTTATGGTATGAAGCATTGTCCATTATCAGACAAGAAGGTCGATCTAATATTGGAAGGATACTTTTCTCGATCCAGTCTTTAAATATGTGCCCATTCATTTCGGAGTGGTAGTCTCTATTGTCTATGGATTTTGAAATGAAAACGAGATGAGCATTCTGCAACAACCCATTATGTCTGCTACCTGCATGTGCAACTATCAAACGTTGCCCTTTACTGCTTGGTACTGATCTTTTAATACTTCCATCTGCTAACTGCCATTCCTTTTCATTTGTATGATGAGCGTTGACCCAAGTTTCATCTAAATAAACAATATCATAATCATTTTCGCGCATTTCCTTCACTTCACGTAAATACTTGCTTCTAAGAGCTACTAGATGTGGCTTCTCACAAATAATGTTTTTTTCCACCAGCATACTTTCTAAAGGTGAAGCCTGCACTTCTTAATATTTTCCATAATGAAGTTTTTGATATTTAAATGTCGTTGTTAGTTTTCAGCCAAAGCTTCAACTTTCTAAGTGTCACTTCTTCGTTTATATCAAACATTCGACAGATTTCTCTTTTTACTAGGTCCTTATCAAAACTGTCTAACGTTTCTTTCCTTCCTTGCTTTCTTGCATTTGTTGGCAATAAATATCCGCTTCCTTTAACTATTCGATCAAATGAACGTTTACACAAACCTAAAATATGCATTGTTCTCTTCTCAGGGTTTGATAAAGAACAATAAAGATGTCCCTTTTTACGCTCTCTGCAGAAGTATTGATAAATCTTTATAGCAATGTTATGCTCAGTAAATATTTTGCCTTTATATTCATTCTCACATAGACTTGCAGAAGATAATATGGATAGTGCCGCCTCCTTTCTGTAAATATTGAGATTTGCCTCTGAATTATGACTCGAACTCGAGTCTACGGCCGTGATTTTGACGTCACATAATTTCCGGTTTCGGCTAAAATGTCATTTTGTGCTAAACGGGAAATTTCATATGTAACATTTCTTTATAAAAATTTATAGTGGAAACATAACTATTTTAGGACGGTGCGCATTCAGCCGTGAAGGTCATGCCTATATGTTAAAGAATCAGCTGTGAGATGTAAGCATCTACATAATCCCGCCGGTGTTTATAATATCGATTAACTTTTTTTTAATATAGGTTAAATAAGGCATCTTTGAAACTGGATCACATTTCTTTGATAAAAAAATATTTTTATAGCGACATTAGTATTCTAAACCTAACTTCAAAAGATCAATGCAAATGAACAATAAGTTTTTGAAAAAAATAAATTAATGTCTAGGCAAACGAATCTGAACGGACTATAGTAAAGATGAAATGAAAAAAGTGGTATTGTTACAGGTTTATGTGGGGAACAATAACAAATGAAAAAAGTGGTATTGTTTCAGCTTTACGTGGGGGACAATAACAAATGAAAAAAAGTGGTATTGTTACAGGTTTACGTGGGGATAATAACAAATTTAAAAAGTGGTATTGTTACAGCTTTACGTGGGGGACAATAACAAATGAAAAAAGTGGTATTGTTACAGCTTTACGTGGGGGACAGTAACAAATGAAAAACGACGTTGCGGCTCAGTAGGCCTTTAGCAAGAACAATGGACAAAACATGCACACGTGATTAGTAGCCATTATTTAAATCAAATTAGACAGAAATGACCAAGTTGTTACAGAAATCGGAGACAGGACCTGTCAAGATTGATGAAGCTTAGTCGCAAATATCAACCTTCAGTGTATTACTCCAGGAGACAAATAGAAGTAGAACGAACATTAGGAGATCAACTAGTCACAGCAACAAGCACCAAACCTAGCTTTAAAGCTAGTAAATGAACTGGCCACCTGATACAGTAGAACATGAGAACATATTAGAACAGGCCAGGGAACATTGTTATCAGCAGGAGTTATAGAATTGCTCCCACGTCGTAACTATAAATATAGACCTACAGTAAATGTGATGTTGACCAAGTGATTAAATATATCACCTGCGACTATTCTATGGCGCAAATAATCGTCATGACTCAGATTGATGTTGTTTCTCAACGTTTTCATCGTTGTAAGCTCACTGTAAGCTCTCTCACGCTCTCGTTATTTTATCAAACCAAATTATTTCTTTGGCACATCATTGCTGCAGAATCAATATAAACTGGTACAGTAACAAGAGTACAACTAACAATTTAGACAATAGCGCTGTTAGGCTTTTTTTTATGGGGGGGGGGGGGCGCTACTGTCTCAGCACGTATGTCTAGTTACAAGGAACAATTATTTCACTTTCTGATTCAGGCTGTTTATTATTTTTCTCATTTGCTGTTGTTTGTCTTTTCTTTTATATATATATATATATATATATATATATATATATATATATATATATATATTAATATATAATAATATACGTAATTTAGATTAGATTATGATGGTTCCTAAGATACAAATAGCAGTTATATGTCGTTCTCTCCCTCCATAATTTTCGGCTGTTATTACAACCAGACGACTCTGGTTGTCAAAACAAATAATTACGGTACTCCTACTGAACTACGACACATCGATCGCTGAGATAAGCTCATTTTTACTAAACGCGTTGACGTATCTGTGTAATCTAATGACGTTTCAAACAATAGATATTATTTCTTCTCACTCTAGCTTAAATCTGATCGATACTTTTAAAAAATCGATTATGATATAAACCAGTAGTTCCCAAAGTGAACGAAGCCGTCCTCTTGGGGTCTGTATGATTACCAGTAATAAGTTGCCTTCCATCTTCAACAATCACTAGCTGAACCAGACTAGTTAGTCTTATTCTAGGCCCACAGAAGGAAACTGGAAGGATTTCGATCAGGTCTGCGTCAAGAATCAGTCAAGAGTCGCTGACCATTTTCAACTAAGGTGTTTTAATCTGTCTTAGACCGCCACGCCATCTTACAGGCGCTTTCTCTCGCCAATTCTCGTATCTTGTTTGGTTAGGCTGCTCACAGTAAAGATCGTAATACAGTTACGAATAATAAAGTCCTTATAAAAGTCAAAACTCCATACACCTTCCGCTCCAAAAGGCACCGATGATCTTCAAAGATATACGTGGGGCTATCGAAAAGTTTCCGAACTTTAATTACTATGATGTAACCATATACGCGCGAAAATAAGACGGTCAATGCTGCTAAATGACCTGAGTCTATGTGTCGTGTGACATCATGCTGTCCACACGTAATTTGTCAACCTTGTATATAGGCCGCTCTGCGATCAGTGCGATGGCTGACAGTTCGAGCAACGTGTTCACATCAAGTCTTTTAGCTTGAGGCCATGTAGATCTGCTAATGCGATCCTCGAAATGCTTCTTCAGGCCCTTGACAAACATTCTTTAGGTAGAAAAGCACTTTTGACTTGTTTGTACGCTTCAAAGTCGGTCGAATGTCGTCTGTTAAGAAGACGAGCCCACACGGCGACCTGTCACCATCAAAACGATAGAAAAAAAAATGGGACAATTTCGTGAACTGGTCCAAGGAATCCTTATTATGTATGTGGTCAAGAGACATAAAGACTGAAAATGCATCGCGTTACTGCAAAGTTCGTCCTTGGGCTCGTGACACTCGATCAAATACAGAGGCGTCTTGACGTGGTGGCCCTTGAACAATAATAAGTGCTACCAACAAATATCAGCATAAAACGGCTGCTACGACTCCAACATTTACACTATAATAAAAGAAGCAGTAACAGTATTTTTATTAAAAACTTCATGTCATTCATTGATAAGTGTAATCCACCTTTTTATGCAACTTTTGAAAGAACATCCTCCATTTGAAAAATGTCACATGGTCACACTATCAATGTAGCGGAGTAACATCACGTTATGCTGCAACAACGTGGACTAAAGGTGCGATCAGATCAAAGAGGAATGGAGAAAACGCTCCGTTGTAAGAAATGGTAATATAGTAAGTAAAGTCAAGTCAAGTACCCCTGTCACACCAAATGGCGTAAAGGGAATATGGTGTTAGTGACCATAAATTTTACAGACCTTCGACATATGATTTTTGGGGTAATGTAGTCGGTATTACGCCCGTGCCGCTTTACTTTCCCAGAAAAAAAAAATCCGGTACCCATTAAAGGCTGGGTGAACCGGAGCCGTCGATTGGGATCGAACCCTACCAAATGTCCTTTGTAGTCCAGTTTACTAACCACTTAGCTATCACGGCTCGAAACGGTAATATAGTCAACACCAAATGTGCGATTCTTGACAAACATTCTTGAAACCAGAATTGAGCTTTACGATAAACTCTATACATGCAAGTGAGGTGCAACTGTACAAGTATGTGGCTATTGGCATCATCTCTTGTGATGTACAAATATTGTTCTCCCCCCCCCCCCTCTCTCTCTCTCTCTCTCTCTAAGTGCTCGCCACATGACCTAAAAATGTTTCGATAGTCAAAATATATGTATGGTGACAGCTTTACAAGGAAGGAACACAACACAATACTGACGTTTCGGCCTGTGGCCTTCTTCAGAATATAGGGGCAACGACAACAAAAGGTGAAGCACAATTATCAATAACTACATGTTTTTGATGATCAGGTGAAGGGAGAGGAAAGTTGGATGTTAAAATAAGAACTCGTATTTTACCTTTACGTTTGTAATTATATTTATTTTTTCTCTAGAATTTCTTGTTTTTTTCGATGAGTTTTTATCCTTGTAAATTAAGATTACCGAGTATACATTTTGAAAGCAAAGAGGTAATGAAGTTGACTTTATAAAACCAGAGGGGCAGTCTTAAAAGCCTGAGAACCAATGCTGTCATTCATGTTAAACCGACCGGTGCGTAACCAAACGATTAATAATTATTTCTAAGCGGATATTAAATGCAACGTTTTGTGTGGCACGATTACGCAAACCGGCTGTAAATAATGGAACAGGCGATAACGTTTCATTACCAACATATCAATCAGTTTAAGAACATGATTAACGATGTACACAAAATGACAGCGAGTAAAGCGAGAAGACTTTTAAAGTTTGAAACTAGCGTTTGAACGGTTGTTGTGAACATAACTAACATAGTAGAAAACTTAACAAGTCGGAAAAATAGTAAAAGTGGACAAAATAAGAATAGTACCTTGTATTAGCCAAAAAGATCTTCTGCGAAATACATAGACAAAACAGTTTAAAACAAGTTGTTTTCAACTGAGAAAAAACATTTTTAACGTCTCCATTATCTATTTTTTTTTTTTTAAGTTGATTATTTATATTATAACCACCGCCCTCCGCGCGCGCACACACACACACACACACACACACACAAATGTGTTAAGATTGCGCGACCGTGTTCAGCGATGATGACAACCTAGATTTCAGACTTCGTGTTTCTCAACAAATGTGTGGTAAATCATCTACAAATGTGTGGTAAATCATCAACAAATGTGTGGTAAATAATCAACAAATGTGTGGTAAATCATCAACAAATGTGTGGTAAATCATCAACAAATGTGTGGTAAATCATCAACAAATGTGTGGTAAATCATCTACAAATGTGTGGTAAATCATCAACAAATGTGTGGTAAATCATCTACAAATGTGTGGTAAATCATCAACAAATGTGTGGTAAATCATCTACAAATGTGTGGTAAATCATCTACAAATGTGTGGTAAATCATCTACAACTGACAAGCGAGCGAAGTGGCCGCGCTCTCAGAAAACTTCTCAATTATAGGCTGTTTAATGAACACAGCGGAAGAAATACTGTTGCTAGGGAAACGGGAATAATAATACAGAAGAGAGTACACGGTGTTCAGTAATTGTATAATGATCTAACAGTGGAGAACAAGGGAAGGAAAATGTCATGACTCAATTACACACATTCATTCATTTTCTTCTCTGGCCGAAGACAACACATGGGGCGGAAGTCATAGTTTTCCACGATTGACGATTTACTGCGAGTTCTTGTAGTTCTTGGTTGTTTCTTAGTCCCATGGTTGAGTCTTCCCTAGTAATTGTTCTTGTAGTTCTTGGTTGTTTCTTAGTCCCATGGTTGAGTCTTCCCTAGTAATTGTTCTTGTAGTTCTTGGTTGTTTCTTAGTCCCATGGTTGAGTCTTCCCTAGTAATTGTTTTGTAGTTCTTGGTTGTTTCTTAGTCCCATGGTTGAGTCTTCCCTAGTAATTGTTCTTGTAGTTCTTGGTTGTTTCTTAGTCCCATGGTTGAGTCTTCCCTAGTAATTGTTTTTGTAGTTCTTGGTTGTTTCTTAGTCCCATGGTTGAGTCTTCCCTAGTAATTGTTTTTGTAGTTCTTGGATGTTTCTTAGTCCCATGGTTGAGTCTTCCCTAGTAATTGTTTTTGTAGTTCTTGGTTGTTTCTTAGTCCCATGGTTGAGTCTTCCCTAGTAATTGTTTTTGTAGTTCTTGGATGTTTCTTAGTCCCATGGTTGAGTCTTCCCTAGTAATTGTTCTTGTAGTTCTTGGTTGTTTCTTAGTCCCATGGTTGAGTCTTCCCTAGTAATTGTTCTTTTAGTTCTTGGTTGTTTCTTAGTCCCATGGTTGAGTCTTCCCTAGTAATTGTTCTTGTAGTTCTTGGTTGTTTCTTAGTCCCATGGTTGAGTCTTCCCTAGTAATTGTTTCAGTGACACAACCTGTCTGAACATGATCAGATAACTTAACATAACTAGCAATTACGAAATGTTGAAAATATGCAGCAAACGAAGGGATTAATACATAGATAACTGGCAGAAGGTGGAGATGAAGAGGTCACGTATTGAGGTGAGATTCAGAAGAAAAAAAAGTCACAAGGATTGTCATGCCTTGGACATTAGAAGAAGAAAGAGAAAAAAGTGACAGACAGAGGCCAATATGACGGAGTACCCTGGAAATAGAGATGAAGAGTGTGAGCCAGATATTGAGTTTAGACAAAGAGGAGGGAGGCACTTTGTTGTTGTCAGCATGACGTCACAAGGTATACTGACTACAATGTCAATCTGTGACGTCACGAGGCATACCCAGCCACTGACTACTTTTTCGGTCTGTGACGTGAAATGCAAACGTGTTTTGTCAAGCTGTGACCAAGGAGGGTACATAGAAAAATAAAATAAACCCTTCGGGGGCGAGGTGGGGGGGGGGGGTAATAGCCGGAACAGTGAAGAAATTAGGAGCTCTAACTGCGGACTGTCAAGTAAGTCAAGGCTGACAGCAACACAATCCCATGTCTCCCTTCAAAGCCCCATTCCCCCGGGGGGACTGGTTGGTCTCGAGGCAATACGCCAGCCTCGAGACAGAGAGGTTGTGGGTTCAAATCCCGGCCTCACCGGTTGGGATTTTTATCTATGATTTCTCTCTGCGGCAACCACCCCTGGTCTCAGCAGCGAGGCCTGGCTTGAAACGTCAATTACTCATCGATGGAAAAAAATATGAGTACCTTCGAAGTAGGAGTTATCTGCCTGTGCGGCGAGGGACCCCTGTGCACACGGCTGCCAGGGGAAAACGGATTAACATGCAAAATTCAGTTCCTAGTCTCTATGGACTTCGTCAGAGGCTAAAAACTGGCGAACGAACCCCCCCCCCGCGCCTTTTAAAAGGCTACCTTTGCTCACTAGTTACCCACACATGCCTAGCTGGAATGACTAATGCCCTGTACCACAGTCTGTGTGTTCGGTCTATGTTTGATATCAGGAACGACAAGTTAATATATTTGTCTACAATTATAAATTCACGGGTCAGAGCAAGGAATGATTCCCACCTAACAACTCAAGATTATGAGTGTTTGAGAGGTCGGGTTCGTTGCTGATCGATGTCTTCCGGGTTCACCCAACCTTAAATGGGTACTGGATTTTTTTTTTTCAGGGACAGTAAAGCGGCACGGGCATAATACCGACTAAATTACCCCCAAAAATCATGTGCCGAAGGTCTATAAAAATCATGGTCACTAACACCATATTCCCTATACGCCACTTGGCGTGAAGGGGCTCTTTACCTTTTATTACCTATGAGTGTTTGGCTGACTGACTTACACGTCTATTATTTTAACGGACGTGTTGAAGGGGGAGGGGGAGAAATCATAATGCTACTATGGTACAGTTTTTGTAGCATAGGAAGACAAAATCAGAATAGTACCTTGTATTAGCCAAAAAGTTCTACGAAATACATAGACAAAACAGTTTAAAACAAGTTGTTTTCAACTGAGAAAAAACCTTTTTAATCAAAATGGTAGTTTCTGTGTTGTTTTCATAAATCCTTACGTTTTTCTGCATACATTAAACACAATATTTTGTTTCCATATTGCCAACTCAACTGCAGAAACACAGCCATCATCATCATCATCATCATCATCAAGTACCGGGCCTGCTGGCGTAGGTGATCATGTCTCTCCACAATTTTCGATCTCAACAGTTATTTATCTGTTGTTAACCTTCTGCCAAGCCATTCTCTTAAGCTGTCTGGTATCTTATCTCTTTGCTTCCCTCTATCTCTTCGTTCCTTAATTTTCCCATTTGTTACAATATATTCCAGTTGTTCTCTTCTCATTACGTGGCCAAAAAATGATCATTGTTTCTTCTAAATATTGGAAATTAGCTCTCTTTTTGCTTTGGTCTGTTTCAGAAGGTTTTCATTACTCTTCTTAGTTTTCCATGGTATTCTCAACATTCTTCTGTAAAACCACATTTCTACAGATTCCAGTGATTTTCATATCTGTTGTCCTATTGTCCATGATTCACAGTTGAATCTGGTAACAACAATTAGGCATCTCCAACACAGTTGAATCTGTTGTTAAAACTGGTAACAACAATTAGGCATCTCCAACACAGATCGTATCACGAATGAACAAGTTCGTAAAAAATACAACAAACAAGCAATCGTAAATAAAGAGTACATGGTGATCTTTTGTCTAAGGTGGAGATACGCAAGATGAACTAGTTTGGCCACGTATCTCGATTGTCTGACATAGAACAGATCGTTCTGCAAGGAACTGTAAAAGAGGTGAAAGGAAAGGTAGGCAGAGAGAGAGAGAGAGAGAGAGAGAGAGAGAGAGAGAGAGAGAGAGAGAGAGAGAGAGAGAGATAGGAAGATAGCATAAAAGAATAGACAGGTCTCGACTTTGCAGAGTTTCAAAGAATGAATGAAGATAGAAAGAAAAGGAGAAGATTGACGAAGTCTGTCAGTGGTGTCTCAACGACCCTCCCCCCACCCCCTTTCCTCCGGTAGGGAGATGAATAAAATGAATGCAAGAGATGGATGCTGGTAGATAGGTAAAGGTATGGTAAGAAAAATGAGGAGCGATGACGATGAGTTTTAAAGAAATTAAAGAAGTGTAAAGGACACATTTAAGTAAACTCTGTGGATACTACCTAGAAAATGTTTGAAAACCACTGTTCTAATTTTTAGCCTCAAAGATCTCAAATTGTTCACTGAGCCATAAAGTTCGATATCAATTGACGACCGAGTCAAATGCAGAAAAGTCAATGGTTTCTTACATGCAGCTCGGCACGCTTGGTTTGAGAAACCAGACCTAGCTATACAACTGTTTCTTAAATTCACTGACATTAATAATTATTATGTACACACACATACACACAAATAATAATAACAAGACCCGAATATTGTGGGTGGGGAAGGGTGGGGGAATGCCAGTATTCAGCCGGTTCACTGTACCTTACAAGAACCGGTTTCTAAAATCTAAAAGTTCATAGAATTCATTTTTTTTTTTAAATTCACAAAAAATGTTAAGTGCATATACTCAAATATATTATGCATGAAAAATGCAAATGTAGACTTTGAAGAACTTATACAACGTTATATTTCACAATAGAATCAATGTCTTCTGTATGTTAGAATTACCTCAGTGAAGGGGCACTTGGTTGTTCGAACGTGACCTTTGAATGATAATATCTATGTAATCTATAGTCGCAGATGTTAGAGACTTGAACAAACTTAATATAGAGGGTTGAATATAAGTGTTAATGGTCGAGTTGATTCATCATCTTTCTTTTGATCAGAGGCCGACAAAGCACTTCGTGGCGTCTTGTAAGATACCAATATAGTTAGAATATGATTGGATGAACGCAAGGCCCCGGTTCCCAGTGGCGTTCAAGCGTTATCTTTCTATCCGTGGAGAAATATAAACAATAACCTTTACCCTACGCGTCGATGGTACTGGAAACGATTCCTTTATTCCCAGCCCACAGTCGACAATCCGAAATCGAATAATGACGTCACAAAGTTCTGAAGTGGGAAACGTATGCAAAGCCAACTATAGATTTAGAAAGGCGGTGATAGGAAATTCCCGGAAAACCTCAAACTATCGTGACGTTTTCAGCTTTGTGAGCAAGGGCGGTTGTGGGTTGAGTGACGTCAGCGGTCTATATCTCCTATAGCTGTTAGTGTCATACTAGTGGGCGGATTTCCGGTTTTATTTTCTGTCCGCGGGCCTTTGTAAATCTATAGATGGCTACGGTGTATGGCACAGACTGACACGAAGACGTCATAGGCTGTTTTTAAAAATAGATGAATTATTTATCTCCTAGCAACCGCTTCCATTGATAATATTCAAATAGGGAAGAGGCAGATAATTGCAATGCTGTTCTAAAGCTGGTAGCAGTAGCAAGTGGTGGGGTGTAACGAACATTCCTACAAGGTAAGGTGACAGCTTTACAAAAAAGGAACACAACAAAATAGTAACGTTTCGGCTACACGCGGCCTTCTTCAGAGAACGGGAACAACACAAACGGATAACGAAATAAAGATACACTCTACTACATCTAGAATGGCCGGTACAGGTAAATGAAGGAGAAATAAATAGAGGGATAAGAGATGAAGTGATAAAGCGATAGGGGGATGCACTACATAGGGAGGATAAAATGGATAATATGTAAGAAAAATTAGTAAGCTAAAAAATAGTTAACATTTAAACTGAGACTTAACTGATACACGATCCAAAACCTTCCAGCGAATAGATGTCTGTGAGTCAAATGTGAATGTGATAAGACGTTGGGGGGAGGGAGGGTGGGGGGGGGAACCACACGTGATTAGACGAGAAGTCGGATGAGATTGGAAGGTGATAGTATGAGGTATGAAAAACTGTCATGGATGAGACGGTTATCAGCTGAAGACAGAGAAGTGTGTATTATGGAGTGAAAACATGAGCAAACAAAGTTAGACGTGACTCGGTCAAAAAGGGGATAAATGTGGCGTAATATAGGGAGTATGTAAGACTGACGTAGATACGAGGTTCAAAATATGAGGAGGGATAGGATGGTAGTGGGTCTGACAGAAGTAGTGTTTTCCAATCAAACAGGAAAAAAAACAGAGTAAGATAGAACTGGAATATAAAGTGAAATAGGAGAATCTGGCAGAATACGTATTGATAATGATTATAAATATAAGTAGAGAACAAGCAAATAATAGCAGTGATGGTGTAATTATAAATATTAGATGGTAACTAGGGATCATGACTCCTGTAGTTAATATTATATCGCGTTCATCCAATAATATTCAAATACCAGTTCTCGCGAATCAATCGGAGACGTTCAGTTATATAAATCACGTATGTTTTTTTTTTTTTTTTTAAACTATCATTTTATTTTCTGCAACAATTCTATTGTTAACAATAACTTGAAGGACAACACGTTGTCTAGATCTCGTACAAAAGTGTATCCATACATTTATTTAATTACACTTCTTAAGTCATCTGAATAAATATATTGGCTGCATATAAAAGTCAGTCATTACAAATAATCTTTGATTTGGTCGTCCAAACATCTATATAATTAGTAGAAATCCTGCAATTCGTGTCTTGGCTACTGACGTTGTTATATGACACTCTCTCAGGTTCTGTAATTGCATCCACGTAACTTATTACTTAGCATAAAGTCAAACACACGATAATATGACTTCTGTATCAATCTGTTTATTTCTAACCTTTATTTCCTCAATAAGCACTGATTTCTTTAGAGACTCAAAATATCTACCTAATGCTAAACGTCTTCCCTTGAAGGCTTCTTCTGGTCTCCTCACTCTCTAAATCTCACTACAGCTTCTTTTCTAGTCTAGGCCCATTACTGGATCTCTCAATATTTGTTTCTGTCCAATTTGGTTTCTTCCCAAATTTCTTGTATCATTTATTTTATCTGCTTTAAAAAAAAACAAAAAAACAAAGTACCCCCTTCACGTCAAGTGGCGTATAGGGAAATATGGTGTTAGTGACCCTATATTTTACAGACCTTCAGCACATGATTTTTGGGGTAATGTGGTCGGTATTACGCCCATGCTGCTTTACTTTCCAGGAATCTGCTTTAAAGATAAGCTAAATCTTATTGTTGATGTCATTTTCAGGTGATAATTCCAGAGGCGCATACTTGTCCGATGTAGTGTGGAAGCAGCAGCGATGGCTCAGAAAATGAAATGTATTACGATTAAAGTAGTCGCACTGAAACTAATTATTTCTCCAAAGAAGATGATCGAGGTTATCATAAAATATGAAATCCTTGGAAAAGAACGATGGCGGATACGTCAAAATTTTCTTTTCACACTGGACAAAGATACAAGATAGTTTCGTTAGATACAAGATAGTTTAGTTTCAAAATCTACAAAATCGCTTGGAAATAAATGGACATTTGATCGTTTCGACAGAAGTAATCTACATCCCAACGTTGTGCTACAAATGCCAGACCTGGACCCTAGATGCAAGAACAATAAGAAAAATAACCTCTATAGAGATGAAATGTGTTAGACGAATGACAGGAAACAGTCTGAGAGATAAGATCAGAAATGAACAACTGAGAAAAAAGCTAAGAATAGCCCCGGCCATAGAATATATAAGGAAACAACATATAAAATGGTTTAGCCACGTGACAAGGCAGAAGGATCAAAACACAACACAACGAGCCTTCAACAAACGTTGTGAGAACACCAGACCCAAGGGTCGACCACGAAAAAGATGGATCGATTGATTATTAGAAGCACTAGGAAACATAACAGCAGCAGAGGTGAACAGAAAAGCAAAAGACCGCAAATTATTTCCCCCCCTCGACCCTGAAAGGCAGATGAGGAAGGAAAGAAGAAGAAGAAAGAAGTAATTATTCGTGAGAATGCAACACAATAAATTCTCGAATCAACGTAATTTGAAAGAATCTCCGAGAAATAACAATGACATTTGCATCTCGCAATCTAATTTGTGGAAGATTGTAGGTGGTGCTGATTTCACATTCCGGAAGTATGTGGGAGGTATGAACGTGTTGTGTGAGAAAACTCACCTTGTTGTCTCTAGAAGATTTACGAGAGTTCAGAGAAATACGTGGTGAGAATTATGACATAAGTGTATCTTGATGCGACATGTATATATGCCCACAATACCAGTGGAAGATAATAGCAGCCTGTTGACGGAAGGATAGAAAGATTTGTGTCAAGTATCAAAGTACACAGACTGATAATAGCCCACGTCGACAGCAGGTAAAATGGTTTAATGGAGAATGTGGAACTGGTTTTCCCAATCCAAATCTACCGATAAATCATGACTATCATGGTAGGATATGGATGTGGATCATGGACGATGGGACAACAGACAAGAAGATCACTGGAGACTGTAGAAATGTAGTTTTACAGAAGAATGTTGAGAATACCATGGACAGCTCAGGAGAGTAATGAAAGCGTTATGAAAGAGACTGACGCAAAAAAAGAGAGCTAATTTCCAATATCAGGAAGAAAAAAATCATCATATATTGGCCATGTGATAAGAAGAAAATAGCAGGAATATATTGTAACAACTCGGAAAATTGAGGGACGAAGAGACAGATGGAAGCAAAGAGAAAAGATACCAGACAGCTTAAGAGAATGGTTTGTCAGAAGGTCAACAGCAGAAGTGATAAATAGCAAAGAGAAAAGATACCAGACAGCTTAAGAGAATGGTTTGTCAGAAGGTCAACAGCAGAAGTGATAAATAACTGTCGAGATTGAAAGTTGTGGAGAGACATGATCACCCACGCCAGCAGGCATGTACTTGATGATGATGACAATCATTTGTGATAAAAAAAAAACAATTACTCTAGTAGTGTCTTATTCCGTCAAATTTCCGTCAAAATTGTCAAATATAAAATGATTCATACAAGCCAACCGCTGTATATAATAACAAATATATTTATTCCCTGAAGTTGAACGATTTGGTAAAACCTCTTTTACCGGCCCCACAATTCCATCAATAAAGATACACCTATGGAACTTGACACGCCACATTGTACAATTACTGTCAATTGTGTTACTGTCCACCCATCAGTTACGCGATTTCGAGTATTCTATATACGACATAGCAACATTGCAAATGTACAATTTATTAAAAGTCAATGTTATTTTGATTATTTGGTTATGGAAAGCCCCGGTATAACTGCAAACGAATTAAAATCCATAATTGCTCAACCGCCCGTGCCAGCGTAATCGTCCGAATTAATATCTCATCTCCTAAACAAAGAAAGGTAACCGTGGTCCCCATCGTAGCAGTCTCAGCACACGCCAAAAGACATAAGGCGAAACCGCGCAGAAAGTGAACACAGCCATCTGTTCTCCATCATACGATATCATCATTCATCGTAAACAATTGGAATATCGAAACATGATCAAAACGGATGAGACACACGGCTCACGGTGTGCACAGAACTCTTAACTCAGTAGCTCATGCAACAAGGAACACTTTTCATGCATAGCCTTCAATTGTTCCCGCCGCCTATGCACCATATACAGAAAGTCCACGTTCTCTTGAAAATGATGATCGTCATATTTTTTTTTTAATGTATAGCGCTTGATGATGTTAGGCCATTGTTGTTGACTCCAATTCCGAACATATAGACACACAGTTAGTCGTCAGATTATCCCCGTCGCACATCAAACAACAGACCGTAAGATTAGCGTACGGTCGTCAAAAGTCTATTTTTTTTTTAACAAATAATACTATGTCAAATTACCATAACATGCTGCAACGTACTTTCCTACAGATTTGTTTGCAAGCTGGTTCCATGGCTTGGTGGACAGACTACAGTAATTTTGCTGAATTTTATATTCAAAGATTCCACTGACAAATTTGTTGAAGGCAAATTTATAGTGACAAACGCAGGTTCACACACAAACGTAATATAATTGTTAAAATTAACTTTTTTCTTCAAAATAAAAAAAAAAAAAACTCCGTTATTCTTACACACAACTATTGTTCAATCGTTAAGCTACTGTGGATGGCTGTGTTGCTAGTTTACGGCAAAGTCTCGATATTTGCACCATTTTCCCCGAACACATCCGTTTTCGACATCGGTAGATTTGCTTAACTTTTTTTTGCCCGGCCCACGGGAATTTTTGGTCTACTTTTGTCGACTTTTAACTGTGCGCGAGTCCACACGGGACCTCCTGTTTTTCGTCGTTATTCAAGGAAGCTAGACGTGACATCTTACTACAAAGAGAGCAGGGAAGGGTAGCGTCAGGATGAAACCACGAAACTGAAGTGAAACATCCTCATGCCTGTGGTGGGGTTTGAACCAGGGGACAGCTCCTATTCAGATGCCGACAACTTACCTCTAGACCAACCAGCGCAATCGGTTATAATCTAGAATATTGTTTTCTTTCGGACTATCAGTTTTTCTGTGGTGGCCGGAAAATAAAGGTCAGATGCCACAGTGCAGTAGACACGCAATGTACAGGTCAGAGTTTATTATTTCATCCTCGAAAGTTTAAAAAAAAAATCCTTTCTAACTCTACTGGAATCGAGCCAGATAGGAAAGTGACAGGCCAATTTACTCGACCACCTGCTTTCAACTAAAATAACTTCTGCATCTATCCGACAACGCCACTTCATTTGCCGCCTTTATAAGGACGTTAATTAGGCGTAGATGCGTTGCGTGGTTTACAGCAAGCAGATTTTTGTGCGGTCCAACACTTCCGTTTTTAGAATGGTATTTGTGAACAACTTGGGCACAATAATTACATCAGATGAGAGATGCACCACAGAAATAAAAAGCAGAATAGCTCAGGCCAAAATAGCATTTCAGAAAATGAAAAATATCTTATGCAACAAATCTATGTCATTAAGAATGAGAAAGAGAGTTCATCGGTGCTATATAGAACCAATTGTGACCTATGGAAGCGAATCATGGACAGTAGACAAACAAATGAAAAGACAATTAGAGGCCACAGAGATGGGATTTCTCAGAAGAATGTTGAAAGTTCCCTGGACAGATAAAAAGACCTATGAGGAAGTTCTCAAAGAGGCCAACACAAAAAGGGAGCTCTTAAAAAACATCAGAAAGAAGCGATCAACATTTTTCTGGCACATCATGAGAAGAGGAAAGTTGGAATACTTGGTTACAACTGGCAAAATAAAAGGAAAGAGAGATCGCGGACGACAAAGAGAGAACATACTGGATAGCTTGGTGTCATGGCATGGAAAACAGTCAACAACAGAACTGATATGATGCACTGTAGATAGAAGATTGTGGAGGGACATGATCGCCTACGCCAGCCGGCATGGTACATGATGATGATTTGTGAACAACCGATTTCCCGCTCGATCGCTTCTTCCTATTCGCTTGGCCTGACTGGTCAGTCTGCGGGGAAACCGTGTAGAAATGGAATAGGATCCGTAGAGTACGGACGTTTAATTAACGATCCTGGCGCAAGCATTCAACAATGAGTCGCTAACAGTTGTCAGCCCTGTAGACTTCACCTCCAATCAGAATATAGAACGGTCAAAATCGTCACTACAGCTAAACAGACGCAATGATTACATTGACTACATTTATTATAGTAAAGTAAAGTACCCCCGTCACGCCAAGTGGCGTATAGGGAAATATGGTGTTAGTGACCCTATATTTTACAGACCTTCAGCATATGATTTTTGGGGTAATGTGGTCAGTATTACGCCCGTGCTGCTTTACTTTCCCAGAAAAAAAATCCGGTACCCATTTAAGGCTGGGTGAACCCGAAAGCCGTCGGTTGGGATCGAACCCTACCCCTTGTCCGTGGTAGTCCAGTTCACTAACCACTGAGCTATCGCGGCTCCCACATTTATTATAACGCACATTAAACCCCGAGTGAGATATTGAAATGCTCTTTACCTCCCAATTGAAAAGAACATATTACTGCTGTCAAAACATAAATAAAAAGTGGAGATTACAACGGACCTTCAAGAAGAAGTTTTAATAATCGTTTTGTACAATAAATCAATTGCTGCATACCAGACCCCCCGTAGAACATGAAGCGTGTAATAACAATAACTAATAGAGACATGATTGCAACAAATTTCTTAACATTATCCGCACTGTTGGATGATATTTCTGTTTGAATAAATCAAGTGTATAGATGTATTTGCAACAACAACAACAACAACAACAATCTTTTTTTTCTTCTTTCCTTCCTCATTTGCCTTTAATCGTCGAGGGAAGTAATTAGCGGTCTTTTGCTCTTCTGTTCGCTTCTGCTGCTGTTATGTTTCCTAGTGCTTCTAATGTTCCATCGATTCATCTTTTTCCTGGTCGACCCTTGGATCTGGTATTATCAGTGTTTACTGAGGGCCCATTGTGTAGTGTTTTGATCACTCTGTCTTGTCACGTGGCCCAATCGTTTAAACTGTTGTTTATTTATATATTCTGGAGGTGGGGGAGGGCGGCGGCTATTCCTAGCTTTTTTCTCAGTTCTGCATTTCTGATCTTATCTCTCAGGCTGTTTCCTGCCATTCGTCTAACACATTTCATCTCAGTAGAGATTATTTTTCTTACTGCTCTTGCATCTAGGGTCTAGGACTGGCATTGGTAGCACAACGTTTTTTTCTTCCAGTAGCAGAGATCCCAAACATGTGATTTAGCGCACGAAATACAGCTTAGGTTTATCAGCAACTCCGGAGAATAATTATTCTTGCAACGGCTTTCAATTGCTTTCATTCATGGTCAGAATTTGGTGCGAAAATCAGTTTCGTTTATTCAGTACATCAGTTTGTTCATTGAAATGGTAAAGTGTCGTCACGTAAAGTCGTAGCGAAGTAAGTAGCCAACTTCACCGAGCTACGTTATAAAATTTGAAGATGAGGTGGTGGCCAGTGCTTTCCCTGAAGTTATTACCTTCACGAAATTCTGTAAACAAGGCACTCAAGGCAAAAGAGTTTCAGGCAAGAATTTAATTGAACTTCACGTTATCGCCAAACTAGTGTTTTAACCAGCATTTTCTTTCCCTACAAGTTAAGTGTTTTATTTGTATTCATTTTTTCTACAGATTTCCTATTTCAACTCATTTCCTTCCTCTCTCTCCTCGTTTTAGTTGCTACAGAACATGTAGTAGAGTATATCTTCATTTCGTTGTCTGTTTGTGCTCCCTTGTTTTCTGAAGAAGACCGCATGTAGGCCGAAAAGTCAGTAATCTGTAAAAGTCAATAACCTGTAAAAGTCAATAATCTGTAAAAGTCAATAACCTGTAAAAGTCAGTAATCTGTAAAAGTCAATAACCTGTAAAAGTCAATAATCTGTAAAAGTCAATAACCGGTTAAAGTCAATAACCTGTAAAAGTCAATAATCTGTAAAAGTCAATAATCTGTAAAAAATCAATAACCTGTAAAAACAAATAATCTCTATTGTATTTTTTTGTGTAAAACTGTCACCATAGTTTGTAGGAATGTATACTAGACCCCACTACTTTCTACCTGCTACCAGCTTTACTGCAGCGCTACAATTATTGACCTATTCCCAGGGTTTGAACAACTTATTTAGTGACACTTCCAAGCCCTGAACAACATTTCTGGATCACTAACAAGTAACATTAGTGCAACTTAACAGATGTTCGGCTTATCTGGGCCACATAGAAATATCGATCGATAGCTGATATCAGATTCCGTTGCATAAAAACGCCCGTTTCTCTCGACAGGCGTGCTATGTATAAACAGCTTAAACAAGATTAACGGTATCTATGTTAGAATGACGATATTTCAAACGTTAATTCCTTAATTGACAAAAATGATGATTTCCTAACGCATATTCATGTTAGCCACATTTATTTTAAAAAATAGCCTGACCTACAATAGTGACCTATAATAGCAAAATGTTACACCTTCTCAATATTCCTGTTTGGTGCAGAAACATGGACATTAGACCAGAAAACAGAACAGAAAATTGAGGCCTTTGAAATGTGGATTTATAGAAGAATAGGTAGAATTGGATGGAAAGAAAACAAACGAGGAAGTTTTAAAACAACTAAAAATGAAGAAAGAACTACTAAACACAATTAGAGCAAGACAAATGACATTTGTTGGTCATGTTAAACGACACAACAGTCTAATAAAAGTAATATTAGAAGGGAAAATACAAGGTAAAAGAGGCAGACCAATACTAACATGAACGAGTAACATCAAAAGATGGACAAGTCAGCCTATGGCAAACTGCACCATCAAAGCACGAGACAGAGTGGAATGGCGCTCCATGGTAGCCAACCTTCGATGCGGAGACGGCACTCAATGATGATGACAATAGTGAAAGAATAAAGCTCCTCGTATTCAATCAAAATAATGTATTAATTATGCACTAACAAAGAAACTACTAAACACAATTAGAACAAGACAAATGAAATTTGTGGGGCATGTTAAAAGACACAACAGCCTAATAAAAGTAATGTTGGAAAGGAAAATACAAGGTAACAGAGGCAGAGGCAGACCAAGACTAACATGGACGAGTAACATCAAAAGATGGACAAGTCAGCCTATGACAACCAGCATCATCAAAGCAAGAGACAGAGTGGAATGGCGGGCGCTCCGTGGTAGCCAACCTTCGATGCGGATACGGCACTCAATGACGATGATGAACAAAGAAACAGAAATAATTCTGTAGTTTGTTTATCGATCACTCGGGGTATGTATTGTTTTCTCACTCGATATTGATTTGTGTCTAATTGTGTAATATACACGTCACTCGATCGAACGATGGGACAGACATATTGAGTTAAAGGTACGAGGTAAAATTACTGCCAGGTAATACCTGAACGGTTGTGGGGAAACAGCTGCCGTACTAAGTTATCCAGTGTCACAATATTAATTGTATTATTTGTTTCTTTAAAGAGAAAAGCGAGTTCAGGTTTATTAAAAGTACTATACACAGCGTGAACGAAATTTGTCAGCGAGTGATAGTTGACTGTTGCATGGAGCAGAACTGATCAAGACCCTACTCCGTACAGGTGGAAGGCAGACAACGGTCTTCAAATCGAGCATGGATCTGAAGGGAATGCAGAATTGGTATAAAGAAAATGCTGTGTTAAAATCGAATGTACTGGGCCTCAAGATGCGTATATCATATCTTCATGTAAAACACAAAACAGTGTAACTTAAACTTATAGCTCGTTTCAAAACATATGCCCAACTTCAAAACGCTATTACTCTCTAACCGTTTGTTAAATACTTTTGAAATTTTCCAAATGTTATTAGAATGCAAAAGACCCTTTAAATGTATATTTAACAAATATCTTGCAGCTGCAGTTTTCTTAAAGCGGCGATATTTCTTTGATGTTTGTCAAAATTGTAAATTGTGAAGTCCTAAAGAATAGAAATTACCGTAGTTGCTGGTCTACGATTAATTTTCACTAGGTAAAGGCGTGGCCGTAATGGGGAAATAACTGGATAAAACAAAACACCAGGATAATTATTGTCTGCTCAGTTCGAGGACGGACGATAATATCAAGGTATACCTGTATGTCCAATTTTCATAGTTGTGTGGTCCTGAAAAGGACCGTTTGTTGAAATAATTTAAGGTAATATAGGGGCCAACATTGTGGGGGCTATATACTTTCATTCTGAATCAGACGAGTCTAAAAGATTAATAACTGTTTGGGGTTGAACATTCCACAAACCATCATTTTTTCCAATATTCCTCTTCCTGTTTTAAGACGTGGTCTTCACATTTAGCCCAATAATCTTTGTCTATATTTAATAAAGCGAGATTAGCAAGAGTCTTTACATCGCATATTTTGAATGTTGTATTTTCATCTGCCACTTGTCCTTTTAATTTTGCCCAGATTAGTTCTATTGGATTTAAATGAGCATGGTAAGGTGGCAGCCTCAAACTTATATGACCGTGTTCTTGGATAATCTTATCTATTTGAAAAATCTTTGTCCTCTGTTTTTGCTTTACTAGAGATAGTAATTCAGGTTTTAAGTACATGTTATTAAATTGTATGTGCTCCTTTGTGAGCCATATCTTAATAGCATCTTTTGTACTGGATGACGTCGGGACTTTATCTTCAAGTGCAACAATGTTGTGGTATGCTGCATTGTCCATTACTAGGCAAGATGGTCGATCTAGTGATGGGAGAACAGAATTTTCAATCCAATGTCTAAATATGTGACCATTCATCTCAGAGTGATAATCCCGATTGTCTATGGATTTTGAAAGAAAAATGAGCTCTGCATTCTGTATTAGTCCATGTTGTCGACTACCTGCATGAGCAATTATCAAGCGCTGTCCTTTGCTGCTAGGTATTAATCTCTTAATCTTTCCATCTGATGACTGCCATTCCCTTTGGTTAGTGTGGTGAACATTGATCCATGTTTCATCCAAGTACACAATATCATAACCTTGCTTGCGCACCTCTTTTACTTCACGTAAGTACTTGCTTCTCATGACTACTATATGTGGCTTCTCACAGATGATGTTTCGTCCATTGGAATACTTTCTGAATGTAAAGCCTGCAGCTCTCACATTCCTCCATAATGTAGACTTTGATATTTCAATACTGTTGTTCTTTTTCAGCGATACTTTTAATTTTCTTATTGTAACAGTTTCATTCATACCCAACATTTTGCGAATTTCACTTCTAATAAGTTCACTGTCGAAATTATCCAACATTTTTGCTCTTCCTTGTGATTTTGTATATTTGGAACATTGACGGTCACGTGCTTGAATCCAGCGATTAAATGACCGTTTAGATCAGCGGTTCTCAACCTTCCTAATGCCGCGACCCCTTAATACAGTTCCTCATTTTTGTGGCGACCCCCAACCATACAATTATTTTTCTTGCTACTAACTACTTTATAACTGATATTTTGGTACTTATGAATCGTAATGCATGTATTTGATATGCAGGATTTTGCATTGTTGTAAATTGAACTTAATGACTTAATTAAACATAAATATTAACATACATGCTAATTTTTGCATTACATAGGCAAATGGCATATTAATTTGTACAGAACTGAACAGGAAATAAGATTTCGTTCATAAAAAGAGGCTAGGAGTTATGTAGAAAATAAAATGAGGTTAAATGAAAAAAAAAACAAAAACAAAAGTGCTAAAGTAAAAATTGAAATCATACTGGCCAACTTACCAGCCTGAAGATGTCATCACGGTAATCCAAATTGAATTATTTTATGTAGAAAACAATACTAAATGTTTATCCTATCAGTTTGTAAATTTTCACTGATGCAACTAACAATTTAACAAGCTTTAGTCACCAATAATCACACTGACCATAAAAATTTTTTTTATTATTTTTTACTTTATTTTATTGGTTATCAAACGTAAGACTGTCACTTATTACAGATAGTTTCTTCCGACAGTAAGTTATCAAACAGATAAGTCTAAGTCTAATCTATCACTATCGGCAGATACTAAGTCTAATCTATCACTATCAGCATTTTTAATAACACTATTGCTACATTTGGCGAAAGTATGCGTAAAAAGCCAACGTCAATGCGAAGGTTGAGATTGCTTATTTCTCACCAGATAAGAAATTCTCGGGGCAGTCTTTGCTAGAGCACAACGGAGATCATCTTCCACAAGAAGTCTACTTCTGTATTTAGACTTGAGAGCTAACAAACTGGGAAATCCTTGTTCGCAAAGGTATGTTGTTGGCAATGGAAGAAGAAGACGCAACACTGTCTCAGACAGAACAGGATATGACTGCAAACACTTGATGCAGAATTGTGTAAGTGCCATTGTAGAGAAATCAGTTCTTGCTGCTGCGTTGTTAATAAGTTCGATAAACTCCTCTTGTGCTATCTCAGGAACATCTTCAACTTTGACTGTGAAAGGTCTTCTGGCAAGAGCAAATGGGGTTTCAGGTAAATTTGGAAAGTACAATGAAATTTCGTCATCAAGCATGTGCATGTGTTGTTTCACAGAAATTATCATTGTAATCCTTATGTTTAGTTCAATGTCATGTTCCTCAAAGAAAGCAGATAATGTAGGCAACATGTACATTTTATTTTCATCCAATTTTTTTTGCCACAGCTGAAGTTTCATTTGGAATGATCGGATCTTTTCAGACAGATCAAGGCATGTTGCATTTGGTCCTTGCAGTGATAAATTTAACTCATTCAAGATGGCAAAGATGTCAACCAAATAAGCTAGTTTAAGCAGTTTATTTTTATCGACGAAAAGTGCTTCGAACTGCGGTCTTGCTTTCTGATTAAAAAACGTTTTGAGTTCATCACGCAGGTCAAAAACCCGCTTTAAAACTTTTCCTCTCGACAACCATCTCACTTCAGTGTGAAATAGCAAAGTATTGTACGGCGCATCAAATTCGTTGCACAGTTGTGAAAATAGTCGACTGTTTAAAGTGCTCGCCTTTATAAAATTGACACAACTTATGACGCTTTTCATTATTTCCTGTAACTCTTGTGGCAGCGTCTTCGTTGCTAATATTTGCCGATGAATCATACAATGAGTTCCGATGACTTTTGGTGACTCATTCAGTACCAAACGTTGAAATCCTGATCGACATCCTAGCATAGCCGGAGCTCCATCTGTGCAAACACCACACACTTTTTCCCAAGAAATCATATGCATTTTCAGAAATGAACCAACTGTGTCAAATACATCACGGGCAGTTGTTGTCATTTCAAGAGGTTTGCAAAAAAGAAACTCATCTTTAAAGTCGCCATCATAAATGTACCTCACGTAAACCAATAACTGTGAACAGTTTGCAACGTCAGTAGATTCATCAATTTGGATACTAAAAATTGGAATTGGCGCAGATTTAATTTCCTGGATTACCTGCTCAAGAATATCATCAGACATGTCTTCTATTCTTCTGCGGACAGTGTCATTAGATAAGGAAATTGCACTCAGTTTTGTTACATATTCGTCTCCGATCATAACTGGAACAATGTCTTTGGCCGCTGGCAGCAGTCAATCCTCAGCAATTGTGTGAGGTTTCATAGCTCTGGCGATTCTAAGTGCCACCAAATATGAAGCTTCAACGGCTGCTACGTTTTGTTTGTGCCACTTACCACCAGTGTCAAGTCTGGCTTTCTTAAGTCCATCAACTTTACTTCTAAAATAGTTGATATCCTTGCCGACAAAGGACGGATGTTTGCTATCAAAATGACGTTTTAGTTTGTTCGGCTTCATAGATTCAGCTGATAGACACTCACAACAAATAACACATTGCGGTTTCTCCATTCCTGCTGTAATAATTGAGGTAAACCCATATTGTAAGAAATCCTCACTATATTTTCTTTTCTTACCGGTAACGTTTTTATCAACACGATCCATGTCATTGGGTAACTTAACTGTGTGATATGTTTTACTCATTTACTGGGAAAAGTGAAAGTGAAAGTAAACACACTCTTTAATATTTAATGTGACTACACACAAACTCAGTTGGCTGAGTTGATAAATATATCCTCAATATCTTTAACAGTTATTTATAATTAGTCTCTGTACTTCAAAAGCATTAATCACAACAATTTCTGTGATAATTTAAACGTTTATAAAATGTTAAGTACACAGTAAACACGAGACAAGTTAAACATGCACAATGCGATCGTTTACAAATTGAAAGTTCTGACAATTTGCAACTATTTGTAAGCTGCTTTGTGATTCGCTGTAACTTTCAAAAATTAGTCCTTAACTTCAATGTGTTAGCGAATGAAACTTGAGTTTACATTTAATTAAACATGGTTTAGAATTGCTAGCTTTATTTATAAACAAGTATTTGGTGAAATAATTATTTAAAATGTTAATAAATAAAACAAAATAAGTTTTGACGAAAATGGAAAATTTTGTGTTGATGTGCAAAAAAATGTGTTTTTCGATGGCCTTTGGCGACCCCCTGGAAATGGGCATTCGACCCCCAAAGGGGTCGCGACCCACAGGTTGAGAACCGATGGTTTAGATAAATCCAAAATGTGTCTTGTCCTATTCTCAGGGTTTTCTAAAGAATGAAATAATCTTCCTCGTTTAGCCTCTTTGCAAAAATAGTCATACATTTTTATTGCGATGTTTTGTAAACTGCAGAATTTCATTTTAAGACTCATGATAAATGTTAGCGTTCCACGTCTACACCTATGAAAGAACGGAAATGGAACACACAATGCCTCGTGTTTTCTAAAAGTGTCTAATTGTGTCAGACAGCTCACGTTTAAAGCGTGCAAAATCGTAAATTTGACCGTGTATATATTTGTAATCGCTATTTTTAACTTAAATACTGTAAACACTAAGTTTGACTACATCAATGGGTCGTTATAAATTTATATAAATCAAATAAGCAATAATAATAACCAAATGTTTGTTTTTAATGAAATTAATTCCCTGTTGGGTTCTAATCATTATAACTTTACATGCAAATTTTGAAAAAAATACAAAAAAGCGGTTTAAAAGATATTGATTTTAAAAGTTGGGCACGACTTATGAAACAAGCTATAATCAAATTATTACCCGTTTATTTACGAACGAGCAAGAGAAGTCATCTTTTGGCGAAAGTAAAGGACAAAAACAAGTTCTGACAAATGGTCCTAGAGAATGGATTCGAGCACCTATCGAATCTAAACGAATGTCCCGAATTATGCAGGATCTAGCCCCAAGCACATTTAAAACAAATGTATATGGCTAACAGGTAAATGAATTTAAATATTTGGGAACTTTGTTAACCTCAGACGGAAAATGTACAAAAGAGGTGAGATGCAGAATGGCTCAGGCAAAAGCAGCTTTCCAAAAATGAGGATGATACTATGCAATCCATTTTGACAATAGAAACAAGAAAAAGAGTTCTTAAATGTTATGTCTTAACATATGGATGTGAATCATGGACAATAGGAAAACAGACATGAAAATAACTGGAGTCTGTAGAAATGTGGTTTTACAGAAGAATGTTGAGAATACCATGGACAGCTAAGATGAGTAATGAAAATGTTCTGAAAGAGGTTCAAGCAAAAAGAGAGCTAATTTCCAATATTAGGAAAAAACAATCATCATTTTTTGGCCATGTAATGAGAAGAGAACTACTGGAATATATTGTAACAACTGGAAAAATTGAGGAACGAAGAGATAGAGGGAAGCAAAGAGAAAAAATACCAGACAGCTTAAGAGAATGTCTTGGCAGAAGGTCAACAACAGAAATTATAAATAACTGCCGAGATCGAAAGTTGTGGAGAGACATGATCACCTACGCCAGCAGGCACGGTACTTGAAGCTCTAGCGTTGAGAAAAACTCCACAATTTAAAACTGCATTCTCATACTCCACTGGCCTAGTCTGCTTGGATAATTCAGTCATGCAGTTAGATAAACCACGGGACATATACTACAGAACTGATATATATGTGTCCAGTTAAGGATGCATTGGCTCAATACTAAACATTCCAATCAAAATGTATTTTAACAAAAGAGAAGTTCCAAACAAGTCAAATTCACCATAATCAGTCTGACGGTGGAAGCATCACGCAAACACAAGAGAAGAAAAAGAAGTAGAAGTTAAGCAATAAGTCACAGTTGAGAACAGTATATAGCAATGGAGGACGGTGAGTTTGAAATTTGAGGAGGCCAGGACATGACTAAACTTCTAGGTTGACCTTTAACTTGATAATTTGCGACATAAACATTACTGCAATCTATGTAATATAGTTCCTTCAATTATTGTCCAAAATTAACATAATTATAATTACATTATAATATCTTAATTTCTTGCATTATAAGTTATTTAAACATGTTTTTTTCTGTTAATCAAATTCTCTTACGGATTTGTTCAGGTTTATTTTATAAATAATGACAAAGCGCAGTGATTCTTACGTTAGGCACTTCATAAATTCTTATCCCCAACTACACAATTTCAAATGTTTCAATAAAAAGATAGAACGTCATCTGATGTGTGCTTCTTGTGTTGCTATGGAAACAGGGAGGTAATGTTGAAATGGCCTAGCTAGTTCACATACACAGTGCAAGATCGATAGATGTCATTATACAGTTGTAGTAAGTTCATCCACAGACATTAAAGTCTATTAGTAACGCTTGAGTTATTTGAACTATATCACGCTATACTAGGAAATAAAGTAGCTGGCTGTAAGCTGACATTTAACTCATTGAGCTGGAATGTGATTGTGTTATGTATTCTGATAATAAAATTAATCATGGCCTCCGATGCGTTATCTAAATATCCGCCGCTGGTATTTAGAAATATTTAACACGTCCATGACTTGGAACAGAGGAAGGACTGAGCGAATGTTTCCCAATAGAAACTGGGGTTAAACAAGGATATATTTTATCGCCCTTGTTATTTGGAATTGTTATGGACTTCATAATGAAGAAATGCTGCACAACACTGGTAATAAAGGCATCGAATGGATACAAGGAGACCATTTGGAGGACCTCGACTTTGCTGATGACATAGTTCTCATCAGCAGTCAGATAAAAACGATGCAGGAAAACACAAATGAACTATCATCAATAGCCAGCAAAATTGGGCTTGAGGTCAATCATGAAAAGACTAAAGTCATGAAAAGTTTAATTCCAACAAGTGACAAAATATACATGGAAAACAAACCAGTAGAAGAGATCGATCACTTTATCTATCTTGGAAGTCACATTGATCGAGAAGGGGATACGAGCAAAGAAATTAGAATCAGACTGGCTAAAGCAGCAATGTCTTTCAGAAGCCTTGAAAAGTTGTGGAAATCAAAACTCATTAGCACAAACACAAAACTTAGGCTATTCAAATCAAATGTACTATCAACCCTTACGTATGCGTGTGAAAGCTGGAAAACAACAAGAGATATAGAAACAAAGTTGAACGCATTCGAAAATAAATGTCTAAGGAAAATACTTGGTATAGAATGGAACGAATTCAAAACAAACGAGGAAATTAGAGAAATCGCCAATCAACCACTAATATCTTCAGTAATCAAGAAAAGACGATGGTCATACGTTGGACATGTGATGAGAAGAGATAATAATCGAATAGCAAAGCAAGCCCTCATATGGGAAACAACAGGTAAAAGAAAAAGAGGAAGACCCAGGGAGACACTGAGAAGAACATTGATGAGAGAGGCAAGAGCAGCAGGAATCGGCTCCCTCAATGAGATAGAACTGCTTGCACAGAACAGAGACAGATGGCGAGATTTGATAAAATATCTTTAAAAGAAAACTGCTAGAACAAAAATTCATATAGGAGAAGGTGTATCTTGGTCTACGCCCTATGGGCCGGTTACGGCTCGAAAGGTCAATAGATAGATGACTTGGAAGTTTCACATCGATTTCCTCTTTATTAGCAGGTTACCCCCCAAGTCATCAATGCTTCAGTGTTGTACATTAATCTTCATCTCTTGCATATGTTATCACTACTATGTTTATGGCGAGGAGAGTCTAATGTTTTGTCTACACCATGAGTGACAATTAAAAATAGGACACACCATTTATATAAAATAATCTATGGAAGTTCCTCAGTGTTTTACCATTCCATCCCATTAGTCTGACTAATTGTTGCTATGTGGTCAGTCTACACAACCATTAGTGAAGTAAAAAAAAAAAAAAGTAAAGAGTCTCCGTCACACCAAGTGGAGTATAGGGAATATGGTGTTAGTGACCATAATTTTTACTGACACTCAGCACATGCTTTTTGGGGTAATGTGGTCGGTATTACGCCCGTACCGCTTTACTTTCCCAGAAAAAATCCGGTACCCATTTAAGGACCGGAAGCCGTCGATCACGATTGAACCCGACCTTTTGTCCTTTGTAGTCCAGTTCACTAACCACTGAGCTATCGCGGCTCAACCATTAGTGATTAGTAATGGCTCATCGTACATCCCTAGACAGGCCGTACGCTAATCTTACGGTCTGTTGTTTGATGTGCGACGGAGATAATCTGACGACTAACTGTCTGTCTATATGTTCGGAATTGGATTCAACAACGATGGCCTAACATGATTAAGCGTTATACATTTTTAAAAAAAATATGACGATCATCATTTTCAAGAGGACGTGAACTTCCGGTATATGGTGGATAGGCGGCGGGAACAATTGAAGGCTATGCATGAAAAGTGTTCCTTGTTGCAGTTTCTTCATATTCAAAGTCCGGCTTGTTGCAGGTGCTACTGAGTTAAGTGCTCTGTGCACAACATGAGTTGTGTGTCTCATCCGCTTTGATCATGTTTCGATATTCCAATTGTTTACGATGAATGATGATATCGTATGACAGGGAACAGTTGGTTGTGTTCACTTTCTGCTCGGTTTCGCTTTATGTCTTTTGGCGTGTGCTGAGACTGCTACGATGGGGACTACAGCTCCTTTCTTTGTTTGGGAGATGAGATATTAATTCGGATGATTACACTGGCATGGGCGGTTGAACAATTATGGATTTTAATTCGTTTGCAGTGATACCGGGGCTTTCCATAACCAAATAACCATTAGTGAAATCCTCTCAATATGGCGGGTAGGCGGCATTGAGGCTCAGTCTGAAAAGTATTCTTTGTTGCAGTTTCCTCATATTCCAAATCCGGCTTGCTGCTGGAGATATTGAGTTTAATGCTCCGTGCACATCGTGAGCTGTGTTTTTTTTCATCCAGATCGTGTTGCGATATTTCAATTGCTTACGATCAATGATGATATCGTAAGATGAAGGACAGTTCAGCTGTGTTCACTTTTGGTGCTGCTTGGCCGTATGTCTTTTGGTGTGTGCTGTAGCTGCTATGATGGGGATTGCAGCTGCCTTTCTTTGTTTGGATCCTTCAATAGGATGAATTTAATTCGGATGATTCCACTGGCACAGGCAGTTGAGCAATTATGAATTTTAACTCGTTTGCAGTGATACCAGGGCCTTCAACTAACCATAACCATAGTGAACCACCTCCGCCTCCCCCCAAACCACTTAAAAAGCCAGCTGCAGTTTTGTCATATTTATTTATGGAGATTAGCACAAACATGAAATATATAAAATATTAAATACTATGTGGTATTGCAAGTTGAGCTGCAGAAAACATGTAAAATTATAATAAAATGGTATTAAGCTGCTAAACTTGTAGAGAGGTGAACCACAACATTTCAGCAAAAGTCTTTATCAGGTACAAAATAAAAGGATATTAGTACAAAGGCAAACATGAAAGTAAATACCTCTTCTAGGCTTAGAATCTTGCAGATATGTGGGCAGTAAAACAAACAAAGAAAGAGAAACAGAGAACAACTAATGCTTTGCAAAAGGGCCAAGTGGAGGACCAAAAGCTAGCAAGCAACAAAAGCTTGTTAATGACAGATCCTCTGGACAACAAGATACAAAACAATGCAATGCAAATAAGGAAACAACAAATAAGAACATGTTGAACAAAATTATATGAACACGACTTACCCTTTGGAGGATGACTCATGACTTCTACATTCTTCTTTATTATCTTCTTCCTCAAGGCTACCATTAAAGGCATCATCACTACCTTCATCATTGCTATCATCACTCTCCTCTTCATTACACTCACCTGCTTCAGTACCATAAACCTTGTCATGTGTATTCTGGGATAATTCTAGCAATTTCTTAATATATGACGGTGCACCATCACCAACAGATCTATGTTCTAGGGGAAATGTTACTTTGTTCTTTGATTCAGATGCTTTCTTTGTACTGACAACATTTTGAGAGTGCTCATCGCCAGATAACAAATTGACAGTTTGGGGTTCTGTTCTCTGTATCAGTTGTGCTGCTCTAACAGGCATATGAATGGTATCTTTCCTAATATTAATATTCAATGGTGGTTTTGAAAGTATTACGCTTTTCATACTTGTTTCACTCTTTATTACTTTGTTTGAATTTGTCAATGGTAGCATATCAATCCTGGTCTCTTGTGTTGAGATTTTAACGAGAGATTTGGCAGTGGTACTGGGCTTTTCAAACGGTGGATTAAAGCTTGGCAATACGGATGTCTGACCTACTAATTGAGGTGCTATGCAACTTTCAACCACTGGTTCATGTAAATACTGTGGTGCCACATTGGATGAATTCTTATTTCCGGAAGCCAGAATGGAACTTGGCCTGGGTTCAGAGTGTCGTCTGTAGTAATTTACACCAGTCATTGTGTTTGTCATTGAAATTTTCTTATGGGCCAAAATTTCTGGAACTTCTGTCGTGGTTAAGGTTGATTTCTGTGTTAGTGACTGATTATGATCTGTGAGATTAAAAAATACATACTGAAGAGAAGTAGAAACTATACAAACATTTTCTACAAAGGAACATTACCAGTAACTAAGTGTATATATATATATATATTTTTTTTTTGTTCGCCAGCTTTTTACCTAAGATGAAGTCCCTAGAAACTAGGAACTGAATTTTGTGTGTTAATCTATTTTTCCCTGGCAGTCGTGTGCACAGGGGTCCATCGCCACACAGGCAGGTAACTCCGACTTCGGAGGTACTCATATTTTTTCCATGAGTAATTGACTTTTCAAGCCGGGCCTCGCTACTAAGACCAGGGGTGGTTGCCGCAGAGAGAAATCATAAATAAGAATCCCAACCAGTGCAGCTGGGATTTGAACCCACAACCTCTCTGTCTTGAGGCCGGTGTCTTGCCTCGAGACCAACCAGTCCCCCTAAGTGTATATTTAAAAATTGGCTGCTGATTAGATTAATCAGTTTTACTGCACTGTAATTTCATAAGTGTCTTTTGGGGTCATTTTTATTTAAGACATACAATATGGATTTGAAAGAAATTAGTGGAACATGACAGGATCTTTGAGATTTTAAAATTGATAGAATTGCTGATTAATGTTTATTCTTAAAATTATTAGAAAAAACATTTTCCTCTTTATTTTCTAAAGGGGAAGTTATTTTTATATTTTGTCACTTAGCCTTATATATTAGCAGATAGCAAAAGACTAGGGGGAACCAACAACTTCGATTTGTAGACCTGTGTAAACATGACATGAACACTCTAAACATAAACCCTGCAGCCTGGGAAGAAATAGCTGCAGACTGCAATCTTTGGAAAAATACTCTATAGCTCCAACTAAAATAAGAAGCAGACAGGTTCATAGAAAAAAAGAATACACTGCGAAAGAATAGAAAAAAATAACATTTCTAGAAGCTCTGAAAAATCCATAGTCAGCTATGACTTACAAAGGCTGCTACTACTGAGCCTCATATAAGAACATCAATCTCCTCATAATTTAACAATATGATTCAAGACTTCTTCAAAGTTCCAATCACAATTATTCTAATTCCATCTTGAAAAAGAAAGTTATGGAAAACCGGTTCTACTGGTTCTCTACAACATCAACATGGATATACTCAATCTGTATGTTTTTGTCTAGCAATCTATGAAGAAATCACCTGCCAGCTAAGTCCCAGAAATATAATGATGTGTGGCATTAATAGCAGACAGGTCTTACAAGGTGAATATGCCTAAAAATTGTGACCATACTAAAAGAAACACCAACAGGCTTATTGCTAGATTAAAGATAGCCAATGTCTACAGAAAGCTAATTTTATAAATATGTTTCCTAAAGGGGAATGTACAGAGCCAAAATATGCAGATTTTGCAGACCAAATGTAAACTGCAGAATAATTTTTAATTTATTTTCAAGATAGCAAAAAACCAGGAAGGTCTCTTTAAACAAATCTATCAGACAGCAGAAGACAGTGGACAAAATAAATAATTAACAGAATTATATGAAACTGCATAAGAATGTGACCTTTTACATGTGATTTTTCATTCTACATAACAGTGTGAATGAATAATATGACTTCACATAAGAAGATTATGAATCTAATCAAAGCTGTCACACTACTAAGATACTTGTGATAACTCAGAGAAAATAACATAAGATGTGTCCAAGTACCAAATAAGAAATAAATTAGCAAAAGTAGGAATAAACATATTGCAGAATGAAATGCTATTTCATTGAAGGTATAATCTCTAAAGTACCTGATTCTAATTTTTTCCTTCCTTATTTGCTGAGTTTCAACCTGAAGGGAAGATACAGTTTGCAATTTTCTGCTCTTTAGCTGGCCTCTCCTGATGCCATGTCTCATAGTGCTTCAAATATTCCATAAATCTACCTTTTACATTGTCAGCTCTCAAGTCTGGTGGTACTCTCATAGCATTTATTGAAGGTTTGTTGTGTCATATTTTTAATTTTCTGTTATCACATGGTCCAACCATTGTATCTGTTTTTTGGGGGGGATTTTTTTTCAGGAATTATGTCTAGCATTTTTCTTAGTTCTTCACTTCTGATCTTAATTCTCAGGCTGTCTCCAGTCATTTCAGTGGTGGCTATTTTTCTTACTGATCTTGAGTCTAATGTCCAGGACTAGCATTAGATACTTTAGTATAGATAATTGTATTATCTATATTTTAAAAAGTAGTTGCAATTATCCGATTAGCCAGCAGCATATGGGTTTTTGTTCTATGTTCAAATGTCACTAAGTATCTACAGATGTTTGTATGCTATTATTTTATTCCAAAAATAAAAACTCCAGTTCCATAGTATTAAAATTTGAATTTTTCACAAATCATTAAGTGTTGGGTTTTATTAAACACTGTTCCACTGATATAATTAAAACTATTCTTCATTGCAATACTTAGATTTCTCATAATCGTCCTACCTCACCCTTTTTCATAACAAACAATAGTGAATTTTTTTTTTAAAAAAAGGAAAAAAAAAGAAAATGTTTGACTAAATAACCTTTTGCAGTTTTGTTTGTGAGAGGCTTAATATTTTTCACTTGGCCACATTGTTCTCAAGCATATACATTTTTCTCTGTCAAAATATACAAACACTTAAAATATATATAAGATGAGCCAACACAAATATAGTAGTTTTAAAATATGTAAAATATAGTGAAGAATAATATTTTTGTAGTTTATGAGAAGCAGTATTAACAATTAGCACAAGAATTTAGAAAAAAATGTTGAGAATGGAAGCAAATGCTAAAATAGAATACATTGTTTTAAAATTATCATTTAGCAAGAAACTGCTTGCAATTTTTGTTTTTTTTCCTACATCCCATTCCATGATTATCAAATTTAATTGTACATCTAAACAATTAGGGGAAAAATTACAAAAGGATAAATACCTGGTCTCCTCCCAATGTTTAGAGCTGCAGATGCACTTGGTTCCAATGAAAGAGAAGGTAATGATCCATGTGAGTGAGATATGTCAAACTGTGAACCACATTGTTTGATAATGTAATCTTTTTGTTCTGTATTAGATTTCAATGGACAATTTACTTTCCCTTCAATTTTAATACAACTTTGAGAAAATGGTCTATTTTCTTTGAATGATATAGGTGAAGCAGATGATCTTTTATTTAGTAATAAACCAGAGTTTATAGAATTTTCAATAGTGACATGGGTAGCTGTTTTTTTAATACTACCTTCATTGGAAATAAATTTGCCGGAGAAAGACTTCAGTGATGAATTTGAGTTACTTCTGCCTTGTCTTTGTGAAGCAAGTGAATCACTAGATCCTGAATTGACAAGAGAAATACTGTTTCCTACATTACTTGAAGCCTGTCCAATCTCATTAGGGGGTAATCCACTCAATGGCCGCAGGAATGAATTTCTTTGCAGTGATATAGAATGAGATGATACAGAGGACATATCAGATAGACTTGATACAGCCGGGGAAGGGGACACTGTATGTTTAAGACCATTACTAATTACCCCAGCTGCAACATCAGAGGCACTGACTGGTCTAACATAAGGATTTAATGTAAAAAAATGTTGTTTCGAGTTATGTTGTTTCATTCTGGTTTGTTGTGAGGTTAAAGGCAATGAACTGTTCTTGTCTCCTGAAATAACGCTAATACTACCCGCAAAATAAACACCATTGTTGCTTGTCATGGCATTTCCGTGACTGAAAAGAACAGTTTTTGTCTCAGTAGTTTTCTGTCTGACAAAAGGCTTGCTGGTCTGTTGATGTAATGGTAAATGCTTTTTATGTGAGCAATCACCCAAGTGTGCTGCAATTTCACTTGCTTTGATGCCATTCATGTAAGGCATTGGAGTCCTGTCAATGGCTTCCTTATATGCATCAGGATTCATCTTAAACAGGTACTCGGACTGTGTATAATACTTCAGTCACCTAATACCATACCAAAGCAAATAGTTTCACTGAAATAAAAAAATAACTCTGTCAGTAGAGAATAAATTAATGATATTTGAATATATAAACTCTTATCAATACATGTGTATGCTAGTAGCTTGTGACACTAGTGTATAATTTGAAATGTATTGTAACTGAAAATGTAAGATACTTTTTAGTAAATCAGCATTATTACTTATGCAATTTCTTATACATATTTTTGTTTAATGGACTACACATTTTTCTGCGTTTGCTGTTATATTCCTGCCTATTTAGAAAGATGTAGTCTAGAGAACTACTATACTTGCGCAGTTAACACAAAGTAGGGAATGACTGATTGGTTTCACATTGAAACAGAAGTCAAACAGGGATGTATACTATCATACTTGTTATTTGGAATTACCATTAATTACATAACGAGTACATGTTGCAAAGGCAATATAAATGGTATGACTAGAATTACTTGGAAGATCTAGATTTTGCAGATGATATAGTGCTCCTAAGTGACAATATCAACAAGATGCAAAATATCACAGATACTTATTATCCATGACAGAAAAAATACGACTTGAAATCAACAGGGATAAAACAAAAATAATCAAAAATAATAATACCCCAAATTGCAATATATATCTCAATCACCAGGCATTGGAAAGAGTAGACACTCTAAATATCTTAGTCAAGAAGGTGAAACAAAGAAAGAGATCAGAAACAGGATAGCAAAAGCAGCAACACATTTTAAAAATGTGGAAAAAATATAGAAATAAAAATACTAAACAAGAAAATCAAACTTAGAATATTCAACTCAAACATATTATCAACACTTACCTACTCATGCGAAAGATGGAAAACATCAAAACAGATTGAGAAAAAACTGAACACTTTTGAAGACAAATGCTTAAGAAAAATACTCTTATGAACTATGGTATGAATTTAAGACTAATATTAAAATATGAGAAATGGTCATGCAACCAAAAATCTCATCTACAATTATGGAAAGAAGATGGGCTAATGTTGGACATGCCCAGAGTTGAGGCAACAAGAAAATTCCAAGAAAGACTCTTCTATGGAAATACCAGGATACAGAAAAAGAGGAAGGCCTAAAGAGACACTAAAAAGAACACTTATTAGAAAAGCAAAGTTGGTAAGCATAGACTCATTATATACGAGTGAACATCTCTCCCAGGATAGAGATGGGTGGCGAAAAACACTACAAGCTGTATGCGATGTTTAACGACATGGGAAGGATCAAGAAGTCTAGAGAACAAGTTACAACATGTAATCTGTAAGATATTTTTCATGGAAGAATGAAATTTTAAAAAGTAAATATAACCTGCCTGCTTGACATACTCACATAGCATGATAAGATTAAGATAGTCATATGATTATACTATAGTTTATACTGCATCATAATATGTAGTAAATTTGAATTCAGTGACTGAAATTGCTTTAACAGTAGATTTTTTTTTAAACCCCTTATTGCGCTTATGTAAATAAAAAAAAGCAAAATTAACTGATGACTTAATTTTTTTTTAAATTAATAACTTTTATTCATTGGTGTAGTCTATGTTATAACACATAGCATGATCATCATGCATGATGCATAAAAGTATGGTAACATGGAAAAGGTTTCAATGTTATGCTATAATAATATGCTCTTGGCAAGGGCTACTAGCTATATCTATATATCATCATATTGTTTATGTTTTCCATTTCAACAAATTATTTTGAGCATTTTACTAAAGTATTTAAATTGAGAAGTGTGAGAGTAGTAACTAAGTCAAAAGAGACTGGTAACTGAAGACAGAACTGATGATAGTAAGAGCACATCCATCCATCCACCAGGACTAAAACACGGAAAAAGACAGTGGGAGAGAGATTAGGAAGGGTAACATGATGGCAAACACTCCATGACGAGATTGTATAATAACAGTAACAGCAACGACATGACATTTGATTTTAAAATAAAAAATTGTCGCCTGGACTTGTTTCTTTTGATTAAATTAAATGTTGTAATTGAATAAAATAAAACTTTCAAGCGTGATTTAAACAATAAAAAATAACTGATTATTAATTACGTTGCATTATTTACGCAATTTATAATATGATCACTTTTTTAAAATAAATTATATGTTTGTAGAGGGTCCAACTCACAAATTTGTTGCTGGTGTTAGGCTACAGAGTTCTGCTAATGTCATTTCTGCATCTCGTACGGTCCGCCATTTGACAACAGCTCAAATGCTAAGATACTGGCAGAAGCACCAGCCAATCGCAACCGTGGATACAAAAATAGCTAACCAATGAATTAATACTATGTAAGGTACTTCACTCTGATAATGACAAATAGCATAGCATAAAAGGTCTACTTCCCCTTTGTGACATATTATACTCAATATGTTGTTAAATATTCCATTTTCTCTTTATGTGACCACTCCAGGAGATACCCAAAAAAATCTTCTAAGACGAAAATCCTTGCTAACCTAGTTTAATTTAGTCTTGGTTAGTTGGTTATGGAAGGCCCCGGTATCACTGCAAACGAAAAGTTATACTGCA
Source organism: Megaustenia siamemsis (assembly GCA_032433765.1). Taxonomy (NCBI): domain Eukaryota; kingdom Metazoa; phylum Mollusca; class Gastropoda; order Stylommatophora; family Ariophantidae; genus Megaustenia; species Megaustenia siamemsis. The sequence goes on along the minus strand of JAVIAB010000051.1, from coordinate 125,932,579 downwards.
AACTACAACACAACGCAGTCACGTCCACTTAACGTCCTTTTAAGGGCGGTTGACGAAGAGGAATTCTATAGTTTACGAATACTCTAGAATACTTTAGTCATCGGGCGAACGTAAGCAAGCAAGCATCTCCCAAACAAAGAAAGATAACTGTTGTCCCCATCGTTGCAGTCTCAGCACACGCCAAAAGACATAAGGCGAAACTGCGTAGAAAGTGAACACAGCCAACTGTTCCCTGCCATACGATATTATCATTCATCGTAAACAATTGGAATATCGAAACATGATCAAAACTGATGAGACACACTGCTCACGGTGTGCACAGAGCACTTAACTCAGTAGCTCCTGCATCGAGCCGGACTTGGAATATGAGGAAACTGCAACAAGGAACACTTTTCATGTTCCCGCCGCCTATCCACCATATACCGGAAGTTCTTAATTTAGTCTAAATGACATCATCATTGAGTGCCGTCTTCGCATCGAAGGTTGGCTACCATGGAGCGCCATTCTGCTCTGCCTCTTGCTTTGATGGTGCGTACAGATTGTTACAGGCTGTTTTGTCCATCTTTTGATGTTACTCGTCCATCTTAGTCTTGGTTTGCCTCTGCCTCTATTACCTTGTATTGTCCCTTCCAATATTACTTTTAGTAGGCTGTTGTGTCTTTTAAGTACAGTAATGTGTCCCATCACTCCAAGTGGCGTATAGAGAATATGGTGTTAGTGACCATAATTTTTATAGACCTTCGGCACATGGTTTTTGTGGGTAATGTGTTTGGTATTACTCATGCCGCTTTACTTTCCCAGAAAAAATCTGGTACCTATTTAAGGCTGGGTGAACCCGGAAGCCGTCGGTTGGGATCGAACCCTACCTCTTGTCCTTTGTAGTCCAGTTCACTAACCACTGCGCTATCGCGGCTCCCTGTGTCTTTTAGCATGCCCCAAAATTTGTCTAAATGACAGATTATCTTTATTTTACAACTGACAACTCCAAGATCTCAAATCTCCTTAGCATGTTCTCCAGTACAATGAAGCAAGACAGTCATACACTAACAAAAGCATAGAAGATGGCCTCAGCTCAGATGCACTTACTCCGTAGCACCAGCGACCTGGTCCTCAGAGATCTTCGGCTTTTCGTTTTGGGGTGGAAGTGAAATCAAATCTCGTAACGGAGGCGAAGGCGCGCCCCACCCAGCACCAGAGCTGGAAGTCGTCAGTGACTCATAACTGATGGCTTGCGCCAGGATCGGTGAACCAGAACCATCCAGACCCTGCTACACCTCTCCGCGGTGCCTCCAGAAACAGACTAACCTGTCTAGTCTGGCCAAGCGAGCAGGGATCGAATAGGGAAGACAAACCCGGTACTCAAAAATGTCGGCTGAAGTCGGATGTGTTGGGCCGAAAGGCGCAGATATCACAGTGTTACACTGCAAACTTCAACACAACGTAACTACGTCCACTTAACGTCCTTTTAAGGGCGGATGACGAGGAGGAAGTCTACGGTTCGTATCTGCTAGAATACCTCAAATCATCGGGCGACCGCATCATCATCATCATCAAATCTCGTAACGTGGAATTCTAAAGTGGTACTTTTGAACTAAACGCATGCTTCAAAACCTCAACAACATAGCGACTCCCTCTCTCTTTAAGTTTAGCCAATTTCTATCTTTGTTGATCAAATGTGCCACACTGGTCGTTTGTTACCCATTGACTATTATTTTTTAAACAAATAAATCACAGTCTTGCTAAAAGCACCATCACTGCTTTAAGTTTGTCATTTTATAATTGTCACTGTTATATTTTATGCTACGTTGTAAATAACAACTTGGCCTACGCGAATGTTTATAAGCAGTGGCATTAAGTGACAGATCCCCTTAGCACAGACTGTAATTGAGTACACGTTTCTCAAAGATAGGCTGAAAAGATCAAATAAGGAACTTTGGCAATGAAACTGCTTATTGCTAAGACTTAATACTTATATGTCTCAGTTAGGTTTTTACTTAATAGCACGAAGACAAGGTAAGTTGTGGATAACGAAACAAGCAGTCTTACAAGTTGAGTTGTGGATACACGCAGTCTTACAAGTTGAGTCGTGGATAACGAAACAAGCAGTTTTACAAGTTGAGTTGTGGATACACGCAGTCTTACAAGTTGAGTTGTGGATAACGAAACAAGCAGTTCTACAAGTTGAGTTGTGGATACACGCAGTCTTACAAGTTGAGTTGTGGATAATGAAACAAGCAGTATTACAAGTTGGGTTGTGGACAACGAAACAAGCAGTTTTACAAGTTGAGTTGTGGACAACGAAACAAGCAGTTTTACAAGTTGAGTTGTGGACAACGAAACAAGCAGTTTTACAAGTTGAGTTGTGGACAACGAAATAAGCAGTTTTACAATTTGAGTTGTGGATAACGAAACAAGCAGTCTTACAGGTTGAGTCCAAGTACACTAATGCTGTTCTAGTGTATAGAAACGACACAACGACCCTAGTATCATATGGCATGACTTCAATACATTGCACGCAGATGATTTTTCAATCTAGTGCGTTGAATAGCACATATATACTGCAATCCTACGAACACAAAACACCATAATCACAGCAGAAAGTGAACAGATCAATGGAAATAAAACCAAAGTCTTTATTTTAGTTTGCACTTGTCAATGTTTTTTATAACGCCCAGTGGATACACGATACATAAGGTAGATACTTTAATATTTATAGAAATCAATCTGGATAAACTTGTGACTTGAAACACGAACCGTTACAAACACACATTAAGCAACCTTGTTTTGATGGGACAAAATGGATATGCCTGCTTGCGTTCGCCCGATGACTAAAGTATTCTAGAATATTCCTCTTCAGCATCCGCCCTTAAAAGGACGTTAAGTCGGCGCATCTTCGCCTCCAAATGGATATTAACTAAATGAAGTATATATGGAGGAAAGTATTCCTTGTATGACGTCAGCTGAAGATCTTTAAGGGGCAGGCACTTTGTGGGAGGCCAGATGAAGAGCTTTGTAGGGGCAGACACTCCTTGAACGAGGCCAACTGAAGATCTATGTGGGGGCAAACAATCCTTGCCTGAGATCAACTGAAGGTCTTTGTGGGAACAAACACTCATTGTGGGAGGCCAGCTGAAGATCTTTGTGGGTGTAGGCACTCCTTGTGTGAGGCCATCTAAAGATCTCTATGGGTGCAGGTACAACTATTGAATTTAAATACTTACACATTAAACAAGTTCACTTAGAACTCCCGGTCAATATGACGGCTAGGTGGCAGGAACCATTGGGGCTCAGTCTCAAAAGTGTTCCTTGTTGCAGTTACCTCATATTCTAAGTCCGGCTTGCTGCTTGAGCTACTGAGTTTAGTGCTATGTGCAAACCATGAGCATTGTTTTTCATCCGTATCGTGTTTCGATTGCTTACGATGGATGATCATATCGTATGACGACGGACAGTTCAGCTGCGTTCACTTTCGATGCCGCTTGGCCTTATGTCTTTTGGCGTGTGCTGTAGCTGCCATGATGGGACTGCAACTGCCTTTCTTTGTTTGGATCCTTCAAAGAGAAAAGTTTTAACTCGGAGATTCCACTGGCACGGGCGGTTGAGTAATTGTGGATTTTAATTCGTTTGCAGCGATACCGGGGCCTGCGACTAACCATAACTATAAGTTTACTTAGAAGAAGTAAACGTAATCTTGTATTATGCTTCCCCAATATGGGAAACCCCCTAGATTACCCAAAAATAAAAAAAAATAAAAAACCAGGTTAGAGAACATTTTTTTTCTGCAAATCGCATAGATCAATAGCTGGGTTGGGGTGTGGGGGTGTGTGTGAATAGAACCCATGCAGACTTGAAATACAGCACAAAATTTCACCCCAGAGAGAAAACGGCAAAACTTGAACCCCCGAGGTGAGGTCCTTGAGCATCTGGACTGAATGCGATCAGCGACATTATCATCATGTACCGGGCCTGCTGGCGTAGGTGATCATGTCTCTCCACAACTTTCGATCTCGACAGATATTTATCATTTCTGTTGTTGACCTTCTGCCAAGTTATTCTCTTAAGCTGTCTGATATTTTTTTCTCTTTGCTTCCCTCTATCTCTTCGTTCTTCAATTTTTCCAGTTGTTAACAATATATTCAAGTTGTTCTCTTCTCATTACATGGCCAAAAAATGATGATTGTTTCTTCCTAATATTGGAAATTAGCTCTCATTTGCTTTGACCTCATTCAGAACATTTTCATTACTCTTCTTAGCTGTCCATGGTATTCTCAACAATCTTCTGTAAAACCACATTTCTACAGACTCCAGTGATTTTCTTTTCTGTTGTCCTTTTGTCCATGATTCACATCCATATGTTAAAACTGGCTCTACATAACATTTAACAACTCTTTTTCTTATTTCTATTGTCAAAAAAGGATTGCATAGTATCTTCCTCATTTTTTGGAAAGCTGCTTTTGCTTGAGCCATTCTGCATCTCACATCTTTTAAAATCAGCGACAAGGTAACCACAAATGTGATACCGACGATGGGTATGTCAGGTAGTAAATCGCAAACATCGTAAACTAACGACACGACGTCTAAGTACACCCACATAAGAACCTTCAGTAAAGAGTAACGGTCAGAATACCTGGCTTGAAGACAACATGAACTGCACTGTTGGAAGGAAACACCATAATCACGGATACCATAGGAGAGCTCGCAAGGCGAAAAGCTGTTACACTTCAAACCTGGACTCGAAGTAGCGTGAGGCAAATCTTACGGTCTGCTGTTTGATGTGCGACGGGGATAATTTGACGACTGACTGTGTGTCTATATGATCGGAATTGGAGTCATCAACGATGGCCTAACATCATCTATCTAGTGCTACGACGATCATCATTTTCAAGAGGACATGACTTACCGGTATATGGGGATAGGCGGCGGGAACAATTGAAGGCTATGCATGAAAAGTGTTCCTTGTTGCAGTTTCCTCACATTACAAGTCGCATGCCTGTGTTAGTCACCTCTAGTGACTCGGGCAGACGGTGCTCGTAAACCTGGAAGGGCCGACCGTCTAAGGGCAGAATCCCCCTACAGAAAAGATCATCTGCTGCCTTGCACGAAGATTGGGGACAATCAAAGGCTAAGGAAAGCAACCCTGAATAAAATGCTGGCTAAAATCGGATGCACTGAGCCACTGGCGCAGAACACAGTGCAACGTTTTAATGGGTGTTCGGTCGGAGTTATGGCAGACTCTAACTGTGATGTTCTGTCTGTGGGGGCGATCAACACACTTAGCCTGACAGCTGACATCATGTGAGAGTCTGGGATCCTACTCTGACTGAGTCCTGATCGCAGACAGACAGAACTAGAGTGACGTTTTCAGATTAAGGAGTATTCGCGGTTGTGGGTAGAATGACGTCAGTCGTCTGTAGCTCCAATAGCTGAAAACTTCATGCGAGCTGAAGGGTTTCAGGTTTCATTATCTGCCCGCTGGCCTAGTTGGCTGTGATCAGACACGACATAAAGAGACTATATTTTACTTCAGCTATCAACATATCAATCTCAAATATCAACTCGGTGGCTGAGTGGTTAGTGTGCTCGCATCCTGACCAGAAGGGTCCGTGTTCGATCCCAGCAGTGGCCAATTTTTTTTTTCGTACTGACCAAGGCTCCGGAGTTCATCCAGCCTCTAAAAATACATGTTGATACGGATTTGGCTCGGAAGAAAAGGCGGCCTGGCGTGATACCAACCACATCGCCCAAAAATGTGCCCTGGTTAAAGAAAATATGGTAACTAACACCATATTCCCCATACGTCTAGTAATGCGTGAAGGGAACATTTACTTTTACCTTATGCCGTGGCAATTGTCCCGACGAGGACAGTGTGTTTGAAGACTTCTTTGGTTGTCCCTTGTCGCTAGTCACATAAAACTTTCTATTTCGGTGTATCAGATATATCCTGGGGAGTTTGAGTGCTATACAGTCACAGCACTTTCAGACCAGGGGCCTCGGTAGCCTAGTTGGAAAAAAACACCACCCCACTAGCTGCTGGAAGCAGGAATTGTACTCGTGGTTGGAAAGAAAAATATCAATACGGTCGACCCAGCCACTGGCAGAAATAGGTACCAGGGTAGCACTATGGGAAGGTGAGAAATTGCGCTTCGCTCGTGAGTTAGATACTAGACAGGAGTCTCCAAACACAGATGGATATGCGGCCAAGCACATATAGATTAAAAACCTAGGAGATATAAGACGCCGATTCAAGTCTCGGACACTTACCTTTTTTATTTTTTTTTTAAAGTCTTTGAGACCCATCAGTATAGGTGTGCTCTGAGACATCAATGCCTTATTAGGTTTGAAGTGCTGATTTATTCATAATTTCAGTTCAGTGCTCTCCAACCCATTTTCATTGAATGTTTTAAGAATATCTTTACTCCATTCAAGCTATAGAGTGATTCTGTCCGTTGAATGTTTCTTCCTGTCTGTAAAATCATCTGTATTCTCAATTCCAACGATGCCGCAGTATGACGATATCACTACAGGACGAGTTCTCACTTCTTGTACAGCAATCATGAGTTTCACATTCTGGAGGCGTATTACAGTTTTGAGAACAGACTTTGAGTTGCTGATGTGGCAATTTCTGGGTGTATGGACAGAAAGAAACAATCAACATTTTTCGAGCACATGAGAAGAGGAAAGTTGAAATACTTGGTTCTTCTTTTCTCTTTTCACTGATACCTGAAAGGTGTCGTGGTTTATATCATTTGTCGTTCTTGAGCTGCTCGAACTGTCTGAATTAGTGATTTTCCTTTGTTGTTACATGTCTCTGTCACTGCATCTATCTATCTTCTTCTGGGTCTTCCTCTTGGTCTTTTTCCATGCATTCTCGAGAAGAACGCCCTTGATGGTGATTGGTGAGGATTTATTCTGACCAGGTGGCCAAACCATTTAAGTTGTTGTTGTTCTATATATTCTTGGCAGGGTTTTGTTCCTACTATTTTTCTAATGTTTTCATTTGATATTCTATCACTTCTTGTGTTGTTTGTTACTTTTCTCAAGTATTGCATCTCACATGTATTTATCTTTCTTAATTGTGATTTAGAAAGGGTCCATGTTTGACTTTCATAGCACAAAGTTGGTATGAAAATGCTATTTATCATTTGTTGTTTAGCTGGCATAGGTAAAGATAATACTTGGTAACACCTGGCAAAATAAAAGGAAAGAGAGATCGCGGATGACAAAGAGAGGAAATACTGGATAGCTTGATGTCATGCATGGAAAACAGTCAACAACAGAACTAATACGATGCACTGTAGATAGAAGATTGTGGAGGGACATGATCGCCTACGCCAACCGGTATAGCACATGATGATGATGAGGACGGTAGGTCTGGGTAGAGTACCAACAAAAATTGGTTGATAAACTCATCAAAAAGATTCAAATTTTAAAAAGGAATATCCAAACCCTAAGCTCTGAAACTCATAGTTGTGAAATTCTGAATGTTTTATTTTTTTGAGCTTTCAGACTCAACATATTTACTAGCTGGTCAGAAACGTCTGGTATCATCTAACAATTATTTCTTCCAGAACTCATCACCAAAGTTAACCACAACAGAATATTTCCATGCATTTGCAGGAGCAGCTTGATTTTATTATTTAACTCAGAGATATAATTGTTAGTTTCCTTTAACTCAGAGATATAATTGTTAGTTTCCTTTAACTCAGAGATATAATTGTTAGTTTCCTTTAACTCAGAGATATAATTGTTAGTTTCCTTTAACTCAGAGATATAATTGTGTTTCCTTTAACTCAGATGTATGATTGTTAGTTTCCTTTAACTCAGAGATATGATTGTTAGTTTCCTTTAACTCAGAGATATGATTATTAGTATCCTTTAACTCAGAGATATGATTATTAGTTTCCTTAACTCAGAGATATGATTATTAGTTTCCTTTAACTCAGAGATATGATTATTAGTTTCCTTTAAAACAGAGGTATGATTGTTAGTTTCCTTTAACTCAGAGGTATGATTGTTAGTTTCCTTTAACTCAGATGTATGATTGTTAGTTTCCTTTAACTCACAGATATGATTGTTAGTTTCCTTTAACTCACAGATATGACTGTTAGTTTCCTTTAACTCACAGATATGATTGTTAGTTTCCTTTAACTCAGATGTATGATTGTTAGTTCCTTTAACCCACAGATATGACTGTTAGTTTCCTTTAACTCACAGATATGATTATTGGTTTCCTTTAACAACCAGCCTACAGAAGTGTAGAAAAGAAGTAAAAATATTTCATGCGAAGAAGGCATGTCTTTACAGTTTTTTAAAGACCTGTGTGGAGGGTTTCATATTTTATGTAATTCACATACTCTTGATACGAAAACTATGTACCTTTGGCGGAGGATTTGGAAAAGTATTACTTAACAATGAATTATTACCTAATTAATTATGCCTCAGAGCAAATTCTTCCATCTTTGCATGAAATCATATTTTGAGCCTAGTATAGCTGTAGTACATTTAGGATGACAAGATGGACATCTGCCGGACATGTGATGAAAGGAGACAAGAGATTTCCAAAACATGTAAGCCAAAAACATCAGAACAGAAAAAAAGAAAGACCTAGAGAGCCACTGAAAAGAACACTTATAAGAGAAGCAAAGTTAGCAGATATAGAATCATTAGATAAGATTGATCATCTCGCCAAGAATAGAGATGTGTGGTGAAAAACACTACAAGCTCTACGCAATGTCTAATGGCGTGGGAAGGATCAAGATCAAGATAGCAGTAGCTCTAGTGCAGAAATAAGAGAAATGACAAAGCAACCACAAATATCAATTATAAACAAAAGGAGGTAATATGTTGGCTACATGATGAGAAGAGATGAGAAAAGCATCCCAAAGCAGGCCCTCAAATAGGAACCAGATGGTAAAAGAAATTAAGCTGATATGAGAAACACTAAAAAGAACGCTGAGGCGAGAGGTAACAACAGCAGGCATCAGCCCCCTTAATGAGATTGAGCAACTCACACAGAACAGAACTGTGTGGTGAACACAATGCGGGTCCTGTGCAAGGTCTGACACTTGATAGATCATCGTCGGACACAAGAGTCTAGAATTTCTGCATTATGTACGGTCTTTGGCTCGAAAGGACAACAGACATCTGTACCTTCACCTGATCCTACCCGACAGACATTGTTCACATGTAAAAGTAAGGCTATTCCATGCCATATTTTTACACTTTATCGCCTGCCAGCACACAACCATTGACACTCTCCTTCTACAACCACTTACACTCTCCTTCTACAGTCCTTAAATTAAATGAAAAGTTAATTTTCTTCCTAATGTATTTACTTTTGTAGCTGTTTCATGTATTTAACAAAACACTAACTTGTTTGTTTCATTTGAATATCTGACTAAAACAAGCAACTGACGTAACACCTTTGTCTCATCAACCTGAACAGAAAGTAACGGAGAACATTGTTTTAAAATTAATACCTACTCAACCATATCTATGGACATATCTAAAATATAACCTAGATTAGCGTCATATCTCTGGACAATGATTTCTAATTTGCAGCATTTTTCTCTCGCTGATTTCCTCTAGAATCAACTTTAGCATCACACAGTGCAGGATTTAATGCATGTTACTCTGATCAATTTTATTTGTTTAAGTCTGGCAATTTCTAATGTGATCTCATTAAATGCTTGCTACTGATGCTGTTATTTGCTGCTGAAATATTCTGTTAGACTAATTCACTCATGCCTGGAGCTAGTCTTCAGAGTCTGAGAAAACTTGATGGTGAGTGATCGATTTTTACAAAATATAATTTTGGTATTACAACCACTAGAAGTACAGTGAAATTTGCAGTACAGTAATTTTGAAAAAAAAAATGTGCTGAAATTTAGGGATTTCCTCCAAAAATAACTAGCTCTTCCCTTATTAAAATATTACTCTGTGTATTTGGTTAATTATATATAGTTAAGAACAACAAATAGCATTCGACAGCAAAAATAGTGGAATGTTCATTCTAATTTGATTTTTAGCAATCTGGCAATTAAACAACAAAAAGTTTTTTTAATTATTGTATGATGGACACTTCTATAACAGAAATAGAAAAATTACACACATTCCCTCCATACTATAATAATGTTTATTTAACATAAACACGGTTTATCAAATAACAACAAAATAACACCAGGTCAATGTTTTCAACAGTGTGATCAAAGCAAAGCACTATTAAACTGCATTTAATATTGTACAGGTGCATGAGAGGTGAATGTAAAAGAGGGCAACAAATGAAGTAATTTGTAATGCCTAAACATGATATAAACTTTCAATAAAGTAGTATATAACCATTTTTAATGCCTTAAATCAACTATGAAACAATTTAATTGCAATAAAGTAAATGTGCTAGCAAACTGAAATATAGAACAATGTTTTCTGCACTGAAGACATAAAATACTAAATTAACTTAACAAATTCTTGGCATTACTGTCCATACCACTAGAGAAATAGATGGTAATAGATGGTAGACATTGCTACTGCTGGAAATATAGGTTTTCATAATCTCATTTGCAAATGTCAATGATATTTTTGCAATCTGGAAATATAATGTCTGACGCAATGACTAACTATTATCATAATATATATATATATATATATACACACACACACACATACATACATCTTAAAGACTATTTATTGGAGGAACAAACAAAAAACACTACGGACATAAATTCATAATTAAGAACAATTTTGCACACTTAAAGAGTTCAACAAAATCACCATAATACTATACTCATCTGTGCCTTGTATGAAGCAATTTCAGAATGCCACGACAGATCAATAGATTGCCATTTTAAACTGTAAGAAAACCCATAACACAAACATTTTCCTGCAGCTAAGGTTAGCAATAATTTTCACAACTGCACATTAACCAATACCAACAACATGACTCAACTTATCCAAAGTAATTCCCAGATTGCTACAAATCAAATAATCAACTCTTTGTATGTTAACATTTGTTACTGCAATTTTGGGGCTATAATTTCACAGTTTATCAGCAACTAATGGTTCTCAATTCTAATTCTGAAACATCAACCATCCAGAGAAATTACACAATAAAGCTATCTGGTGCCAGATTGCTGAAACTTTTTTGCAAGTGGCAGAAATCCTAAATTTCTTGTCTGTGACTTGTACAGTATTCTTGTATATCATTAATGAGGAGACAAAAACTGGAATCAAACTTTTGTAGTGACATAAAATATAAGCAAGATTTTACTCATACAATTTACTGTACAATTAAATTATCAAATCACAAACTACACACAGCTAGCACAAAAGAAGCATTTACTACCAACATTCATAACTAGCCTAAAACACACTTCAAGAACAATAGTTGGTAGCTGGCCACATGTTCCATTGTTTGTAATTTCAGTAACTGCATGCATGAAAGCAAATCTAGACATTATAATATTTTTATATAGGAAAATATGGCTCTCCATCGCAGAAGTTCTTTTATGTATGATTCTGTAACATGTAAATAAATTTAGCATTGCATATTTTACCTGAAACGTTATTTAAACCAGCAGTTTGTAAACTACTGCAATTGTCTGTGAGTAGTGAGATTCTTGGTAAGGATGTGGTCTGCATTAGTGACATGGATAATTAAAACAACTCAGAAATTGCGATGTCAAAGATAATACCTATCCTCAACACTTTCTGTGATGACTGGATAATGCAGTCTTGATTATGTTACACAAGTTTTCTTACTCAATTCACTCTCTGATTATATTTCACAAAATTTTTCTGACTAAACATCTTGCTTGCATAAAAAAATCTTACTATACATAAACAATTAATAATGGCAACCACAAACTATATCATAAGTAGTAGATTTTGTAGTGTTTAGGCAACTACCGATTGTATGACACCAGCAAAGGTTCTGTAAGAAATTTACCACAATTTCACAAAATAATGTATACGATTATTTAACTTAGCCATATTTTCCTTTCAGAATATAGTTCTTAAATCAGCGGATAAACCTAATTACCATCTCAAACAACAGTCTAATCAAATTTCAACTCAAACTCTTGAGAAGAGTCTTCTCCTGAACCCAATACCACTCTCTGCAATGTAACTCCTACAGACTGCAGAGCCAAATTATCATTGGACAGATGACCAATGCTAATACAGATATGACCTGTAGAAGCAAGACTGGAAATAACTTATTGGGAAACAGGACCACTATTTTCTGAGGGTCTTGGAATTGTACTAGCCATGAAGAGTGGTCTGTTGCCTTAAATCTTCCTCTTGATTGTCAGCTGGAGCTTGCAACTACAATTACATAACACTTTAGTTACTTCAACTTGCATCACAAAACTCTGGGTAAACCCATTAAAGCTCATTTGTTTTTTTAATATCATGGCTGGAGTCCACTGATGCCACTATGGGGGATTTTTAAAGTGCAGCAAAGAAGAAAATAATTATACTATACTATTTAAATCACAGCATGAACTTGTTTGTTCATGTTAAATATATATATATTTTTTCAGTTTTAACAATTATGAACACTTGAATTCATACATTACATTTGATGCACAATTTCATCTGAAACTTTATTCACTTTTCTTGTGAACTACCAACAGAATGTATAGTGTTTTTTTTTTAAATAATGTTTAAAAAATCACTTAATTAATGGCAGGGCAAAGTTTATAACTCTTGTGTTAAGAACATGGTGGCTGTCACTACAAGTTAGTGGCTTAGTAATAAAAATGTAAAAATCACAGAATTTACTGATCAGACCAATTTATGACATTACTGTCTTAACCAGAAGTAAAACAGACTTTACCAGAGCAGGAAACACTGTTGTTCATAAATCTCATTTACAGATGCAAAGGTTTATTTGCAGCCTACAGCAAGCAAGAAGATTTATGACCTAGAAATGTAGCCTGATTCAATTATTAATTCAACACCATGATTTTTAAAAGTTGTATTTTACATTTTTGGAAAACTGCTACACAATTTTTTTTAAATTATAGAGTGCTCAACACTCAATCTGTTTCTTCAATCTTGACATATATCTATTTTGCAAATTTTTTGTCAGCATTTAATTATAAGCTCCCTACAGTTATCAACATACATTGTGGCCAAATGATCAAGTGCAGGACAAAGAAGAACAAGTAAAAATGAAAGCTGCTTCAACCTGATTACTGTCATCTATCACTGTTTATCTTTATTAGCTTAAGTCTCCTGTCTTACTTTGTTCTGCTCTTGAAAACCTCAGTTTATCTTATTAATTAGCATGCTTAAAGAACAAAATAACCAAATTTGTTTTTTCGTCATTCAAACACTGTAGGGGGTCAATTTAATTGAACCCATCTCTCATAATTTTCACATAAACATTAGATTAACTTTAAAATAACTCTCTCTTTAATACTAGCAATATGTAAACAGAAAATCATCGGTACTATGTCGACACAAACATCTCATCAATATTATAATGTATTACTTACATACTTCAAATACCATATAAGGTTCATAAATAAAATTCTAAATAAGTGATTGTGATAAATACTATTGATCAGATTTGGAAGTTTTTGTTTTATAGACTACTCCTGCTAATATAGCACCCACAGCAAATGCTTGTCCACCAACTCTGAGTCTCATCAGTATCTGAGCCCTGCGGCCACTCCCAGATCGCAAGGACCACAAACCCATACTTAGAACTACTGTTGTAAACAGTACCCCTGAAAAACACATAAAAAAAAATGTTATAAAAGTACAAACATATAAATACTAGAATTGATTTCTTATTTCTGCAACATAGGGAGCACATATCGCTTCATAAAGTAATGTTAAGCTTAAAATAGTTAAATTATTCTGTTTAAAAAATATAATAATTATTTATTTTTAATAATACAACAAAATAATTAAACATTACATGAAGTTGTAATTTATTTATTTAATAAGTAACATAAACCAATTTATAGAAAAGACAACTTTACTGAAACAGGTGTTAGTGAGTAAAAGAAGAAGTAATATATGATAGAACATTAATGCAATAACAATATAAATCAAACTGGCAAACATTACTGTTAAATGATTAAACAAAAAATACAAAAATATTTAATGAAATACTTTTACAAAGTGGTTACATCTAAATAATATAAATTGAAGTCATAGAAAAAAAACAGAAAATTTATTATCACATCCATCATCTTATGTTAAATATTATTCATCTTATTTCAGGTCAAAAGTTACAAAGTGGGCAGAAACTAATGGTCTCCATTTGGAATTTTGTAGTACCTGTTCTTGTTGGTCTTATGTATTTCTGAGACCCAACGCACGATTGACTCTTCCTTATCGCTGGTACTGCAGGTTTTTTTACTATCTGGTACCCAAAATGAGTGCTCTAAATGAGATTCTATCATTAATCATTCTGGGTACATGTTCAAAAAGATATAAGTTATGACAGTAATTTTGAGCACCGTAGGTGACATTTTTGTCTTCACAGAAACTGCTGCAGTCTGTTCTTTCCGCCCCTTCTATGTTCTTCTTCTTCTTCTTCTACCTTTTAGCTCCCAGTGGAACATAGGTCTTCAACAAACACTTTCCAAGTCGTTCTGTTTTTTGCCATTCTTTTAAGATCATTCCATGTCTTTCCCATCATCTTCATCTCTGCTTCTATCTGTCTTCAAAATCAGATTGATTACCTCCAGCTGCGAACCAAAACTGTGCAAATATTTTTTAAAATTCATTTATAAAATATCATGCGTTTACAAACATTATTATTTAATTTATTATATATATTAATGAATTGAAATATTGGGAACTTTGTTAACCTCAGATGGAAGATGTACAACAGAGGTGAGATGCAGAATGGCTCAGGCAAAAGCGCTTTCCAAAAGATGAGGAAGATACTATGCAATGCATTTTTGACAATAGAAACAAGAAAAAGGGTTCTTTAACGTTTAAATGTTATGTAGAGCCAGTCTTAACAAATGGATGTGAATCATGGACAATAGGACAACATAAAGGAAAATCACTGGAGTCTGTAGAAATGTGGGTTTACAGAAGAAGTTGAGAATACCATGAACAACTAAGAAGAGTAATTAAAATTAAAAACGTTCTGAAAGAGGCCAAAGCAAAAAGAGAGCTAATTTCCAATATTAAGAAGAAATCATCATTATTTGGCGTTGGCAACATTCATATGAGAAGAGAACAGCTGGAAACAACTGGGAAAATTCATAAATTGGGGGATGAAGAGATAGAGGGAAGCAAAGAGAAAAGATACCAGGCAGCTTAAACAGAGAATGGCCTGGCAGAAGGGAAGGTCAACAACAGAAATCATGAATGATAAATAAAATAACTGTCGAGATCGAAAGTTGTGGAGAGGAGAGACATGATCACCTATGACCGCAGGCTTGGTACTTGATGATTATTTATTGGTAATTTCCTAGTTTGATCAGATATGTTATTTCAGTTTGGAAGAGTGATGTCCCCTAAAATATGTCTGCCAAAATACAGTGGTTCTACGCATTCTTGGCGTTGGGGTCATTACGCTGGCATGTAATCATTTCGGAGTATCTGTTGATTGGGCGTTGGGTCCAGGGGTTAGGTTTAGCTTTAGTGTTAAATATTTATAAATATATATAACGCGTGACAAAAACGACGCCACTCGCCTAATTATGATCTTCTGATCGAAGGGAATTGTGCGGTTGATTACCAATCGCCGTAATTTACTGCCAAATGTTGGAAGATTGTCAAACTCAGAACTGCTTAGCTGGTTTTTAAATATCAGACAAACTAGCCTATATATATAGGCGGATAATTAGTAAGAAGAAGCATAAGAAAGGATAGGGGTTCAGCCATTATTAATTAACATCTCGATTTGGACGCAGACGCTGACCCGAACGCCACGCTGACCAAACGCCAGTGAGAACCACTGTATTTTGGCAGACATATTTTAGGGGACATCACTCTTCCAAACTGAAATACTATATCTGATCAAACTAGGAAATTACCTATTTATTATATTTATAAAGAACAAAACTGGTTATATGATATGACAATACATTATTATAACTATCAGACATTAAATTAGTGTTTACCTAGAGGAACAAACGGATTTTCTTTGGTCTTCGAAATAAGCTTTTCACGAAGTCCTTGCTGAATATAGAACGGTTCTGGAGGGGGAAGATAGGCTAATAATTCGTTATAATTTCTGCCACTGCCGTCAGCATTTCCCAAACTTTGTTGAGCTGAAGCAGGTAACGGTGAAGCGTCTTTAGAATTTGCCATCACTGCCTTAAAGAGTGATGTTTCTTTGCCAGATCGGGCAGTGTTGTGTGCATATGCTGTACTTTACCAACTTACAACTTAACTACAACTACAACAATCACAATGCATCACCACCGCTGCCATGTTTTCATTCTCGGTCACTAAAGGTTAGTTAACTTAGTTTTGCACGAGCTTATATTTAGTTTCGAAAATATCAATTATGACATTTTTCAGTGGATATTTTATATAAATTAAATGTGGCTTACAACTTTTGACTCAGTGAGTTATTATATCAGAGTATTGTTGTCGTGTTTTAATTTTCTTTATAATTAATAATGATGGTTTCTTGTCTTAAGTAACACGAAGCGAGTCTTGAGTTTCGAACATTTATTTTTCGTTAAACATAAATAGCTTTAGTTACGCAAGTTACGCTCTGTCCGAGTTTGTCATCGAGGGTGAGATCAGGGTTGCCAATTTGGCTTTTTTTAGGCCAAATTCCACAAATCTGGCTTTTTTGGTTTTTGTTTGGCCTAAAGAAATTCTTTGGCTTTTTTGGGTTTTTTGGCTTATTCCTGGCTTTTTTTCTAAACCAGTAGTAAAAAAAAGTATAAACCACAATTTCAGTAAAAGTTCTTTAAAAATATAATTATTTTGCTCCAAAAATGCATCAAATCATCTGACTTTAATAAGAATTTGGCGCACTTTTGCAAATTACTTTCACTTTCAGAATCCATAGGTCTTAATTCTTAATGTTTCATTCTAGGAATATTCTTCAAAATAGTTCATTTTCAAAATTGAAACAAAACGAACGTGTCGTGAGTCGTGAGTCGTCGTACAGGAGTGTGCCTAGGACGTGCGCTTAACAAGTCGACTAATTATTTACATAGTCTACGCTGTGTTTGATAAAGATATTACTTGTGTTACTCATGGCTTCTTCATCAAAGAATGGAAAGCATCTTATGATAGCAATCGTAAGTACAATAGTATTTGGGAAGAAACATACCCATGGCTCATGAAAGCTTCTGATGGATCAGAGGCAGCATATTGTAACTCTGCCGGTGTACGATTGTACCAAAAAGAGGAAACATCTCAAATCATGAGAAATCATCTAAGCACATGATGAGAGTTCCATCAAATAGTCAGACACAACTTAGTGTCACTCAAAGTCCTAGACAAAATAACGATAAAGTTAAAACAGCAGAGCTCCAAATTGCTGTAAGCATGACCTGCCACTGTGCAATTCGCACAATTGACCATCTGAGTGAAATTATGACAGCACATGGCCAGGGCAGTACATTAGGAAACATCAAATTGCACAGAACTAAATGTTCATGCTTAATAAAAAATATAATATCGCCAGCACTAAAAACGGATCTCATCCATGACTTTCAGGACAAGAAATACGCCATCATTTTAGATGAATCTACAGATGTCTCCACACAAAAATACTTGTGTATCTTAATTCGGTTTTTCAGTGAAAGAAAACAGGAAATTCTAACAGGGTATCTTGGGCTAATTCCCGTGCAAGAAGCAACAGGAGAAAACATATTTAATTTGATTGATGGTGAAATAAAAAATGTGCCAGAGTCTCACAAATTGCATTGGATTTGCATCAGATGGAGCGTCAAACATGGTTGGCTGTAACAACTCAGTGTGGTCTAGATAAGAAATGTATCTCCTTCATGTGTACAGCTGAAATGTATTTGTCATTCTTTGGCACTTTGCATTTATTATGCAGTAGCTAAGCTACCGTCAAATATAGCATTTTTACTATCAGAAATACCGCAATGGTTTTCCCACAGTAGCCTAAGACGAGAAGCCTACAAAGAATTATTTACAGTGATGAATACACCTACAGAATATGAGTCAACCAGAACTGCTCCACTGCCTTTTGAGAAACCATCAGCTACTCGATGGCTTGTGCGAGGAAAAGTTATGTTTAATATTCTGATGAATTGGGAAGAGCTAAAGGCTTATTTCATGAGTACTGAATTAGCCCAGTCAAAGTTTGACACAAAATACAAAGCACGATTGTTAAAGGACATGATGTTAGATTATAACAATTACTTGTTCTTTGTTTTCGCAACACCCGTTGTGCAGGAATTGAAAGACTCAATGGCCTTTTTCAACAAACTAAAGCTGATCCTCATGAACTGTGTCAAGAATTATTTTTACAAAAGGCAAGTCTTCAGAACAGATTGTATGATACAAATGGACAAAGAAAGGATATAAATCAAGTTGATTTTGGTATCAAATTTTTAACAGAATGTAATACGTTCCTACAAAAGAACAACAACACTGACGCTCATCACGAAATAAAAAATGTCAAAGAAAGATGTATGTGTATGCTAGAGGAAGCTCTCAATCAAATAACATGTAGACTTCCTTCGGCGAGTAATATATTTCAAAATCTATCAAAGCTGAGTCCACGGATTATTTTAAATCAAGCTTCGAGAGCAACGTTTTCAGACTTACCCTTCTTACACCTAGCAGGAAGTAACATCAGCACTATTGAAGAACAATACAGAAAAATTATATTGATTGATTGGAAAGAAAGATACCATGTTTAAGAAAGATGGACTTCCTACTGACAGTGAACAGTTTTGGATTGGCATACATCAGCATCAGTCATTCAAAGAGTTAGCCAACTTTGCCCTAACTTGTCTGATCACCCCATGCAGCAATGCCATAGTTGAAAGAATTTTCTCCATTGTAACGTCAGTGAAGACAAAAGCAAGGAATAAGATGCAACTGCATTTGCTTGACTCTATTGTCAGGATTAGAGCAGAACTGTTGCTTTCAAACAAATGTTGTAAAGACTTCATCCCATCAGCAAAAATGCTCAAAGAATTTACATCAGAGAATTTGTATGCTGTAGAATCAGGTAGCTCTGATGCGGATGACGTTAATAATCTTGATCTGGAGAGTTCATGTGATGTGAGTATAGCAGAAATGTTTGTCCTTTTTTTTTGCTTTTAATTGACTATTTGCCTAATTTGGCTTTTTTTCAACACTTTTTGGCCTAAAATCCAAAAATATATCTGGCAACCCTGGGTGAGATAGTAGCGAGTAGCTGTCCTTATACGGGACGGACAGGCTGGTGAACGGTTAAGTGGATATTTGTTCTTCTTTCAATCGGAATTGATATATTGGCTATATATCATTGTTTTTACTGCTGCACCAGCGAACGCCTATTTTAGACAGCGACTTTCTTGTCCAGTTCACTCAACTCACTGCATTATGAGAGTACTCGGGAGAATTAGAAGGCTACGGGAGTAAAACCAAACAGAAAATCCTTAGGGAGGGACTATAAGGCAGGTCGATGATGTATTATACATCTTCTGGCATCCCCTGCAACTCAACTTTGTTTCCGAACGTAATGACTTCGTCTCTCCTTCGGAACGCCTCAAAGAGGAATCGAGAACGGGGGTAGTGCGTTTTGGTCAAAGCACTATATCCATATTATTGGGCAAGATATTGCAGTAACGTCAGTTCCATCCTCGTTAGGACACACTGACACAGCAGAAGGAAAACACAATTTTTTCTCTCATACTCGGCACATGGAACCTTAGGAACACTTGTCATGGATTAAATAATAACCTAACAAATGTAGAAAACATTTGGAAAACAGCCCTCATCAACATTTGAGCTGCAGAGATTACATGTTGATATTGCAGCCATTCGGGGATCAAGGCTTAAGGATTGTGATTCAGTCAGGGAGAAGACTTATATATATATATATATATTTTAGTAAATCCTGACCAGCCTCGACTACATGGAGTGGGTTATACTGTGTATAATAAGCTCATAGATTCTATAAACACCTCTAATGGTACAGCATAATGCATACTATCAACATCATCAGCCCCTATACACCAACAATGGCAGCAACCACAGACGATAAAGATAAATTTTACGAGATGCTCCAGGTTATCTTTGATTCAATCCCCAAAGTAGAACAACTTTACGTGCTGGACGATCTAAATGCCCGCGTTAGACTGAGCATCAATTATGGCCATCATGCCTAGGTCATCATGGTATTGGCAAAATGAGTGATAATTGTCACAGACTTCTAGAATTTAGTTCTCATTACAACCTGTGTGCTACCATTACTTTTACAGCATTACAACCTGTGTGCTACCATTACTTTTACAGCATTAAGAACCGACAAAAAGCAAATGGCGCCACCCAAAGTCTGGGCATTGTCACCAGCTGGAGTTTGTCTTTAGACAACACTTAAATAATGTTAGACTAACCAGAGTATACCCTTGCACAGACTGCGACACAAACCACGCACTTGTCACAAGTAAAGTGAAGGCAACCACCTAAAAGATATACAAATCTAGAGAACCATCCAGGCCGAAGATTAATATCGAAACAAAAAACTTACCCGACAACCTAATCCTGTTTAAGAATGCCTTTCAGAAATGCATTCTTGCATTGCTGAGCTGGGTAATTCACGAATTATGTACAACAACATAAAGATCGCTGAAAGCCCAATCAGTGACAAAATTAAACAGCTGGAAAGATGGGTCGAACTTTACTCAAGTCTCTATTCTGAGGATAGCCCAGCAAGCCCACTCGTAAACCAGCTGGTCCCAGAATATTTAGTGCTGACTGCACTAAACAATGAACCAAGAAGGAACTTCATGATGTCATCCACGACCTCTCAAGCGGAAAAGCTTCTGGTAACGGCAACATCCTAGCTGAAGTACTGAAGGAAAATCTTGAAACACTTGTGCCCCACCTCTACAAAGTCCTTGTCGATGCCGGAGAAGTGAAGATATACCACAGGGCATGAAAGATGCCAAGAGGCGGACTTTGTTCGCATGCAATGGGTAGAGTCATTGCAGAAGTAAAAAATATGAAAGGTTACCTTTGTCTACGTCCTAGGACATGCGGGAGAAGGGAGAAATAAAAGAGCGGACAGGTTGGCTAACTGCGCTATCGTTGAGGACGGTCAACTAATGGATCGAGCAGACATCATCAATGCCCTCCGAGATGTGGGAAGGGGACAATACTTTGACAACCATGAGTCCACATCACTCCTTGAAAGAGATGGGAATAAGATGGGCACAACCAGAAATGAGAAACTTAGTAGGCGTGTAAGACGTTTACCAACCAACACAGAACTGGAGTCATCAGTCGCTGGACACTGCGAGACTTCCCGCGGAGGGGGTTTGAGCACCTATGGGCATGTTCGGAGTGCAATGATGATGATCCGCAAATAGCTCAATAACCGTCTGTCAAGACGCCAAATGCATATATATATATATATATATATATATATATATATATATATATATATATATATATATATATATATTCTGACCTATGGAAGCGAATCATGGACAGTAGACAGACACATGAAAAGACGATTAGAGGCCACAGAGATGGGATTTCTCAGAAGAATGTTGAAAGTTCCCTGGACAGATAAAAAGACCAATGAGGAAGTTCTCAAAGAGGCCAACACAAAAAGGGAGCTCTTAAAAAACATCAGAAGAAGCAATCAACATTTTTCGGGCACATCATGAGAAGAGGAAAGTTGGAATACTTGGTTACAACTGGCTAAATAAAAGGAAAGAGAGATCGCGGACGACAAAGAGAGAAAATACTGGATAACTAGGTGTCATGGCATGGAAAACAGTCAACAACAGAACTGATACGATGCACTGTAGATAGAAGATTGTGGAGGGACATGATCGCCTATGCCAACAGGCAGGGTACATGATGATGATGATATTTATATATATATATATATATATATATATATATATATATATATATATATATATAATATATATATTTATATATATATATATATATATATATATTTAATCAACGTAATTTAAAACTTGAAGCTTAACAAAATTATATATGCCAAAATGAATTTAATATAAAACTATTTGCTTATATAAAACGCTACATTCGCGTACGGCAAAAATAAAAACTTCTCACTTTTTTATTATAAACTGATAGCTCGTAGTGCTGCTGTTTCTTAACAGTTGAGATGCCTATGTGCCTAAATAAAAAAAAAATAAAAATGCCGCATAACGCTGTTATAAATAGTTAATGAAGTCCCAGTATTCAGACATAGTTTCATTTTCATGTTGTGACGCTTCTAATTGGCTAAAACTAAAAATAACCCATGAAACCGCATTAATGTAGAGGTAGTTTAGCCGTATAATTTTCGCTTACTGTTTTACAAGGTCGTGAATTTCCTCGTTCCGTTCGGTGAGAAGTGTACCGCTAGTTACTAGAGGTTTCAATGTATCATAAATCAGTTTATGTTTCATTCACAAACATTATAGTGGCCAGAGGAAAACCTTTCAGGTAAATGCATATCAAAGAAAATAAATCATTTCAGCCTACGAAATGTGTAATAGAATATTCGAAAATTTGTAATATAATTATACAAAAAAATATAATAAATTATCATTTCCTTTTGTAATTCGCTATATGTTCAAGGCTACTGGCGGTAGCTGCGGAAACATAGAGAATACGCCACTGTGTGTGTGTGTGTATATATATATATATATATATATATATATATATATACATGAATGTATAGGATGCTCAATTATGTTGGGTTATATATTTGTGGGTTTGTCTTCCTTCACTGGCTCTTACCCATTTGACATGGTGGATAGTATGTTTTCAGGAGCATCACTTGCAAATTGTAAACAGTGGTGTAACCGTACGCGTGTCACAGAGATGGGAGGGGGACGTTTGTCCCCGAGTGCAAGTCTTAGAAATACGAAGCTCTACAGCGGAAGAAAAAAATAAAGTTGTCATAACAGATAATAAATGTGGGTATGAAAGCTCAACATGGACCATCCCACGAGCGCTGACATCTCATTTATTGACTTGCCCTGCACCACTAATTGTAGAATATTAGGTATGGTTCGTTGACCCTAGCTCATACAGTACGTCTTAAGCATTCTTAAATTATCGTGGTCAGCAAGAAAGTGTGTGTGTGTGTGGGGGGGGGGATCCTTATATGACGGGGGAATTAAAAGGCCGGTTGCTCAGCGCACACGCCGCGAGATGTTTGGGGCTGGTTCGAACCCGTGTTCTCCTGGTTTGGAGCCCGACAAATTTTCTTTTCCGCCCCCCCCTCCCCGCCTATATTATTAGATTTCTTGAATATGTCAACAGTTTTGTATTTAGTTGACGGTATATTGGAGATGAATAAAAATATGTCATTACACATCTGTCTATCTATTGTCCTTTCGAGCCGATGATTCTGTGACGGCATTAAAAAAAAAAAACAAAGAAAAAAAAGTAACTAAAGCGTCCCTCCACGCCTTGCTATATAGTTCGATCCCAACCGACGACTTCCGGTTCAGCCAGCCTTTAATGGGTACCAGATTTTTTTTTTCTGGAAAAATAAAGCGGCACGTGCGTAATCATCATCATGTGCCATACCGGTTGGCGTAGGCGATCATGTCCGTTCACAATGTTCTAACTACAGTGCATCGTATCAGTTCTGTTGTTGACTGTTTTCCATGCCATGACACCAAGCTATCCAGTATTTTCTCTCTTTGTCGTCCGCGATCTCTCCTTCCTTTTATGTTGCCAGTTGTAACCAAATATTCCAATTTTCCTCTTCTCATGATGTGTCCGAAAAATGTTGATTCTTTCTTTCTGATGTTTTTTAGAAGCTGCATTTTTGTGTTGGCCTCTTTGAGAACTTCCTCATTGGTCTTTTTAGCTGTCTAGGGAACTTTCAACATTCTTCTGAGAAATCCCACCTCTGTGGCCTCTAATCGTCGTTTCATTTGTTTGTCTACTGTCCCTGACGGGCGTAGTACCGACCACATTACCCAAAAAATCATGTGCCGAAGGTCTGTATAATTTATGGTCACTAACATCACACTCCCTATACGCCACTTGGCGTGACGGGGGTACTTTTTTAAAAATATAGGACAGACATTTCAGACCCTCTCTATTTGACGATCTTTGTTATCAGGTGTCAGACTTTGCACAGGACCCGCATTATATCTAGTCATACGCCCTTGTTCTGGGCGAGCCTCTCAATCTCGAAAAGTGAGTTCATCCCTGCTGTTATTGCTCACCTCGGTGTTCTTTTTAGCGTTTCTTTAGCGTCCTCTTGTTGTTTTTTTTTACCCTCTGATTTTTATTTGAGGACCTACTTTGAGATTCTCTTGATGTCTTTTCTCATCATTTTTGACAGCCTACAATCAGCATTAGGAAATAGGATACAGTCAGAGTAAATCGTTAAAGTTGGAGAACGCAGAAATATGTTTTTTAACAAGAATGTCGAGAATATCATGAGCAATTAAGAAAAAGCAATGAGGACGTTCTGAAAGAGACAGTAATTTTTACTTTAAAGACAACGTTTTGTTAATATCAGGAGTTTTACCGTGTAATAAGAAAGGAACATATGAGATATATTGCAACAACATAAAAAATTGGTGAAGAAAAATTATAAGGAAAACTGAGAGGAAGACACCCGACAATTTAATAGAAGGGTTTCGTAGAAAGTTGACAGCACAAAGATAAACAACCGTAGAGACAGAAAGTTATAAAGAGACGTAATCATTTACGTCAACAGAACAGAGCTTCATGATGATAACCTGATTACTATTTTATTATAACCTAGTCTAAATTTTTTATTATAACCTAGTGTAAATATTTTATTATAACCTAGTGTAAATATTTTATTATAACCTAGTCTAAATATTTTATTATAACCTAGTGTAAATATTTTATTATAACCTAGTCTAAATATTTTATTATAACCTAGTCTAAATATTTTATTATAACCTAGTCTAAATATTTTATTATAACCTAGTCTAAATATTTTATTATATCTATCTATCTATCTATTGTCCTTTCGAGCAGAAGACGGCACATAGGGCAGAACCACAATCTCAAAAACAGAAACCTTGCGTGCCAAAATGGCACATATTGCTGAGATCACTGCTCTAAAATTTATGGCTCTGTTTCCATAACTATACTTTTGACAATGACAGCTTGTCAAGCCATCGATCAACCTCCTTAATCGCCTCTTACTACATGCCTGGAAGGTCACAGTGTCACTATTCTTTACTTTCCTCATAATGAGGCCCCGGTAACACACGGGCGATTTTTTATTATAACCTAGTCTAAATATTTTATTATAACCTAGTCTAAATATTTTATTATAACCTAGTCTAAATATTTATTATAACCTAGTCTAAATATTTTAGAGGTAAAGGCATCAAGATGCACCAAGATGCGTAGAGATGCGAAGCTGCTGTAAAGCTGATGATAATGGCAATACTAAAAACAGAAGAAAAAAGTGGTATGGTGACAGCTTTACGGGTAATGGACGAAACAAAAGTCGACGTTTCGGCCAAGTAGGCCTTCATCTGGACGAACAACAAACACAAAAAAAATATATATAAGGATATATTAACAAATCTAACTACATGGCGATAATATGCTAGATACTCAAGAGAGGAAAATAAAAAAAGAGGTCACTTCCCTGTGTTCCTGAGCGTGGTCAGTTTTCAAATGAACTAAATTGATACGGCAGGATGACCAACTATAAATCTCACTGACCAGGCTGTCAAGTGAGAAGACGGAAAGGAAGGGTTCTACAAATATGGGGAGGTGGGTACAGGATATGTAAAAGACTATGCAAATCTAACTCTGTGTGTGCACCACGAGCCGATGTGTGAAAATGTGTATGTAACAATG
Source organism: Megaustenia siamemsis (assembly GCA_032433765.1). Taxonomy (NCBI): domain Eukaryota; kingdom Metazoa; phylum Mollusca; class Gastropoda; order Stylommatophora; family Ariophantidae; genus Megaustenia; species Megaustenia siamemsis. The sequence goes on along the minus strand of JAVIAB010000051.1, from coordinate 125,906,605 downwards.
CATGCGTACAAGCATAAATCAGCATATATATTGCCACAAGGCCCACAAAAGAAAAACCCAAAGGAACCAAATGTGCCAATACATGTACAGATACATATATCCACATGTATAGGTTCAGATGCGCATGGGGGTATGAAATATGTAGTGGGTGTCCTATGTGTATGAGAGTGATATGTTCATACCTTGGGGGGGGGGGGGCAGCGAACCCAACTGGGCAATAAGGCGATTCTCAGGGCGAACCGGCTGCGATTTCTGGAGTGACATGAGACAATGCCAGTAACTTGCATGTCGGGTTTACCACAAAGGCCAGGGGAGTTGAAACTGGCCGATACCGGGCTGCCAGTCTTTTGCTCAACATCACGAAGATGCTCACAAAATCTGTCACTCAAGCGTCTACCACTTTCACCCACATACGTCATCTGGCAATGCTTACATATTATGGCGTAGATGATATTCCGTGACACACAAGTGAACCCCTCCTTGATGTCGAATCGCTTCTTAGGGAGCAAGACTGAATCAGTGCACAGCACGTAGTCACAATTTCTGCAAACTTGACGTCCACAACAAACAGTACCAAGGTGTTTGTGGTTAGAGTGGGGGAGGCGGCTCGTGACAAGAATGTCTCTCAGACTCCTGTCGCGTTGAAGGCTACCATAGGAGGATCACTGAAAAGTAGGCGGGTAGTGGGATCTGAGTGGAGAATGGAGTGATACCGGTTAAGGATCCTCACCGCAGCCAAGTTGTGGGGGTGGTAGGTGAGGGTGAATATAGTCCTATCAGAGGAACGGCGGTGGATGGGGTGAGTGCCACAGGACGGGAATATCGAGAGCTCTCTTAAAGGCGGATTGGAGAACAGAATCAGGATAGAGACGACGCCTAAAGAAACTTAACATCAGGTGGTCCTGTTGGAGAAAATCTTGATCATCCTGGCAGATACGACGAAATCGTAATAATTGAGAATATGGAATGGAATCTCTGCAGTGAGATGGATGAGACGAGGTGTACGTCGACTTTTGTTTCGTCCATTACCACGTAAAGCTGTCACCATACCCCTTTTTTTCTTCTTTTTTTTTTAGTATTGCCTCTAAATATTTTATTATAACCTAGTCTAAATATTTTATTATAACCTAGTCTAAATATTTTATTATAACCTAGTCTAAATATTTTATTATAGCCTAGTTAAAATTCTAGACTAGAAAGTACTTTGGAGAGTCGATGTAGCCTGGATGCTTCAAATTTTGTATAGCCTGGAGGCTTCAGTGCTTGATGTAGCCTGAAGGCTTCAATGCTGATGTAGCCTGAAGGCTTTAATGCTTGATGTAGCCTGGATGCTTCAGTGATTGATGTAGCCTGGAGGCTTCAGTGCTTGATGTAGCCTGGAGGCTTCAGTGCTTGATGTAGCCTGGAGGCTTCAGTGCTTGGTGATGCCTGGAGGCTTCAGTGCTTGATGTAGCCTGGAAGCTTCAGTGCTTGATGTAGCCTGGAGGCTTCAGTGCTTGATGATGCCTGGAGGCTTCAGTGCTTGATGTAGCCTGGAATCTTCAGTGCTTGGTGTAACCTGGAGGTTTCAGTACTTGATGTAGCCTGGAGGCTTCAGTGCTTGATGTAACCTGGAAGCTTCAGTGCTTGATGTAGCCTGGAGGCCTCAGTGCTTGATGTTGCCTGGAGGTTTCAGTACTTGATGTAGCCTGGAGGCTTCAGTGCTTGATGTAACCTGGAAGCTTCAGTGCTTGATGTAGCCTGGAGGCTTCAGTGCTTGATGTGCCTGGAGGTTTCAGTGCTTGATGTAGCCTGGAGGCTTCAGTGCTTGATGTAGCCTGGAGGCTTCTGTGCTTGATGTAGCCTGGATGCTTCAGTACTTGATGTAGCCTGGAGGTTTCAGTGCTCGTCTCACATGTAAAGTATTTGAACCTCGCGTGGAGATAACCCCCCCCCCCTCTCAAAGTTACACACCGTGAAAGGTCTTTGATAGTCGAAATTGAAAATGAGCTGCCTGTATACCAATGTCTACAAAAATAGTAAATAACATTCTCATATTCACAATTCCATCGTTCACGCTAAAGAGAAGAGGGTGATCGAATCAATAACTTGTCTGGTTCCAAACCAGGAGAACAGGGTGTTTGAATCCTGGTAGCAAGGTCAAACATGTCTTTGTCTTATTGGGGGGTTAAATAAAAACCTTGTGGCTACTGCACTGGACAAGCAGGTTTTTGTTATCCAGTCCTTCCAAAAGACTCAATCAGTAATGAGAAAATGCAGTTTTATTTATTTTATCTTATCTTATTTTATTTTATATTATTTTATTTGTTACAAGCTATCCGAGTAAACCGCTTTGATATTACAATGAACCATCAAACATTGAAACAAGGTATGAAATGTTCCGTGACCATGAACCATCAAACATTGAAACCAACATTATGAAATGTCCCGTGACCATGAACCATCAAACATTGAAACCAACATTATGAAATGTCCCGTGACCATGAACCATCAAATATTGAAACCAACATTATGAAATGTCCCGTGACCATGAACCATCAAACATTGAAACCAAGGTTATGAAATGTTCCGTGACCATGAACCATCAAACATTGAAACCAACATATGAAATGTCCCGTGACCATGAACCATCAAACATTGAAACCAAGGTTATGAAATGTTCCGTGACCATGAACCATCAAACATTGAAACCAACATATGAAATGTCCCGTGACCATGAACCATCAAACATTGAAACCAAGGTTATGAAATGTCCCGTGACCATGAACCATCAAATATTGAAACCAAAGTTATGAAATGTCCCGCGACCAGGAACCATAAAACATTGAAACCAACGTTATGAAATGTCCCGTGACCAGGAACCATAAACATTGAAACCAACGTTATGAAATGTCCCGTGACCAGGAACCATAAAACATTGAAACCAACGTTATGAAATGTCCCGTGACCAGGAACCATCAAACATTGAAACCAAGGTTATGAAATGTCCCGTGACCAGGAACCATCAAACATTGAAACCAAGATTATGAAATGTCCCGTGACCAGGAACCCGGACAGTGTTACATAGTTAATACGATTAACCATCTCTCGTTAACTGTTCAACCTGCTGTACATAAAGAGACACAATACATTTCTGACAAACATCTCAGGAAAAAAAAAAAAAAAAACAAGGCAACGAAGCATAGCCAAACATTAAACTAAAATAGGCTGACAGCATTAAGTACTAGAGAACCAATAACAAAAGTGCTCAACAAAATGTGATGTAAAAAAAAAAGATACAGAATGAAATGAAGTTCCTGCGATGTGAGACGGCACAAGATTATGCTTTTTGCGTCACGTAATTGATAAATAAATCTGAAACAAGTGCAACGCGTCAAATACTTGGGCACATAATAAACATCAGATGGAAGATGCAACACATAATAAAAGACAGAATGATCAGGCCAAAATAGCATTTCAGAAAATGAAAAATATCTTATGCAACAAATCTATGTCAATAGAAGTGAGAAAGAGAGTTCATCGGTTCTATATAGAACCAATTCTGACCTATGGAAGCGAATCATGGACAGTAGACAAACAAATAAAAATACGAACAGATGACACAGAAATGGGATTTCTCAGAAGAATGTTTAAAGTTCCCTGGACAGCTAAAAAGACCAATGAGGAAATTCCCAAAGAGACCAACACAAAAAGGGAACTCCTAAAAAATACCAGAAAAAAACAATCAACAATTTTGGGCACATCATGAAAAGAGGAAAGTTGGAATACGTTTTGAAACGAGATTGCATTAGTGATCACGTACCATAGTTGGATAAATGAGAATGAAACTGAAGAAGGCACAGAAATCGCCAAGAAATATAAATTACAAGATATGCTTAGAGTAGATAGACATGTGAGTGATAAGTACTGTGGAAAGTAATCATGAACAGAAGACAAAGAAAAGAAAATAAGATTAGAGGTCACAGAGGTGGGATTTCTCAGAAGAATGTTGAAAATTTCTTGGGCAGCTAAAAAGACCAAAGAGGAAATTCTAAAAGAGGCCAGCACAAAAATGGAGGTCTTAAAAAAAACAGAAAGAAACAATTTACATTTATCGGGCACATCATGAGAAGAGGAAAATTGGAATACTTAGTTACAACTGGCAAAATACAGGGAAGGAGAGATCGCGGACGACAAAGAGAGAGGACACTTGATTGCATGGTGTCGTGGTACGGAAAACAGCCATCAATATAACTGATGTAATGCTTAGCGGATAGACAAATTCTGGAAGGATACGATCGTCTACGTCAACCGGTATGGCACATCATGATGCTCTGAGACAGGGAATCCAAATCCGTGTTAGTGTGGGGGGAGAGGGGGGGGGAATTTCAGGTGGGAATTGGAACAAAGACAATGGGCTTAACCTCTTTTACAACCTCGAGTTCACAGTGGTTATAACAATGAGGCAAATTGTTGGTGGTAGAAGACATTCTAGCGTGATTACATTTTGAATAATTCAAGATTCTGATTGCATGTTCTTGATCACTGATGTGCACGTTGCTTTTCCAAAGAACCGTTGTGTAAATATTAACCGTTGTATTCTCTAAGGTTTCAGTGTTTTCCATAGTTTTATTATTATATTTATAAAATATTGCGGTTTTGAAATGTTCCACTCAAAATGAAGTATTTTATAGATTATGTAAATCATTTATTTATTCAGAACTCATTTATATTGATTATGTCTGCATGATAATGTTGACACAGACTGTAATTTAAATATTTAAAAAAAAGTGTAATTTATTTCTGTGTCATGATTATACATAGGAGAGTGGACGGACATATCTCTCGGGAACGTTATGCACCGGTAATGTGGCCGTGGTTACTAAATCGAGTGTGCAGATGGATTTGAATTAATGAAATCTTGTAGTTTAAACCTATGTGCTTGTTGTCAGAACAGAGACGTTGAGGAGTACATTTAATAATGTTGATTTCACAGTGACGGCAGAATGAACATAAAGTACCAAGCTTGACATGAATCAAAGCGGTGATTTGCATCATGGATTGGTGAGCACAAACTGATCAAGATCCTACTCCACCTTCTCGTGATGGGCCTGGAAACAGGTACTCAATTCTTGTTCAGCGAATAAAGATTAAAGAAGGGAGACTCGGTGCTCAAAGATGCTGCGCTCATTTTGGATGTGTTGGGCTAAAGGCCATCAGATATAGCCTAACTTTTTGTTAGCGACAGAACACAACGCATTTACTACTTTTGGGACACCTTGCAAATGGTGACCTTAGCATACAAAATGTATCATTTATTTAAATTGTTAAAATGTTGTTTGTTTGTTTTTTAAAAAAAATGATTATTAGGTATAGTTTTTTTCCCGTTCACCGGTTTTCACCTCCGGCGAAGTCCTTAGAGACTAAGAACTGAATTTTGCGTGTTTATCCCTTTCTCCTTGGCAGCCGTGTGCACAGGTGTCCCTCGCCGAACAGGCAGACAACTCCGCCTTCGGAGGCACTCATATTTTTCCCGTCAATGAGTAATTGATATTTCAAGTCGAGCCTCACTACATAGATCAGAGGTGGTTGCGTAGAGAGAAATTACACATACTAATTCTAAGCCGAGATTTGAACTCACACACTCTCTGTTTCGAGACCGACGTCTTGCCTCGAGACCAACGTCTTGCCTTGAGACCAACGTCTGCCTTGAGACCGACGTCTTGCCTTGAGACCAACGTCTTGCCTCGAGACCGACGTCTTGCCTTGAGACCAACGTCTTGCCTTGAGACCGACGTCTTGCCTCGAGACCGACGTCTTGCCTTGAGACCGACGTCTTGCCTCGAGACCGACGTCTTGCCTCGAGATAGACGTCTTGCCTCGAGACCAACGTCTTGCCTTGAGACCGACGTCTTGCCTTGAGACCGACGTCTTGCCTCGAGACCGACGTCTTGCCTCGAGACCAACGTCTTGCCTTGAGACCGACGTCTTGCCTCAAGACCGACGTCTTGCCTCGAGACCAACGTCTTGCCTTGAGACCGACGTCTTGCCTCAAGACCGACGTCTTGCCTCGAGACCAACGTCTTGCCTTGAGACCGACGTCTTGCCTTGAGACCGACGTCTTGCCTTGAGACCGACGTCTTGCCTTGAGACCGACGTCTTGCCTCGAGACCGACGTCTTGCCTTGAGACCAACGTCTTGTCTTGAGACCAACGTCTTGCCTCGAGACCGACGTCTTGCCTTGAGACCAACGTCTTGTCTTGAGACCAACGTCTTGCCTCGAGACCAACGTCTTGCCTTGAGACCAACGTCTTACCTTGAGACCGACGTCTTGCCTTGAGACCGACGTCTTGCCTTGAGACCGACGTCTTGCCTCGAGACCGACGTCTTGCCTTGAGACCGACGTCTTGCCTCAAGATCAACGTCTTGCCTTGAGACCAACGTCTTGCCTCAGACCAACGTCTTGCCTTGAGACCAACGTCTTGCCTTGAGACCAACGTCTTACCTTGAGACCGACGTCTTGCCTTGAGACCAACGTCTTGTCTTGAGACCAACGTCTTACCTTGAGACCGACGTCTTGCCTTGAGACCAACGTCTTGCCTTGAGACCGACGTCTTGTCTTGAGACCAACGTCTTGCCTTGAGACCAACGTCTTACCTTGAGACCGACGTCTTGCCTTGAGACCGACGTCTTGCCTTGAGACCACGTCTTGCCTTGAGACCAACGTCTTGCCTTGAGACCAACGTCTTACCTTGAGACCGACGTCTTGCCTTGAGACCAACGTCTTGTCTTGAGACCAACATCTTGCCTCGAGACCAACATCTTGCCTCGATACCAACGTCTTGCCTTGAGACCAACGTCTTACCTTGAGACCGACGTCTTGCCTTGAGACCGACGTCTTGCCTCGAGACCAACGTCTTGTCTTGAGACCGACGTCTTGTCTCGAGACCGACATCTTGCCTCGAGACCAACCAGTCCCTATTATTGTTTTCTAGATGCTTAATTCAGAAATAATTTTTGGCTGGTTTCTTGGCAGATAATACAGGGTGTCTCATTCACTACTGTACCCGGAATTTCCTCAACATTTCTAGCACCAATGAAGACATTTTAACGGGATCTGAACATGAGGACGTCCATTGTGTGAGAAATGAAAATAAATGTGTCTGTAGTGTGTGCATTTGGCGCCTAATTGACGTGCCAAGCCTGACTGACGCGCCTCTCTGATTATCTCTGTCATTTGCTGAAGATGCGTACACAACACGCTTGTTGTTCGTGAGCATTTGTGTAAGTGTTTGTGTATTCACACAGGATTACTGGAAAACGTGTTGGTTTACTTTGTGGCAGAGAATGTTTAGTGGTAAAACGTTACAGACATTCCGGCTTCGATAGCGAGTGAGACACCCTACAGTAAGACATTAAGACAAAAATTGAAGGTAAATTACACAAGCAGAGGACTAGAAGAAACAGCAAAAGAAAAGATTATATAGCTCTGATTTGAGGGCATATACTATAATTTAGTGGAGGATAAAAGGCAAGAATAAAGCATAATATAATTCTTAGAATAACTTGACTATTTGTCGCAAGTATATTTTTATATGAACACTCATCAGTTGTCCATGATTTGTGCGAAAACATCAGTTGTCCATGATTTGTGCGAAAACATCAGTTGTCCATGATTTGTGCGAAAACATCAGTTGTCCATGATTTGTGCGAAAACATCAGTTGTTCATGATTTGTGCGAAAACATCAGTTGTACACAGTGTCAAACCGCCTCGTTTCTGAAGCCAGACATTTATTTCTTAGTTAACCCCCACTTTCCATACAGCTTTTATTCGAGTACAACTGTACCTTATACTTTGTTATTTAATTGTTTAGTCAAACCGACTATCATATTTTCTGTTTTCATTTTCCTACAATTTGTTCTGAAGATTAAGTCCTTTCTTCTTGCTCGATTCATTTACAAAAGACAATTGTAAAATTAATTTTAAAACAGTATTTTGTAAATGTGGCGTAGGTGGGAATGAGAAATTCCAATTCCAATTTGTTCAAGATAGATAGACTACATAGGGTAATGAGATTATTTTAAAGCTTTGTGAGATTCTTTTTCCCTAAAGGTGGAATCAGAAATTTCATTTTCAGACCAGAAAAAAACCCCGACGATTTCATTGAATGAAATAATGTATTGAAATCGGCTTTCGGTTAGTCAGTGGAGTTCATTGTGAACTATGAAACTACTAAATTGCTCGAGGCCTTATTTTTTACGCACTTCAATATTTAATCTGATACAATATAATGAGTTGAAAGAAATGTTTTACAATTTGTATAATTTGTGTGCCAATTTGTCTTTGTTGTTGTCCTAGGGCTATCTACACTGCACTAGATAATGTACGTTAACGTTTCTCGATCTTTCCCCATTTAATATAAAATCTCAGCATCGCGCACAAACTCCACAACATTGGCGATGTCTCCATATCCCCCAGCTTTATTTTTGACCATGACTAACATGGACGAGTAACATCAAAAGATTGACAAATCAGCCTATGACAACCTGCACCATCAAAGCAAGAGACAGAGCAGAATGGCGCTCCATGGTAGCCAACCTTCGTTGCAGAGAAGGCACTCGATGATGATAATGTTAACAGTTGACGTTTTACCCTTTTTCCATTTCTGGCTCGGATAGCGACAAACAAAATACAGTTCTCTATTTGTAACTATCAGTAGTCCATTCACTTGATGAACTTGACAATGGGGTCTGCTTTTCATTGTTGTTCAAAGCTGCATTAGACTAAATGTCACAAGACTAAATGTCTTCCACATGCGATGTCTCCGCAAAATAATGCACATCAAATGGCAAGACAAAATAACCAACTTAACTGTCCTGCAACGTGCTAAGACCCTAACAATCATGTCGATGCTCAGAAGTCGAAGGCTAAGATGGCTGGGGCATGTCCAACGGATGGAAGAAAAACGCATTCCTAGGCAAATACTATATGCGAGCTAAAACACGGAAAAAGACAAATCGGCAGATCTAAACTACGATATAGAGATATCTGCAAATCATCTCTGAAAGACTTCTCCATCTGTGAAAACGACTGGCAACATCTGGCAAGTGATCGCACATCATGGAGAGCATGTATAAGGAACGGTATAACAACATTTGAGACTGTGCTAAGACAGGACTTAGAAGAGAAGAGACTCATGAAAAAGGATGGTAAACCCTGTGGACCTGCGAGCCTGACCTGTTCATTATGTGACCGCGTGTGTTTGTCAAACATTGGTAGAATTAGCCACGAGAGAAGCTGTTCGGCAAAAACAATACCTCAAAAAAATACGCAATAGCCTCCTCTGACAAGACGAAAAGGGCCATATATATATATATATATATTAAAGCTGCATTACTTTTCAATCAAGAATAAAAAAGTAATAATATATGCCGTGGGCGTGAAGTATGTAAGTATCGCCGATTTAAATATCGCACGCTAGATAATTTCTTAGGGCATTAATCCCACGTCGGAATTAAGTTTCTTAATATCGGTAACTAGCTTAACTACAGCTAATTTCAAATCGTCAGTTAGTTAATTAGTCGATAAATCGCTATAACTGCACAGCGTACAACTCTTTGAAGTGCTCGGATACCCTCCGTAGTAGATCCCTCAACATGTAGCGTGTGACAACCCTAGTTCTGTGTTGATTTACCCGTCTTCTTGGCTCCCCGTGTGGCGCTTTTGTCTGGCATTGCCTCTTTTGACGTGATTTTCTTGCAGTTTACTCAAGGTTGTAAACTCGCATTCATTGCTTGAATCTCTAACTCGCTCTGTTTCCTTCAGAGCATTTAGAACGTCAGCCGGGTCCATTGTTCGTCCATTGTTTAAAACAGCTAACACAGCGAGTCTGCCTTCTTGTTATTTTTCTCTTACACCTGAAAGTCCTGGCACAAAAACATGAACCTTATTTTAATCGGCGATGACCGATGGACACTTTTCCATGCTTTTTTTTTTTTTTTTCAGTCATGTCCCTTTTTTCGTCCTTGTCTAATACTTTCCTATTTTGTTATTTCTACCATTTTCTATCATCTTACCTTGTAACATTATGACTACCATCCTCAAACTAGAAACTATTATCTTCTTTCCTTCCTCATTTGCCTTTCAGCGTCGAGGGCAGATACAATTTGTGGTCTTTTGCTCTTCTGTTCACCTCTGCTGCTGTTATGTTTCCTAGTGCTTCTAATATTCCATCCATCCATCTTTTTCGTGGTCGAACATTGGGTAAGTAGTAGAAGGTGCAGCATTACAGGCCCTTTTGTTTCACCACGGTGCATTTTTTGCTTTATAATAAATCTACCCGAACATGTTCATAATTTTTCCTTATATAATTAGTCTACCCGAACATGGGCGGCCAGTCGTGATAACTTCTCGTCGTGGCGGGGTGACCTCTCGTTGACCTCTCGTCAAAGGGGGAATGGGGTGGGGTGACCTCTCGTCGTGATGTTTCGTGTGGGGAATGGGGTGGGTGACCTGTTGTGATGTCTCGTCGTGGCGGGGACTCATGAAAGTGGGCGTGAAATGTGTCGTCGTCGGGGTGAAATAACTTTGAACTTTCTTTCAATACAGTCTTATTCACGAAAACTTTTAATGTATATCTAAAATCTTTTTGCATCTTTTGCTAACATGTCGACAACAACTTACTCAGTGCTTGTCCGTAACACTTACACATGCCTAGGTATATACACGAAGGCGCGTTAATAAGTTAAACACGTAGAATCATCAGCATCATGACATTTATTATTGTCATAATTGACCGCTTGTCCGTAACACGGATACCGCCGTGTTAATGACTTTAGCAGGTATGCCGTCAATGATCCGTTCCTCGGTGACATTTTTCGCTTGAGTAACTTAAACCAGCCTAGTCGTCTACTTGGGCTGCGCTAATGAGTTTAGCACCTGAACAGCAAAGGACATTAAAGGATAAATTGACCGTGAGACTGACCGCTGGGGCGCACTAATGAGTTTATCAGCTGTCTATTGTTGTGGCGTTGTTTTAGAGAGAGACGGTAAATTAATGGACTATGCTATTCTTTTTGTGTGCTTATGTCAGAAGCGTAACTTTCATGCGCATTAGTAGTATTTTATATTTGTATTGTTTTGACAGTGTGACGTAAGTAGCCTTCATGAGTAGAAGAGTTAGGACTTGGCCTGTATTAGAATTCCATCCTTCCCTACATTGTAAATTGTAGTTGAAGTAGTAGTAGTAGTTGTTGTAGCAGGAGTTGTAGTAGTAGTAGTAGTAGTATTAGCTGTTGTTCTAGTAGTAGTTGTAGTAGCAGTACTAGTAGTAGTACTAGTAGTAGTTGTTTTCAGTAGTATTAGTTGTAGTAGTAGTGGAAGTTGTAGTGGTAGTTGTAGAACTAGCATGACTTTCATTTAGTAGAGTTATGACAAAGGCATAACTTTCATGAGTAGAAGAGTTATGAGTTGGAGTGTATTCGAATTTCACGGAAGTGATTGACTTTACATCTGATCCATCTAGTGACAACGGTCGTCTTCCTTCCTTGTAGCCATGGTTGGTAATACCTTCGTTTAGTGGGGCTTATGACAGGGGCGTGAATTTTTTCGTGTGTAGTAGAGATATGACAGAGGCTTATAGTTACTTTTATTCATGACAACTTTATTGTAGGCCTAAATTTCTTTGAAACTAATGGTAACATACAACTTACTCTGGCTTTTTTGGTTTTATTTTTAGAAAATTAATATAACTTACAGAAAAATATAATGTTTAGGTGTCGCGGTTTGATATTTTACTAAAAATATATATAGCAAAAAACGATTTCTGCAAAATTCAGAATACCTTTGTACTTAAATGTTATAAGATCTGAAGGTCGGTGAAAAAATAAGATTTCATGAAAAAGGATTACACAAATTCATCAAACATATTCCGAGATAATTGATCAACTCTGTGGACACGAATTTGTGAACGAATTATGTTTTACATATTTATTCCATGAGAACGTCGAGCAACGCTGTGAGCGTCACTATCGGGTTTTCCCAGAAGAAATCCAGATGCCTTCAATTGCGCGGTGGGGAAATTTCCTCAACGACTAGAGCCTAGCTCTCTCAGACGGTCGCGCCATCTTTATTAACAAAATGTTGCTTTTCTCACAACTGGTGAGCGGGTGGGCTGTATTAACCCGGCGGCAACACCACCGGGTTAATACGGCTAGGTCACTGAGTTTTTTTCTACTCGTGGCAAAATAATAAACTCAGGCCCTTACACTCTGAGCTCCACATTTATGTACAAAGGCCGTTAGTTTAACAGGAAACAAACAATAATAAATTAATATTGCTGAGGAGAGAAACTTCCGAGGTGACAGATCAGCCAATCATTTTTAGGAAACAGGCATGTTTACAGCACTCGGAAAATAATCACCAACAATCATCATCGAGTGTCGTCTCCGCAACGAAGGTTGGCTACCATGAACCGCCATTCCACTATGTTTCTTGCTTTGAAGGTGCAGGTTGTCATAGATTGACTTGTCCATCTTTTGATGTTACTCGTCTATGTTAGTCTTGGTCTGCCTCTGCCTCTTTTACCTTGTATTTCCCTTCCAACATTACGTTTAGTAGGCTGTTGTGTCTTTTAACATGCCCCAAAAATTTTATTTTTCTTGTCTTAATTATATTTAGTAGTTCTCTTTTTATTTTCAGTTGTTTTAAAACTTCATCGTTTGTTTTCTTCTCTTTCCATCCAATTCTATCTATTCTTCTATAAATCTACATTTCAAAGGCTTCAAATTTCTGTTGTTTTCTTGTGTAATGTCCATGTTCTGCACCATATAGGAATCTTGAGAATATGTAACATTTTGCTATTCTTAGTTTCAGCCCTACTGTTATTTGATTTGTTGTTAGTATATTTTCATGGCATTAAAATTACTTTTACCATACCTATTCTTTTGTTATTATACATTTCAAAGGCTTCAAATTTCTGTTTGTTTTTCTTGTGTAATGTCCATGTTTCTGCACCATATAGGAATCTTGAGAATATGTAACATTTTGCTATTCTTAGTTTCAGCCCTACTGTTATTTGATTTGTTGTTAGTATATTTTCATGGCATTAAAATTACTTTTACCATACCTATTCTTTTGTTTATTTCAATTTTACATTTTCCTTTATTGGTTATAGTATGTCCAAGGTAGTTGTAGCTCTGAACTGTTTCCAGGTGTATTCCTTCAACTTTGATATTTACTTGTAGGTCTGGGAATTTTCTTGTTTATGATCATAGTTTTAGTATTTTTGATATTCATATCTAGTCCATATTTTTTGCTTATTATGTTTATCACATTAAACAATTGTTGTAGGTCTTTAGGATTTTATGCTAGTAGAACAGCATCGTCAGCATGTCTTAGGTTATTGATTGTCTTTCCATTAATGTTTAGTCTCTCTCTCTCTCTCTGCGATGAAGTCACAATCAGAGTAGGATTCCACACTCTCTTATGAAGTCAGCTGTCAGTTTAAGTGATTAGATTGCCCAATATAATTTCTCTCCCAGGGAGGTGGGTGTGGACCACATTGTCCTTCTCAGGTCTGTGTACTGTGGGCAATCCTGTAGAACATATTTTGTTGCCATGTTATCCAATGTACAGACAGTGGCAGTCGCTGGTAGTACCTATTTTGAATTTGGTGAAAATATGGTTTCTCATTCTATTGTGGTCAGTGTTTGTTCAATTCTGCAAAATACTTAGTTGTAAAGTCCAAAAAGTTAATCGTAGAAGCACTCAAGTAGATTACGCCCCTGAAATTTCATTACCAGCCAGCTGTTAAACTCATTAGTACGACATTGGTCATTAGTTGGCCAAGCACTGAGTAAGTTGTATGTTACCATTAGTTTCAAAAAATTTTAGGTCTACAATAAAGTTGTCATGAATAGAAATAATTATAAGCCTCTGTCATATATCTGCTACACACGAAAAGTCACACCCCTGTCATAAGCACCACTAAACGAAGGTATTACCAACAATGGCTACACGGAAGGAAGACGACCGTGGTCACTAGATGGATCAGATGTAAAGTTGATCACTTCCGTGAAATTCTAATACACTAACTCTACTACTCATGAAAGTTACGCCTCTGTCATAATTCTACTAAACAAAAGTCATGCTAGTTCTACAACTACCACTACAACTTCCACAGCTACTATACTACAACTACTAGTACTACTACTGTTACAACAACAACAACTACTACTGCCACTACTACAACAACAACTACTACTACTACTACTATTACTACTATTACTACTATTACTACAAATACTACTACTACTACAACTACTACTGCTACTACTACAATAACAACAACAACTACTACTACTACTACAACTATACTACAACAAATACTACTACTTCAACTACAAGTTACAATGGAGGGAAAGATGGAATTCTAGTATACATAAGCACACTAAAAGAATAGCATAGTCCATTAATTTACCGTCTCTCTAAAACAACGCCACAACACTAGACAGCTGATAAACTCATTAGCGCTCCCTAGCGGTCAGTGTCGCGGTCAATTTATCCTTTAATGTCCTTTTGCCGTTCAGGTAACTCATTAGCGCAGCTCAAGTAGACGACTAGGCTGTTTAAGTTACTCAAACGAAAAATTTCACCGAGGAACGGATCTTTGACGGCGTACCTGTTAAAGTCATTAACGCGGCAGTATCCGTGTTACGGACAAGCGGTCAATTATGACATTAATAAATGTCATGATGCTAATGATTCCACGTGTTAAACTCATTAACGCGCCTTCGTGTACATACCTAGGCATGTGTAAGTGTTACGGACAAGCACTGAGTAAGTTGTTGTCGACATGTCAGCAATAGATGCAAAGAAATTTTAGGTATACATTAAAAGTTTTCTTGAATAAGACTGTTTTGAAAGAAAGTACAAAGTTATGTAACCCCGTGACGACACATTTCACGCCAACTTTCATGAGTCCCCGCCACGGCGAGACATCACAACAGGTCACCCACCCATTCCCCACACGAAACATCACGACGAGAGATCACCCTTTGACCAGAGGTCAACGAGAGGTCACCCCGCCACAACGAGAGGTTATCACGACCGGCCGCCCATGTACGTGTAGATTAGTTATAAAGAAAAAATTCTGAACATGCTCGGGTAGACTTATTATATAGCCAAAGACGCACCGGTGCTAGAGAAAAGGGGCCTGTAACGCTGCACCTTCTACTACTCTGGTATTCTCGCAACGTTTGCTGAAGGCTAGTTATCTTGTGTTTTGGTCTTTCTGCCTTGTCACTTTGCCAAACCATTTTATCTTTTGTTTCCTTATATATTCTATGGCGGTGGCTATTCACATCTTTTTTCTCAATTCTTCATTTCTGATATTATCTCTCAGACTGTTTCCTGTCATTCGTCTAACACTTTTTATAAACTATTATACTTGAAGTAAACGCAAATGAAACGCTGTCTTCCTTGACAATTCTTTTCCCGACCTAAAGGCTTTTAAGCTGCATCTATCCTAAACAACAGACTATGTTATATAAGGGGCGCGTAAAACAACATGTGTGTGTAAATGCAATCACACACCACAAAGAACTTTTTTTTTCCTATACAAAAATTACTGTATCGCTATCATACCATCCCAAAGAGCGTATAATAGTAATGCATTATGTCTCCGAATACTGGTATGTGTACAATTGTCTAATCATAGTCTAGCAAACTTTATTTTATTATGTAGCAAATTATATTATATTGATTAATTATAGTGCACTTAAAAAGAAAAAAAATATTCGTCCTCTTCTGCTTCTTCTTCTGCGTACATCAAACGAAGAAATTGAAAACGAGGCCTATAAATCTACATGAATAAGTAAAAAAATAGCCCTGTATAATATATATATATATATATATATATATATATATATATATATATACAAAGAGAAAGAGAGAGAAAGAGGCAGATGATAGATAGAGAGAGAGAGAGAGAGACAGACAGACAGACAGACAGACAGACAGACAGACAGAGAAAGGCAGTAAAGATAATCGATGCTAGAAACAGAAGTAGTTAAAGACAGCAACAAAAGAACAAGATTAGTTTAAAATACTCATAAGCTTTTATTATCAGTGTGAAAATGACAGATAAATGACATAAGTCTCTATTGTCGGAAAGTAGCTGTTTTCTTCTCTTTGAAACGAGGAAAACACATTTTAATTTGAAATAAGAAAAAACATATTTTACAATTTTGTTTAAAGAAAAACGTTTTTTTTTAATAAAAAAAAATAATGAATAGAAATGAAAATGTATCTGAAGAAAAAAGTTTAGTATTTATTTAGAATTAAGTTCTTGACGTTATTGCCGGCCGTTATATATTAATGGTCTCTAACATCATTTTCTATATATGCTTATGGGCATAACTGTGCTTCTTTTTCTTAGAAACGTTTTCTTTACAGAACGTTACTGCCCGCAAACCGTCGGAAAAATATGTCTTCAATTAGAGCTCCCACTTCTTTTGTTGCTCTGTTCAAGGTCTCGTTGATGCCTTGAAACCACATTCTTGTTGGTCTGCTCCTCTCTCGCTTTCCTGGAATCATGCCTTCAATTTTTTTCCCAGGCCCATTGTGTCTTTTAACGTGGAAGTAGTCTTTTAGTTGCGTCTGCATTACGTTGTTTATAATGCCAGTTTTTCTGTCACAAATGTTTAGTTCTTTTAAATATGTCTTCCTTGCACTTTTTCATTATCCATGGTATCATAACGATTTTACTGTAGCAGCAAGTTGTAAATGAAACCAATCTTCTTTATAGTTGTTTGCGAGATACATGTCATCATTAGTTTAATTTTACTGCCTTGTTGTTGTGCCATATATTCTTCATGGCGTTAATTTTTATTTTGCTATTACTAATCCTCTTTTCATCTCCTTGTGGCAGTCTGCGTTGTTTGTTATTACAGATCCCAGATGTTCATAGTTCGTTACAACTTCATGATTTCTATGTTGATGATGATTTTTGTTTAACTTTATGCTTTGCCAATGGACTTGTTTTCGGCGTACTTAGAAGTTGTGTTCTTCGCTGTGCTTTTTAACGCACTCAATTGTCTGTTTTAATCTTTTAATGGCAGAAAGGGCGGAGAATTGACAGAGTAGACAATGCTCTCAAAGGCAGGAGTTGGAACTACCTGATGTTGAGGTCTGGACACAACAGGAGCAAAAGTTGTTAAGTGACCAGGGCCAGTCCAAAAGCAACGGCGTTACTATTGATTGCAGACTGTCAAGAAATCGTGACAGCTAAAGGAAATCTTAAAGATCTGATGGTGAGACTCCTAGACAAGGCAGATCAAATATTATAACTGGAGAAGTGATCATTTTATATATAAACGTGCCAGTCCGCCTGTCTGCCTGCCTATGTAACTTGCCTGGTCTGCCTGGCCGCCTGCCTGTCTGTCTGTCTGTCTTTCCATTTTCGCCTTACTTGGCTTAGTGGATGCTATTGTGTAATTTTTTTGGAGGGTTTAAAAATAATATTTCTCTATCTAAGCTGCAGTGGAGCCGCGATAGCTCAGTGGTTAGTGAACTGGACTACAACGGACAAGAGGTAGGGTTCGATCCCAACCGACGGCTTCTGGGTTCACCCAGCCTTTAATGGGTACCGGATTTTTTCTGGGAAAGTAAAGCGTCACGGGCGTAATACTGACCTCATTACCCCAAAAATCATGTGCTGAAGGTCTGTAAAATTTATGGTCACTAACACCATATTCCCTATACGCCACTTGGCGTGACGGGGGGTACTTTACATTGTTTACTTTTTTAAGCTGCAGTGCTATTCACAGTGAACAATTTTCTTTTATTTATTTTAAAGTTCCATGTTGTGAATGTCGTGGACATCTACTAGAGGGCAAACAAAAAGAAAAAAAAAGATGATTTAATTCATCATGAGGAATCGATGATAATTTTGTTTGGTCATGAAACTGTGCAAATAATCGGCTGATATGTGTATGTGTTGCTGCACAAAGATAAATTCAGGATACATGAGATTAAGAAAACAGAGTTAAAAGATACCAGGCAGTTGATGAGAAAGAAAATTATGGAGAGATATGATCACCGATGCCAGCAGAAACAGAAGTTGATGTTGCAAAACTTGAAGTTTTGTGAATGAGACGAAGCAATTCTCAACAAAGCTGACATTTGTTATTTCAGCAGAGACAGTTTGGCACCATTTCTGATGTTTGGCTCCATTGTTCACTCATTTGTTTTTACACCAAAATGGATAGAAAATGAGAGAGTGTTTAGATTGTTACGTGCATTCGAGCATAAACCGTTACCATTGATGACAAAAACATGTCCCTCAGCTCAAAGTTGCATGTTTTTGTGTGTTTCCCACATAAAATCGATGACTTTTCATGATGACGATCCACTCCATAATTTGTCAACGCTTTTGTGTGTAAATTACCAACAGCTCTTTAGGTGACAATAGTTAGTGTTGTCTAGAATGTTGAACTTGTCAATGGGTCGGTTCTGGCAGTAGACTCAATGTCATTAGCACGCATGCTTTGTCTCTCCATGTGTACTTGCCTTCTTTTTTCTTTTTTTTTTGCGTTGAAAGTTGATTCATTGCGATTTCAAGTTAAGTTAGTTAATTGACTTGTTATCAGGCTTCTAAAGGAAGATTTTGCACATCGAGTATACATTAATCAGACAATGCTGTAAATTGAAAATTACACTTCGAACTGCTTTGACAGTTTAACTAAACGTCTCTTTAACCATCGCCACCACCACCACCATGTGCCTTGCCGGTGGTGATCATCTCTCACCACACTTCTCGATCCTTCATGTATGACATACATTTCAATAAACGATCTTTTATTTATGCAATTTGGATAAGCTGTTCAGTATTTTTTTTCTCATGGTTTTTCCCTCTGAGCCGTGTTCCGCCCATTATGCTCATTGTTTTAGTATTCGCAAAACTGTCGTTTCGCATCATTTTTTCCAATAAGTCATTACCCCCCTCCACCCACCCCCTTGTTTTAGCCGGAAATGTCCGACACGCGTTCCGGTAATTTTTAGGAATTTTAACTAACAAATGCAATACAAATATAATTGTATAATATATTATAATATTATGTAATGTAATATAATATAATTTATGTAATATAATATATTAACACGCATTAGTGAAATATAAGCACTCCAAAACTACAAAAAAAGCATGGTGTATTAAATTGTTCTCATTTTATGAAATGGCACAATGTGAGCACTAAAATAGTCCTTGATTTCAAACAGATAAATCGTTTAATTTATTTGGAATATTCTTACACATGGTGGCTACATTTGCATCAGCTCATAAAGTTTTATACGGTATCAAATTGATATGAAATACACTTGATGTTAGGGGGCCTCGGTAACCTAGTTGGGAAAACCACCCGACTGGAGTACCGACGTTCGGACAACCCGTGTTCGATTCCCGCTGTACTCATGGTTGGAAAAAAAAATACCCTCACGGTCGACCGAGCTGTTGGCAGAAATGGGTACCAGGGTATTACCCTGGGAAGGTGAGGAATGTTGCCTCGCATCTGTGTTTCGATGCTTGAGGCGACACTATACAGAAATCTCAGAACATTTCTGGATAGGCGGCCGAGCACATATGGGTGTAAACTCGCGTGCTAAGACGCCGGTTCAAGTCTCGTACTTTACCTTTACCTTTACACTTGTTGTGCATCATTGCTCGACTAACATCGATGTGACAATCTAGCTTGGGTTAGACTATCTGCAGCATATGTGGCATGATCTCTTCTAGTTTACATCTCCGATTATGTTTTCCCGCATATAATCCAGGGTTGCGGATAGTGGATGTACATACATTCTGTCCTTCACGTGGCGCCCCCCTCCCCCCAAAGGAACAAGTCACAGTTTAAATTCTGTGATCGCTGAGACCACTTGCAGTACACTTGATCATCTTGTCCAGCGCGACCAATCCATTTGTTTGGCAGGTGCTCTTTAAAAAACTTGCGGGCAACAAGACGCCAGTGCATCATCTTGCTGAAAAAGGTAGTTACCACCCTCAGCAGCTAATTCTGAGACCAACCAGTTGGTTAACATTTTCAGGTAAAGCTGGGAGTATTTGTATGCTCATCCTATAGAGTTCCGGTAAACTTTATGTTAGGAAAAAAAAACCTGTTTCTATGTAAATTTTTCTCAGGATTAAGTCATTGAACAACGCATGGGTTGAAAGTAGTAAGCGACTCATAGCTGACTAGGATGTTTCATCTTTGCGAACAAGATGAGAACTAAGCAAAGAAAAACATTTCGACCAAAAAGCTTTTCAACCGGGACTCAAACAAACAAAACAAAAATACAAATCTTAAAAATTATAAATCTCATAATATATATGAACGGTGGCCAGAGATTTTTGGTTGAAGCATTGGTTATTTATTTAATCTTGCCTAACTTGCAAAGCTAAAATATTTTAGTTGTTATCTTTTATTATACATAATTCAGCTTTGTTGAGACTTTACATACTTATCATGTTTATTCACAAATCTTGCACCAGGTCCAGTGGCAACAGATCTTTAAAATAATACCCAATCCTCCAGTGGTTGCTCTGATAAAGATTAACCAACCTTACTAAGTTAGTGGGTGTCACGTGATGTTACTCTGTGACGTCTTTTCTTATGAATAGCACAATTGTTTGTTTTCATTTCAAAGTGGCATTTTAGTTCTAATATTGAAAATTTTGTGGCAATAATGGAGGATGATGTTCCCAGTCAAGTGCATTTCGCTAATTCTTAAAATTGATATTTATGGAAGTGGGTTAAATTCATGACAACAGACATGCACAATCTTTCTTTTAGTTGAAGTAAATGTTTATCTATGAGTGAGATTTCAGTTTCAATGCCCGCAGCAAAAAGATCTAAGAAAGGCGAATCTGAGAGCTTTCGGAGGATGCAATATTCAATTTTAATCACAGTTTTAAAATTTTAAGATCGACAAGATTCGTCTAATCATTGTGAATGTTTAATAGAAGAAGCATATGCGTTTTTGAGTTATTTACAGGTCATCATCATTGCGTTCTGAACATGTCCATAGGTGCTCAGATCCCCTCCTCAGCAAGTCCCGCAGTGTCCAGCGACCGACGACTCCAGTTCTATGTTGGTTGATAATACTTCTTATACGTCCTTTAAGTTTCTCATTTCTGTTTGTGCCCATCTTAACTCCCATCTCTTTCATCCAAAAGAGTGAAGAATATGTATTTTATCTTCCTGCAAAAACACATTTGATCAAACAACTTTAAGCATCAGTGACAAAAATAGATATGATAAAAGTCAAAGGAGAATTGTAAACAACTCTTTCTGTTGTAGTCATTTGTGTCTTCTCGAAGATCTGTTTTTCCAACCCTTCTCACGATCAAAAAATATGGAGGAACAACACTCCCAGGTTATTGTGAATAAAGTCTGTAGTAGAAGGAAATCAATCCAGTACCCAAAAATGCTATGTTGGATCGAAAGGCACAGATAACACAGCTTGGGTATAAACCTCATCACAGCGCATGTACTCTAACTTTTAATTAAGGGGAGGCAACGAAGAAAGAAATTAATCAGGAGAATGTAGAAGAAGGAATTGTACGAATGTATATGTGAGTCTGTGTGTATGTGTCAATTATATGCGATAACGAATTATATATTCTGGTGAAATGACCTCAGTAAGGCCTCTTCTGGATTTCTTATTCTGCACAACGATGTTTTTAAAAAAAAAAGGAATTAATGGCGGGAGGCGTGGAAGACTGACTAGGGCTTAAACCCTGTGTAGGGTTGCTTTACCCATAATACGGTTAATATAACATAATCCGGGATTCAAAGCTGGGATTCTGATCTGTATGCAATGACCTCTTTTTTTCTCCCTACACGGTTATAATAGAATTATATGTGATTATTTCCGACTGATTATATTGATGTGTCTCATATGCTTCGTGAATATGATACAGTTATTAAACATTATATGTGCTAATTTGCTACATTACATAAAGGAGGTAAAGGTGAAAGATGTTCCGTAATACGAGGATATAATTTTGTAGGGTGTGATGTAGTAAACCTCACCAGGTCACATAATTTGGATGTGAGGTGGCGATTGCTCTTCCCATTGTTACACACTCATTGACTCAACGTGCCCTGTACTCAGTCAAGTCCCAGATGAGTCAGACCGTTGCCACTGACATATCTCTGCCTGCCTGTTGAGGGGGTTCTCCCGAAAACATCCCACATCTTGTGACGTCTCGAGATAAGAGAGCTATAGACGGATGACCACATTTTACCCCCCCCCTCCCCCTCCCCCCACCCCGCCAGCTTGCAATGCTTTGCTTAAATCCTTACAAATATTGCCCCCCCCCCCCCACAACCCCCACCCAATCAGCGCCGGATTTCACATGTTTCACCTGGGTCAGTGGACGCTGCAATAGAAATCACGATAATTTTTATGGTAACCCATGACGCTAATCACTGCGCTGTTTACACCTCACTGGAACGCTCTATCAATATTAATGCAATTTAGTTGAAGAGGATAAAAACTGTTCCTCTGGAAGCCACAAGTATGTCCTTATTCTTATCGTTTTACTGAAATAAACGTCGTGAAAGAGGAAATCGAAGAAGTAATCAATTATGCGCCAAGGAATAAAGCATCTGGGATAGATAACATACCAGTAGAAATAATTGCAGAAGGAGAAATAAGAGTTACATGGCTGCACAGAATATTCAATGCAGTACGGCACCACAAAAAGCACCAGAAAACTTGCAACAGGCAATCATCGTACCAATATGGACAAATAAAGGTAGCAAGAGAGACTGAAAGCAATAAGAAATATATCACTTCTCAGCCATGTAGTTATACGCCAAAATTGTGGGGGGGGGGGAGGAACTGAGACCAATAACAGAACTACAGTTAAGGGTTTCTTAAATGGGGTTCCAAAAAAAAACCAAAAAAAACAGAGGATATAGCGACGCTCTATTCACTCTAAAACAGCTAGCAGAAAAGACGACAAAACACAATAAAAATTTGTACATAGCTTTCATTGACCAGGAAAAAAAGGCATTCGACCGAATAAATA
The DNA here is from genome assembly GCA_032433765.1 of Megaustenia siamemsis. Lineage (NCBI taxonomy): Eukaryota > Metazoa > Mollusca > Gastropoda > Stylommatophora > Ariophantidae > Megaustenia > Megaustenia siamemsis. The sequence continues at coordinate 125,883,532 of JAVIAB010000051.1, read as the reverse complement.
GAAAACAACTGTGGGAGATACTAACAACGTACGGAATAAGCCAGCAACTAACCAACCTAATTAAAAGTCTCTACATCAACAGTAGCTGCACAGCCAGAACAGTAGCAGGTTACACAGACCACTTCGAAGTTAAATCAGTTGTAAGACTGGGGTGCATACTATCCACCCTAATGCTATGCTTATTACTATATATGTACGTTAGCCAACTAATCAGAGACAGAGAAGATCGACGGGCTTCTATTTACAGACGATTAGGCACTAATACATGGACAAATAGAAGACCTACGAGAACACTTAAATAGACTGAACAGCACAGGCATAAAATACAACATGAAAATCAACATCAACAAAACAAAAGTCATGAATATCGCAACAGAGAAACAGAACATCAACATAACTATAGACGGTAGGCAACTAAAACAAGTAGAGGAATTTAAATACCTTGGAAGTCTAGTAACAAACGACAATCAACAAATAGCAAAAATAAACGCAAGGTGCAACAAAGCTTGCGAAATGATTGTACAGATATCACCACTATTATCCAATAAGGAAATATGTTTAGAGGCAAAACGGGCACTCTACAATACAATCTTCATCCCAACGTTGTGCTACCAATGCCAGTCCTGGACCCCAGATGAAATAATGATACGAATACGAATGACAGGATAAAAGCCTGAGAGATAAGATCAGAAACGAAGAACTGAGAAAAAAAAAGGTAGGAATAACTCCCACCATGGAATATATAAATTAGCAACAGATAAAATGGTTTGGGCACGTGACAAGGCGAAAAGATCAAAACACAACACAGCGAGCCTTCAATCAACGTCGGGAGAACACCAGACCCAAGGGTCGACCACGAAAAGGAAGGGTTGACGGAATATTAGAAACACCAGGAAACATAACAGCAGCAGAGACAAACAGAAGAGCAAAAGACCAAAAATTATATCTCCCCTCGACGCTGAAAGGCAAATGAGGAAGGAAAGAAGAAAAAGAGAAGAACCAACGGACCAAAAATAAATTAATTAACTCATTATGGATCTAACAACAAATCAACAAGACGAATCTGCAAATGAACCAACTAAACAAACAAACGAATTAACCAAGAAATGAACCAACAAACCAATAAAACAATTAATTAATCATGCCATCAACAAATCTCGATAAATGAATTAACCAGCCAAAGATTGAATTAATCAATCAGCTAATTGATAAATCAGTCAATTATAATAAAAAAATAACAATGAACACACACACAACACCAACAGCTACCCAGCAAAACTATCAACTAATAAGTCAGCTAGCTTTCGATCAACTAAATAACTAAGCAGTCAGTCAACCTATTGTCAATTGACCAACCAACCAACTAACCAAAAATCAAATAAACCACCACCAACAATCCATTTTTCCATCCATAGATCCTGCCAAAAAAATAGCTAGCTAGCTAACGACTAAATTAATGAACTAACTATCTAACGAGCTAAATTAATGAACTAACTAACTATCTAACGACTAAATTAATTAACTAACTAACTATCTAACGACTAAATTAATGAACTAACTAACTATCTAACGAGCTAAATTAATGAACTAACTAACTAACTAACTAACTAACGACTAAATTAATGAACTAACTATCTAACGAGCTAAATTAATGAACTAACTAACTATCTAACGACTAAATTAATTAACTAACTAACTATCTAACGACTAAATTAATGAACTAACTAACTATCTAACGAGCTAAATTAATGAACTAACTAACTAACTAACTAACGACTAAATTAATGAACTAACTAGCTATCTAACGAGAGAAATTAATGACCTAACTAACTATCTAACGACTAAATTAATTAACTAACTAACTATCTAACGACTAAATTAATGAACTAACTAACTATCTAACGAGCTAAATTAATGAACTAACTAGCTATCTAACGACTAAATTAATGAACTAACTAACTATCTAACGAGCTAAATTAATGAACTAACTAACTATCTAAAGAGATACATTAATTAACTAACTAACTATCTAACGACTAAATTAATTAACTAACTAACTAACTAACTATCTAACGACTAAATTTATTAACTAACTAACTATCTAACGACTAAATTAATGAACTAACTATCTAACGAGCTAAATTAATGAACTAACTAGCTAATACACTGGACAGCTATCTAACTAACCAAACAACTATCCATACGTTATTAATTATTCTAGAGCTTATGCTTGGCGTTGTGTGTTTATTTTATTTTCTTAATGTCTCCTGACTGTGCTGTAGAGAGATAGATTCCTACTTGATTGATTTCGTTTCCGGTTTCCGCTGCAATCGATCAAATTACTATCGAGTTGCAATCTTTCAGATAGTCAATAAACTAATTTCTTGACAAATATATATATATATATATATATATATATATATATATATAATATAAATATCATTTTGCATTCTGACATTCTTTCTTTTATCACTCACTCATTCCGTCACACTATTAATATCAATTCATCACTCTCTCGCTATCAATATCTATTTTCTCAAATTTACTGTTTTAGCTTTCTTCTTACTAATTTTGAACGAAACTCTCTCCTTGATTCATCCATTTCCACTCTTTCTTTAACTCTCTTTTGAATTCACTGATTTTCTAGACTTACTAAATCAACCTTCCATAGATAACTTATACTAACACTTAATTGAATATATTCCTGGCTTATCTGTTTCTTCAGAATATTCCTTTCATTAGCCACTATTTTAACAGCTAATTTTGGATGGGTGTTTATTTTACTGTGACAGTCTGGCCCGAACCAGAACTGTCTAGGGAAGTGATATATGAGGTCTCCAGCTAAGCTTAAGTTCGTCTGTGTTTTATTATGTGATCGGTGTCTTGCCGCTGAAGACTTTTTGTTGATATTGATTTTAGCGTGAAATAAAGATTTGAAGTTTTGAGTTGAGCTTTATCGATTAAAGGTACAGCTTCACAGAATCGACACTACTTCATTACTGAAATATGTTTAGTTGTTCTGTCTTTTCCAGTAATTGATGAATGGATATGATAATGAATGTTTTAGTTCACTGGTTACACACGCCCAAGACTCGCTTAGTCGTAGCATTAAACGCATGTCAAGGCTAATTAGAAATGTATAGCGTCTTCAGAATTGATTATTTTTCTTTTGCTAATTGAGTCACTGGGCTAAGTCATAGTTCAACCCATTTGTTTTCTTTCATTCATCTTTTTTGTGTTTACTATTATTTATGTTAAAACGAAACAAAGTATAATCATGTAAGGTTGCGCAATTATGGATTTTAATTCGCTTTGCAGTGATACCGGGGACTTCGACTAACTATAACTATGATCAACACATTAAAAAGTATAGGCAACATATTTGTTAACGTCTTTATTGATTAGTTTAGAGAAGAACCCCTGTCACAGCAACCCGACAAACCCACAGGAGATAATTCCATTTAGCAGAGAAGGAAAGCTATGCATACTAATGGTTACTGTGACGCATTGGTTAAGTGCCTGAAACATTCTCTCATGCTTTTCCTGCCACTTGTTCCACGCTCAATTTAACCCGGTACTCCAAAATGTCGTGCTGAAGTCGGATGTGTTTGGCCGTAAGGCGCAAATATCGTTATACTGAAAACCACAACACAACACAGACACACCCACTTAACGTCCTTTTAAGGGCGGATGATGAAGATGAATTCTATAGTCTACTAGAATACTCTAAAATACTTTAGTCATCGGGTGAACGCAAGCAAGCAATTGTATGTTTCCGCAGTTTGAAGTAAAACATTCATCAACGCAATCACATTTACTATTTAGCATGCACTCAGTATTTCTTCTCTACAACACATCTAGGTCTCTCGACTGCAGGCGCCTATAGGTCTACCACGTCTGTTTTTGTCGCAAACATTTACATAAGCAAGGCAAATAAATATCAATAAACAGCTTCTAAAGTTTCTAGTATCAAAGTTCAACATTAATATACCCCAAAGTGATGTTAATGGTTGTTATCCAACCGGGGTCTATTTTGAACTTACTGCAGCAATTTGTACCGACTTATAAAGAGAAATAAACAAATGGTTATCCTACTTGTTCGGTGCCTCTAGTTTGACACATATCGTGCATATTAATTAGTCTTCGCTGTTCTACGCCAGGAGTATTCGGTCTGCTCTGGTCTGTGTAAGAAGACCGCACATAAAACTGTCCGGACAGGAATTTCGCTCCAAGAATATTGTACCAATCTGGACAGTTTACGCTGGTGGTAACAACGGTCACCCTACCTAGTTCCCCAAAGTGGGTGTTGCACTTTAAAGTTGACAAGCCTATCGACGTAGGACAAATATATGATAGAAACAAGACACAGTCACAATTATCGCTCGGTGGACACCCAGAGTTTTTAACTGGCTTTTTTTAAGTTGAGAATTAAATTACATGTTTGGTTTGGCTTTGTAAGGTAACACCTGTTGTGAATAATTATCGAAATTAAAAAGAGACGGTTAAATAATTAAGACAGTGTTGGCAATTATTAATAGCACATCTACAATCTGCATATGTTTTTGTGTATTTATTGTGTGTATTCATTGTAATTGTATTTCTCGTATCATGTGCTGTTAAAACATATATGTTGGTCATGCTGTTGTGTTTTGGGCAAAGAATAATTTAATGGACTCACTCCTCTACTCCGGTGGATTAGAGATCCATCATCCATCAAGTACCGGGCCTACTGGAGTAGGTGATCATGTCTCCCCACAACTTTCGATCTCGGCAGCTATTTATCATTTCTGTTGTTGACCTTCTGCCAAGCCATTCTCTTAAGCTGTCTGTTATTTTTTCTCTTTGCTTCACTCTATCTCTTCGTCCCTCAATTTTTCCAGTTGTTACAATATATTCCAGTTGTACTCTTCTCATTACATGGCCAAAAAATGATGATTATCTCTTCCTAATATTGGAAATTAGCTCTCTTTTTGCTTTGGCCTGTCTCAGAGCATCTTCATTACTCTTCTTAGCTGTCCATGGTACTATCAACATTCTTCTGTAAAACCACATTTCTACAGAATTAGAGATGAGGATACAATTTTATTGATTTGTTCTACAAATCAGCACATATGTCCGTAGAAAGACTTCCATAACAGTGGGAAAACGCGAACTCAAGTGATGTGGTCACGGATTCCGCTAGCCAGGTCTGGTACGTAAGAGTAAGGAGGTGAAGAAAACATGAACCAAAAAAAAGAACGAAAACATGGAAAGAAGACACAATTAGAATGTGAACAGGTCTTAGCTTCCACTGCTAACAAGCAGCCTCACTTGAGGAAGCTGGTTATAGGATGTCGATGTTGCTTCACTTGTGGGGTAACTGCAAATGGAAGAGCTACAAAAATCGACGTAATCAGATCAGTTTCTTGGTTTAAGTTTGGGGACTCATGTGCCAGGCCATCTTTGAGAAAAATAAATATGTTCCTTACTTCACATTATTTTACAGCTTCCACTTTTGAGTTTGACTATCCTAAAACAATTTTCTGTAACCGTGTGTACAATTTGAACACACATTATCCGTTGACAGAATAAGGAGTAGCCAGAGGTATCCTTCTTGTAGATAAGACCAGTTAATCTTTGATTATAACTAATCTCGTTGAAGAGTAAATTACAAATCCAAACTACAAATGTAGCGTAATCATGTTCATGTAGCGTCATCATGTTCATGTAGCGTCATCATGTTCATGTAGCGTAATCATGTTCATGTAGCGTCATCATGTTCATGTAGCGTAATCATGTTCATGTAGCGTCATCATGTTCATGTAGCGTCATCATGTTCATGTAGCGTCATCATGTTCATGTAGCGTCATCATGTTCATGTAGCGTTATCATGTGCATGTAGCGTCATCATGTTCATGTAGCGTAATCATGTTCATGTAGCGTCATCATGTTCATGTAGTGTCATCATGTTCATGTAGTGTCATCATGTTCATGTTGCGTCATCATGTTCATGTAGCGTCATCATGTTCATGTAGCGTAATCATGTTCATGTAGCGTCATCATGTTCATGTAGCGTCATCATGTTCATGTAGCGTCATCATGTTCATGTAGCGTCATCATGTTCATGTAGCGTCATCATGTTCATGTAGCGTCATCATGTTCATGTAGCGTCATCATGTTCATGTAGCGTCATCATGTTCATGTAGCGTCATCATGTTCATGTAGCGTCATCATGTTCATGTTGCGTCATCATGTTCATGTAGCGTCATCATGTGCATGTAGCGTCATCATGTTCATGTAGCGTAATCATGTTCATGTAGCGTCATCATGTTCATGTAGCGTCATCATGTTCATGTAGCGTCATCATGTTCATGTAGCGTCATCATGTTCATGTAGCGTCATCATGTTCATGTAGCGTAATCATGTTCATGTAGCGTAATCATGTTCATGTAGCGTCATCATGTTCATGTAGCGTCATCATGTGCATGTAGCGTCATCATGTTCATGTAGCGTAATCATGTTCATGTAGCGTCATCATGTTCATGTAGCGTAATCATGTTCATCTAGAACAAGCTAGGAAGTAAACGTCGAGTAACACTGATAGTCTCATTTCAAAGTCGATATTTTCCATCTGAGTTTCAATGGTGTCGACAATATCACTGTTTTTACTTCAATTTTTTCAATTTTATAGAATGTCTACCGAACGAACTACTGCTGACCATCCAGACAATGCAGTCATTGTAAACGCCACGACGAGGGCTCTGTATTCTATAGTCAGTATCAATAACAAAGGCTGCTGCTATTATTATTACAAATGCTGTTACTTTATTAGTTATATTGCTACAGTGACGACAATCCTAATGTAAAGTAAACGACAATTAGAATGAATAAACAAGAGGGCGGCGCGAACTTTGACAAAGAGAGTTGTAGACGGACAATTTCAACGTAGATCTCTGGTAACGAGGTTAACAAACTAACGTAACCTCAGCTGAACGAATAAAGTAGCGGAGATTCCACAGCGGACCTTTCCCAAAACAGAAAAAGTCCTAACTACAAGCAGTACTCTTATACGTAGAGACCGAAGGTCTCAGGAAAGTAGACTGCCAAAGTCCCTCGTATTTAGTTGGAGATCAAAGCATTCTGGTGCAAACTTAACTAAGTTTGAATCCAAATAATAATGGTTGATTGATAGGTGATTGACAACTCTTCAAGAAATGAGATGAGAGCTATAGAGTTGTTAGGCGGAGTTAGAAATGTCTTAGGTAAAACTTAACGAATGGAAGATTGGCCATGCCAAAGTCTCCCAGGGTTCTTAGTCAGATGGGCAGGGCTTAATTTGAAACAAAAAGGTCGTGCACAGGTTTTTCTGGACATTTTATTCCAAGACTGACTTATTATGTAATCAAGAATATTAGAGTGAGAGATTCTTCTGAAAATGTTTATACTTATAGATCTTCCTACAGATTTTTAGGGAGATGAAAATCACATATAATTTAGAAGTTATAAAATAGATAGGTGGATTAAGATGATCACGAGTTTCATTCCAGTTACTATCGTCTGTAGACTAGGAAATGTAACATGGCACGAACTTGTTGAATGTTGAATCCATTGCTTAATGTGCATGCTATCGTCAAAACATGTAGAGAGGATAATAAGGCATGAACTAGATGTTGTCAGTTACGATTGTGAGTTCGTCCATTAATTAAGTGAACTACATGTGATGTCGTGTCGAGATTATTCCTCTCATGTGCTATCTAACTCCACGGACAACTCCACTTATCATCAACATCAACAAGGAAGTATTTATACAGACGTTATTGCTTTAAAATAATTAACACTGGTGACTTCCGGTCAATATGGCGGATAGGCGCCAGGAACCGTTGAGGCTCTGTCTGAAAATTGTTCCTTGTTACTGTTTCTTCGTATCCAAGTCCGGGGGAATAGTTGGTCTCGAGGCAAGACGCCGGACTCGAGACAGAGAGGTTGTGGGTTCAGGTCTCGGCTCCCTCCAGTTGGGATTTTTATCTATGATTACTCTCTGCGGCAACCACCCCTGGTCCCAGCAGCGAGGCCCGACTTGAAACGTCAATTACTCATCGACGGAAAAAATATAAGCACCTCAGAAGACGGAGTTATCTGCCTGTGCGACGAGGGACCCTTGTGCACACGGCTGCCGGGAAAAAATGAATTAGCATGCAAAATTCAGTTCCTAGTCTCTAGGGACTTCGGCAGAGGTAAAAGCTGGCGTACGAAGGAAAAAAAGGAAAATATCCAAGTCCTGCTTGCTGCTGAAGCTACTGAGTTTAGTGCACTGTGCATACCGTGAGCTGTGTTTTTCATCCGGATCTTGTTTCGATATTTCGATTGTTTACAATGAATGATGTTATCGTATGCCGAAGGACTGTTCGGTTGCGTTCACTTTCGGTGTGGCTACGCCTTATGGCTTTTGGCGTGTACTGAGGCTGCTATGATGGGGACTGCAGCTGCCTTTCTTTGTTCCTTCAATGAGATGAGATATTGATTCGGATGATTACACTGGCACGAGCTGTTGAGCATTTATGTATTTTAATTCGTTTCCAGTGATGCCGGGGCCTTCGACTAACTATAACTACAATTAACACTGCTATACTATTACCTATGGGAGCCGCGATAGCTCACTGAACTGGACTACAAAGGACAAGAGGTAGGGTTCGATCCCAACCGACGGCTTCCGGGTTCACCCAGACTTAAATGGGTACCGGATTTTGTCTGGTAAAGTAAAGCGGCACGGGTGTAATACCGGACACATTACTCCAAGTATCATGTGCTGAAGGTCTGTAAAATGTATGCCCACTAACACCATATTCCCTTTACGCCACTTGGCGTGACGGGGGCCCTTGACTTTTTTTTACTACTACTGCTACTACTACTACTACTACTACTACCACTACTACTGCTACTACTACTACTACTACTACTATTATTACCTATTATTACCTACTACTACTACTACCGACTACTACCACCTACTACTACTGGATGTGGCTTACTTTCGTTTGACCTATATTATTAAATTAACAAAAGTATAAATAAATATATCCCCTATTTTATTGCAAACTAGTGGCATAGAGTTTGTTGCCAGCTCCGGGAGAGGAAATATTGAACTCCTTATAATCTGCCGTTAATATATATATATATATATATATATAAGCTATTTAAACTTTACTTATTTTGAATTTTTCCAGCGCTAAGAATTTTGCGCCCTGGGCTATAATAAACCATCATAGCCTCTCCAAGTTACGCCATTGGCACAATCCACTTCACATTGTGTTCAGTACGGCATCCTTAACACTTGAATTCCGTGACGTAGTATCAGTTCCAGTACTTAAACATTGATTACATTTTATTTGTAACCAGGTTAACGTTTCACTCAGGGGGATTTACTGGGGAGAAATCTGACCGCTTCCTGAGAGTTGTTCGATGTTTGACGAGGATACTCCGACGACTAACCACCCAACCAACCTAAACCAACCAAACTCATCCTAACCCAAAATAACCTAATCTAACCTAACCTAACCTAACCTAACCTAACCTAAGCTAAGCTAACCTGATCTGACCCGACCCAACCCAACCTAACCTAACCTAACCTAACCAAACCTGACCTAACTCAACCTAACTTAACCCAACCTGACCTAACTCAACCTAACCCAACCTAACAACCCATCCTAACCTAACTCAATTTAACCTAACCTAACCCACCCTAACCTAAATCAACCTAACCTAACCTAACCTAACTCAGCCTAACCTAACCCAACCTAACCTAACCTAACCTAACCCAACCTAACCCAACCTGACCCAACCTAACCTAACTCAGCCTAACCTAACCTAACCTAACCTAACCTAACCTAACCTAACCTAACCTAACCTAACCTAACCTAACCTAACCTAACCTAACCTAACCCAACCTGACCCAACCCAACCTAAGCTAACCTAACCTAACCCAACCTAACCCAACCTAACCCAACCTAACCCAACCTAACCCAACCTAACCTAACCTAACCTAACCTAACCTAACCTAACCTAACCCAACCTGACCTAACTCAACCTAACCCAACCTAACCTAACCTAACCTAACCTAACCTAACCTAACCTAACCCAACCTGACCTAACTCAACCTAACCTAACCTAACCCAACCTGACCTAACTCAACCTAACCCAACCTAACCTAACCTAACCTAACCCAACCTAACCTAACATAACTCAACATAACCTAACCTAACCTAACCTAACTCAACCTAACCTAATCTAACCTAACCTAACTCAAACTAACCTAACCTAACAACCCCCCCCCCCCCCCCCCCAAACCCGAACAATTTTACCTCTTTCTCTCCCTTTTTCTGTTTCATCTCTCGTTCTGCCTTATTATACACATTTTATCTCTTCGCTGTCTAAAACATCCCATCGAAATTGAAAACGGAAACATGACAACACCACTGGTTGCCGAGGAAGCAATATTACTAATGGAATATACATTAAGACTGACGATTTCATGATAAATCTAATTTTCACGACATTGCTTTCACTACAACTTAAGTTACAAGGTAAGATATAAAATTCATTGTTTGCAAAATAAACAAATAATATATATATTTATATAAAAACCTGGAGAAAGTCTCGAAGGTCCTCACTCGTTTAGACTTCTCAAACATCTACACGCTGCTCAAACAACATAGATTACGTTGGCCTGGCCACTTACACTGAATGAAAGGTGGCCGCGTATCAAAAGATATACTTTAGGAGCAACTAGTAGATGGCAAAAGAACTAGGAGGTACCCAAAACTCCGATTTATAGACGCATGAAAACGTGACATGAAGACTCTCAACTTAAACCTTACAGCATGGGAAGAGATAACTGCAAGCAAGAAGTAGACAGATTCATAAAAAAGGAGAATACATGGCGAAAGAAAAGAATACAAATAACATTTCCTAGGTGATTTGCAAAATCTAGAATCAACTATGACTGACGGAGGCTACTATATAAAAACCTGCAGTCGGAAGTCACGGATCACGGACTAAAGTAATTATATTTTAATTGGCTTAACGAACAATTGTTTACATTTAGTAATTTATTTTTATACATGGAAGTAGTAATACCCGCACATATACACACTCAAGAAATGAGACAAAACTGTAACTATTAAAGACAATGCTTAAACAGTGAATTATAAATGTGTTAATTTGATAGCCTACCTTCAGCAAAGTTGTTTTGCATTCAGTTTACGACACCTTGATTATTACGTCCGGCTCAAGTCTCTTTTTTCATTCAAGAAGTTTATGTTGGATTCTGGTGACTATTTTAACATGTCGTTGTACTCTATTGGAAAATTTCTTGTTGTTTTCATAAACCTGCGTGTACTTGTTGTCTTTGTCTATTTACATTTGCTTGTAGTCTTTAAACAGTTACGTGTGTTTGTAGTCTTTATCTATTTACGTGAGCTTGTAGTCTTTATCTAATTCCGTGAGCTTGTAGTCTTTATCTATTTACGTGAGCTTGTAGTCTTTATCTATTTACGTGTGTTTGTAGTCTTTATCTATTTACGTGAGCTTGTAGTCTTTATCTAATTACGTGAGCTTGTAGTCTTTATCTATTTACGTGAGCTTGTAGTCTTTATTTACGTGAGCTTGTAGTCTTTATCTATTTACGTGAGCTTGTAGTCTTTATCTATTTACGTGAGCTTGTAGTCTTTATCTATTTACGTGAGCTTGTAGTCTTTATCTATTTACGTGTGTTTGTAGTCTTTATCTATTTCCGTGTGTTTGTAGTCTTTATCTATTTAGGTGTGTTTGTATTCTTTATCTATTTACGTGTGTTTGTAGTCTTTATCTATTTACGTGAGCTTGTAGTCTTTATCTATTTACGTGAGCTTGTAGTCTTTATCAATTTACTTGTGTTATTTAATAATCTGTTGTAGTCGGGTAAGTTTTTACGTTTAATGTTAAGAAAAGTGCGGCAAGCAAGAATGCTTGATGTACAGAGATATCTCTGTAGATGATGACAAGTAGATAGTCTCTCTCTCTCTCTCTCTCTCTCTCTCTCTGCGATCAGGACTCAATCAGAGTAGGATTCCAGACTCTCACACGAAGACAGCTGTCTGTTTAAGCCTGTTAGCTCCACTCCGTTTGAAAACCTGTTGAAACGTTGCACTGTGTTATGCGCCAGTGGCCCAGTGCATCCGATTTCAGCCAGCATTTTGTTCAGGTTTGCTTTCCTTAGCCTTTGATTGTCCCCAATCTTCCTGCAAGGCAACAGATGATCTTTTTTGTAGGGGGATTCTGCCCTTAGATGGTCGGCCATTCCAGGTTTACGAGCACCATCTGCCCGAGTCACTAGAGGTGACTAACACAGACATGCGACTTGTAATGTGAGAACTGCAACAAGGAACACTTTTCATGCACAGCCTCCAACTGTTCCCGCCGCCTATCCCCATATACCGGTAAGTCATGTCCTCTTGAAAATGATGATCGTCGTAGCACTTGATGGTGTTAGGCCATCGTTGATGACTCCGATTCCGAACATATAGACACACAATCAGTCATCAATTATTCCCGTCGCACTTCAAACAGCAAACCGTAAGATTTGCTCGCGGCCGGTTTAGGGAACCATTTACGATTTTTTAAGACATAATTAAAATCTAAACGTTGCTTTTACTAACCAGGAAGCATTCGATCGCATAAATAGAGAACAATTATGGGCGATACTAACAACATATGTAGTAAACCAAAACATAAAAACATTTCAAGTATCTACATCAAAAGAGCTGTACAGTCAGAACAGGAGAAAACTACACCGATCACTTTGAAGTTAGAATAGAAGTAAGACAGCGGTAAGTACAATCATCCCTTTTCTTATTACCTACATAGACTACGCATAATGATCTTTGTAGTCCAGAGTTAGAACGTGGGTTTCTGCACAAGAAGGTAAAGGATTTGAACCACGTCACACGGTGGTAGGAATTTTTCTCTTCTAATTCGTAGTTCTTCGTAGCTTAACCGTTCCCCGATCTCTGGCTAGTGAGATCCAATCTCTAGCATAACGGTGAAGTTCAGAAGGTACTGTGTATACCTTGAGCGTGTTAACGATTTATTGGTGGCAATAAAGCGAAAAAGCAGCAGGCCGCTGCTTGGGCAAACAATTGTTAGAAGTCTACCCAATGAATGACTAGTCGTTCAAATTCGTGCACGTCAGTCAGGTTTCTCCTCTGAAGTTGTCATTATTTGGAGGAGAAAAAAGGAGCACCCATGGATGAATCCGGAGTGCAGTGGTGATGACCCTGACATAACATAACATAACACAACATGTCACAACATAATATAACATAACATAAGAAACGCATATTAACGTAAACCATATGAGATGGAAGATATAAATGTGTTTCTTTTCGCAGACGATCACACACTATTGCACGAACAAATGCAAAAACTACGAGATCACCCAATGCAACATGTAAATTAGCATCAACAAAACAAAGCAGAAGTCATTAACATGGCATAAATGAAAACAGAACACCGACATAATGGCAGATAATTAAAACCAGTGGCGTAATTTAAATACATAAAAAGTCTTGGGGGAAAAATATATAATTCACAAGCAGAAGAAATAGACTCAAGATGCACCAAAGCTTGTCAAAACATTAAACAGATGACACTATTACAGTCCAACAAAAATAACCCTAGAGACAAAACAGGCACTCTACAATAGCTGCCTTGACTAACTGCCCAGCAGCTGTTAACATTCAGAAAAATAAATCTAACAGTTTGCTATTACAATTTTTGTCAGGGATTCATATTTCTCTAAAGATTGCCCGGACAACGGCTCACAGCATGACCTTTTGGATTGTCAAATTGCAAGGTTGAGTTTTCTAATGCTCACCCTGGACACATGATTGGCGCTGCATCTATAAGCTTCATTGAAAGTGATCTCTTGGAACTATTTTTTTTAAATAGTTTTTTTTTGCTGTAATCAAAGACGCTATTCAACTGTGGCCATGTCTTGCTGCAGAAAGAAACAATCAACATATTTCGGGCACATCATGAGAAGAGGAAAGTTGGAATACTTGGTTATAAACTGCAAAATAAAAGGAAAGAGAGATCGATGACGTCTAAGAGAGAAAATACTGGATAGCTTGGTGACATGGCACGGGAAAAAATCAACAACAGATCTGAGAAAATGCACTGTGGATAAAGAATTGTGGAAGGAGATGATTGCCTACGTCAACCTGTATGGCACATGATAATGATAACAGAGTCAAAGTAAAGCCTAGCTACATCTGTTTCTAAAGATTATAATAAATATAATTTCAGTGAAAAAATGTGTAAGTATGTCCTATCCATAGATAAATCCATAATTAACCCTGAGAATACTTATCATCGTCATGGCGACATCACCGTTTCATCGCTTTAGTCTATACCTTTGTATCCTTTAACTGAAATATGCTACATAAATTACTAACTCTTTCGTCGAGTTTCTCAATAATGATTCCCTACGCTACACCAGTTTCTTTGAACAAGTGTGTTCTGTAAGTTCCCTGAACTGTCGCGTATAACTGCAACCTCTACAAAAATGAATAACGACTCTATAGTGTTATCTCAATGCTGCTACCTCGCTATTGTTTATATCAAACCGAAGCTGATTTCCTAGGTCAGGCTGACATTAATGTCATAATTATCTCACACGAGTTTTTAACCAGTAATCTGTTCTCAAGTCTGTACTCAGGCGTGGACTTTCCATCTTCTATAAATAGATGCCCCTACACTGTCTACCAGATTTCTATTAGATAGAGCCTTTCCGTCTTTACTGACCACACCATCAATTGTGCTCGTGGTTAAAATTCTCATTCGTCACTTGCCTGCTTAGGTTTCTCGTCTTTTCTCTGCGAGTTTCCTCTGACCGCACACACGCGAGATAAAAACTACTGACTCTTAGTTAAGAGTTCTCTCCCTGATCCTACTCACAACCATCGATTGGCCGTCACTTGCAGAAGTCCAGCCTGTGTGATGTGGAAGCAGACATTTAATGATTCTGTAGCAAACTCTTTCTATTTGGACACAATTGAGGTAAAATAAATATTCTCCAGCGTACCCAGTAACGTCACGTGAGCTATTGCATCTCTATACAGGGTTATTAACCTTGTTTATATAGAACTGGGAGCCAGTAGTGGGGTGTGACGTATACTCCTACAAGGTAAGGTGACAGTTTTATTACAGAAACGGAACACAACAAATTAGTCACGTTGTGACCTACATGCGGCCTTCTTCAGAAAACTGGGATAACGACAACAAACGGTGAGGCACAAATAACTATTACAACATATAGGATTATTAAGTTAGGGAGAAGTGGACAGAGGGATGACTGACGAGAGGTTATCAACTCAGTAATTATGTATCTGTTCCCTGCTTATATACAACTGACAGCTTGAGCTTCTATTTCACATCGTCTAAAATAATGTGACTACAACCTAAACATTGTACCATGGATAGCTAAGAAGAGTAATGAAAAAGTTCTGAAAGAGGTCAAAGCAAAAAGAGAACTAATTTCCAATATTAGGAAGAGACAATGATTATTTTTTGGCCATGTAATGAGAAGAGAACAACTGGAATATATTGTAACAACTGAAAAAATTGAGGGACGAAGAGATAGAGGGAAGCAGATAGAGGAGATAGAGAAAAAAAATAGCAAACAGCTTAAGAGAATGGCTTGGCAGAAGGTCGACAACCGAAATGATAAATAGCTGCCGAGATCGAAAATTGTGGAGAGACATGATCACCTACGTCAGTAGGCACGGTACTTGATGATGATGATGACAACCTAAACCCGTCTCGAAGAAACATAATTTTAACATCTACTGTCCTTTAAAAGAGAATGTAAAATGAACAACATAAAAGTAAGTACTGAAAAAAAAAACAGGAGTTATATCAACAATAACACAAGGCAATGCATTTTACCACCAAGAAACATCTTATGCAGAATATGTTGATTTAAACATTTTGCTACCAGTGCCAAACATGGTCACTTACGTCTAAGCATAAAAGAAAGCTTGTCACCTCTGAGATGAGTTGTTCGCTTTCTTACCAGACAAAGCATATATTAAAAGAGGAGAAGGAAGAAGAGCAAGAGGCAGATAGATAGACAACTTCAACGAAATGCTACATCAAAATCAGTTGACAAAGATTGATTCCGCCAAAAGGGTGAGAACCATAACTTCGTATCGCCCTTGACACCCGAACGGGCACAAAAAAAAGTGAAGAAAGAAAGAAATAAAGAAACCTAAACCTTTTTGGAGTCTGCGTCACTACTCACTGTCAGCTCACCACTGAGAGTAGATTACCAGCCATTATGTGGAAATATAACCTCAGACGGAAGATGTACAACAGAGGTGAGATACAGAATGGCTCAGGCAAATGTAGCTTTCCAAAAAAATGAGGAAGATATTGTGCAATCCATTTTTGACAATAGAAACAAGAAAAAGAGTTCTTAATTGTTATGTAGAGCCAGTCTTAACATATGGATGTGAATCATGGACAATAGGACAACAGACAAGAAAATCACTGGAGTCTGTAGAAATGTGGTTTTACAGAAGAATGTTGAGAATACTATGGACAGCTAAGAAGAGTAATAAAAACGTTCTGAAAGAGGCCAAAACAAAAAGAAAGCTAATTTCCAATATTAGGAAGAGACAATCATAATTTTTTGGCCATGTAATGAGAAGAGAACAACTGGAATATATTGTAACAACTGGGGAATATGAGGGACGAAGAGATAGAGGGATGCAAAGAAAAAATATACCAGACAGCTTAAGAGAATGGCTTGGCAAAAGGTCAACAATAGAAATGATAAATACCTGTCGTGATCGATAGTTGTGGAGAGATATGATCACCTACGCCAGCAGGCCCGGCACTTGATGATGATGTGGAAACAACAGATTTGTAATGAGTAATGAGACCATTTAAGAGAAAAATAAGGCACTGGCTAATTCATCGCAATTTGTAGAAGTAAGCCTGAAGACTGAAAGGGAAACACCGGAAAATCCCTAACTAGCTTAACGTTTTCAGCTTTGCAAGCAGAGGCTCTTGTGCATAGAATCTCTCTCTGTGTGCGATCAGGACTCAATCAGAGTAGGATTCCAGACTCTCACATGACGACAACTGTCTGTTTAAGTGAATTGATCGAACACACAGACAGAACATCAAAATTAGAGTCTGTTAGATCTACTCTCATTGAATACCTGTTAAAACGTTGCACGGTGTTCTGCGTCTGTGACCCAGTGCATCCGATTTCAGCCAGCATTTTATTCAGGTTTGCTTTCCTTAGCCTTTGATTGTCTCCAATCTTCCTGCAAGGCAGCAGATTGTCTTTTCTGTAGGGGGATTCTGCCCTTAGATGGTCAGCCCTCCCAGGTTTACGAGCACCATATGCCCAAGTCACTAGAGGTGACTAACGCAGACATGCACACACAAAGATAGGAGATGTGACCAACACAGACATGCACACAACGATATGAGGCATGACTAACACTGACACACACTAAAATATGAGATATGACTAACACACACACACACACACACACACACACACACACACACTAAGATATGAGATGTGACTAGCACTGACATGCACACAACGATATGAGGCATGACTAACACTGACACACACTTAAATATGAGATATGACTAAAACAGATACACACACACTATGATATGAGATATGACTAAACACAAACACACAAAGATATGAGACATGACTAACATAAACATGCACTCACAAAGATAGGAGATGCGACTAACATAGACACACACAAATATATGATACATGACTAACATAGGCATGCACACACAAAGGTATGAGATGTAACTAACATAGACATGCACATAAAGATATGAGATATGGCTAAAATAGACTTGCACACAAAGATATGAGATATGACTTACACAGACATGCACGCACAAAGATATGATACATGACTAACACAGATACACACTAAGATATGAGATATGACTAAACACAGACACACACAAAGATTTGGTTATTTGGTTATGGAAGGCCCCGGTATCACTGCAAACGAATTAAAATTCATAATTGTTCAACCTCCCATGCCAGCGTAATCATCCGAATTAATATCTCATCTCCCAAACAAAGAAAGGTAACTGTAGTCCCCATCGTAGCAGTCTCAGCACACGCCAAAAGACATAAGGCGAAACTGAGCAGAAAGTGACACAGCCATCTGCTCTCCATCATGCAATATCATCATTCATCTTAATTAAACAATTGGAATATCGAAACATGATCAAAACGGATGAAACACACAGCTCACGGTGTGCACAGAGCATTTAACCCAGTAGCTCCTGCAACAAGCCGGAATTGGAATATGAGGAAACTGCAACAAGGAACACTTTTCATGCATAGCCTTCAATTGTTCCCGCCGCCTATCTACAATATACAGGAAGTTCACTTCCTTTGAAAATGATGATCGTTGTATTTTTTAAAAAAATGTATAGCGCTTGATGATGTTAGGCCATCGTTGTTGACTCCAATTTCGAACATTTAGACACACAGTTAGTCGTCAGATTATTCCCGTCGCACATCAAACAACAGACCGTAAGATTATCGCTCGGCCGGTCAAGGGATGTATGATGAGCCATTACGATGACATAGCACACAAAAATGTCGTACACATAATTTCGCTTCCTTTAGATTCCTAACTACTCTAGCGAAAGCAGCTTACGACGCACAAAACACGGTGCATAGATTGACCTCAGCCTTCCATAACTCGTATAGCTGAAAACTTCATTCTACTAAGGCTGTTTTGGTGGTTTCTCTTTCAGATCTCAAGCTGACTTCTACAGATGGCGATAGTTAATCTATACTTTAAGAAAATGATCTTTTGTCAGTGCAAGTCAGACCTTGTTATGGGATTGAGAAGACATGTTCTAAAGAGATCAATTATCACGGTCTTGTAAAAGAGTGTCAGATAAAACAAGCACAGAGTTGGAAATGTTGGTTGGTATAAGACAAAAAAAAAGTATAAAGACTAAGCAAGAAATTAGAAAGATAATACTATAAAGCTATGTAGAACTCTGTAGCTCGTTATAACAGCCGATTATATAAGTGTTTGCTTACTTATTGCTTCTGTTATTTGCTACATTTGGTAGCCTCAGAGAGTCATAGTTGACTTTCAGTGCCCCTAGAAATGTTATTTTTTCTTTTCATTCTCCTAATATTATCTTTTTCTTTGAATCTGCCTGCTTCTTGTTTGAGTTGGAGCTTTAGAGTGTGTTTCCAAAGATTGCGGTCTGTAGCTGTTTCTTCCCAGGCTGCAGGGATTATTTATGTTATTACAGTAACGTTTATTAGTAGCTTTACTGGCATACTTTTTAAAACACCAATATTTGATGAAATACTTTATTTATTGTTAGTATTTGCTAATTTACCTGCTTACTATTTGTCATCATCATTCTCTAGTTTGTCCTTGTCGGAACTTGGCTTCCACAGCTACTCTGGTCTTCTCTGTCCTGCGTAAGACGCCTAAATGCTGTCAAGCCCAGCTAGCGTCCGACATCTTACACCCATCATCTTTCAACGTTATCATTTCCTTCAACAATCTGGTACTATGAAACGATCATCACAGACCCCAATGTCGTTTCAAAAGATTAAAATATGTTCCTTATGTTTCTATAGCAAGCAGTTCAATTAAATATCAAATGCTTGCAAAACTGACATGTTTTTTTTTCTTTCTCTGCATATGGTATTCTGAATATTTGTCTGTAACGTTTCCATTCGAAGATATTTACGAATTTGCTTCAGCAGATCTGTCAGTCTTCCATCTTTTACATCCATATGGGGAGAATATAAGCTCTTAGAAACCTAGTTCTATTTTTAACTCGAACCA